>CM059342.1:5941840-6002964 GCA_030340685.1 Protosalanx chinensis | reverse complement strand
ACACATTTTCTAATACTGGGAGGGGTGGAGGGGGGCATGTCCCCCTCATCGCTCCCCCCTGGTTCCTCCGCCAGTGGAGCTCCTCTGTGGGCTGGGAGGAGCTCTTTTCTGGGGGGCGTTGCTCTTGCTGAGCAGCCGCGGAGCTTGAGGTGCTGACTGACAGAACCTGCACACGACACAGATCCAGATTCCCCACATTTTCTTTCCACGCTGGAATCCCGATCTCTCTGCCTCCCCCCTTCCACCGGCTCTCCTGTTCTCTCCCTCCCTCCCCTCTCTCTGTCCGCATCGCTCGTTCCCCCCTCCCCCACCTCATCTATGGTGTCTACCTTTCCACTGCCTCTGCCTTATGGCCCTGTGTGTTTTTATGTCTCACATTAGCTGGAGGGGAATAATAGGAGGGTGAGTGGTGGTCTGCACAGGGTCTCTTTCAGACGTCAGTCACTCTTCCTCTAAGAATAACCGACATTCTGCCTTGCCAAAAACTCCCGTCTCTCTCCCTCTCTCTCTCTGTCCCTCTCTCTCTTCCTCTCTCTGTCCCTCTCTCTCTGTGCCTCTCTCTGTCTCTCTATCTCTCTCCCTCTCTCTGTCCCTGTCTCTCTATCTCTCCCTCTCTCTGTCCCTCTCTCTCTCCCTCCCTCTCTCTCTCTGTCCCTCTCTCTCTGTCCTTCTCTCTCTGTCCCTCTCTCTGTCTCTCTCTGTCCCTCTCTGTCCCTCACTCACTCTCTCTCCCTCTCTCTGTCCCTCTATCTCTCTCCCCCTCTCTCACTCCCTCTCTCTCTCTCCCTCTCTCGGTCTCTCTCTCTGTCCCTCTCCCTGTCCCTCTATCTCTGTCCCCCTCTCTCACTCCCTCTCTCTCTCTCCCTCTCTCGGTCTCTCTCTCTGTCCCTCTCCCCGTCTCTCCCTCTCTCTCTATCCCTCTCTCTTTTATCTCTCCCTGTAGTAAGCTGGTGTCTCTGGTCTTCGTACCTTGCTGGTACGAGGCCTTTGTTTCAGGGGGCTGGGATCCAAATGTGAAAAGCAGGGTGGGCTACAGGGACCCTAACACTGAGCGAGGGAAAGTGAAAGAGAGGAGGGGGGGTGGGAGAGGGTGAAAGAGAGGGGAGAAAGAGGGAGGGAGAGAGTTGGGGAGAGGATGAAAGAGAGGGGAGAGAGGGAGGGAGGGAGAGAGTGGGGGAGAGGGTGAAAGAGAGGGGAGAGAGAGAGGGAGGGAGAGAGTTGGGGAGAGGGTGAAAGAAAGGGGAGGGAGAGGGAGGGGAGAGTTGGGGAGAGGGTGAAAGAGAGGGGAGGGAGAGGGAGGGGGAGAGTTGGGGAGAGGGTGAAAGAGAGGGGAGAGAGAGGGAGGGGGGAGAGTCAGGGAGAGAGTAAAAGAGAGTGGGGGAGAAGGTGAAAGAGAGGAGGGAGGGGGGGGGGCGAAGAGAGCTAGGGGCAGACGCGGTGGTGAGGGACCGACACTTGGAGCCGATTCAGGGCTGCAGACCTCCTCGTCCTCGTTAGAGCGGAGCCAGAACGGCTCAGAGTCACAGGAGAGCAGCGCTTAGCAGCGCTCCATAGCTGTGTGAAACGTCGCATAAAAATGATGGGGCTTTAGAAATGCGCTCTCTCTTTTTTTTTTTTTTTAAGGAGCGTTTCGAGTAACAGCCGTCTCTCGCTTCCAAAGCTGAAAAGGGGAAACGAGACCCCTCAAAACCTGTTCGCTGGTCACCTCCCCCGCCCACCCCCCCCCCCCCCGCCCTCCCCCCACCCGAAAAAGTCATTTGGGTTAACTTTGTCCTCAGAGGGGAAATTGTAGTAATTGCAGGTAGCTGTTGGATTAAGTTGTGGGAGCTGATTGGTTCAGCCTAGCAGACAGAACCAGCCAGGAAGAAAACAGCCTCAACACTCAAACGTGAACCAACAGACAGCAGCAACAGGACGACGACACTTGATCTCATTCTCTAAGCATCATCTGAATTCCTTGATTCAGTACCAGAACAGTGACCTAACCCCAGTCACCTCAACTATATCCTGTATTCTACATGTCACGTTATTTTGTGCGTGACCATAATCAGGGACGAGGGCTTCTAATACAAACCCAGGACATGTTCAGCGTATTCATGAGAACTCGAGGCTCCACAGTAAACGCTGTCGACGGTTCAAGTTAGGTTTAAAAAAAAGATGAGGTCAGTTCTAATAAGACTACATTTCCCAGAAACCACACGAGTCCAGCACTGACTCCTGGATACTGAAATGGCAGCCCAGGCTCCTTCTGTCCTTTGTCAAGCTGTGTGGTGTCCCAGAACCCCCCCCCCCCCCCCACCCCCACCCCCTCCACCCCCCCACCCCCCGCCCCTCCAGGGCTCCAAATCAGTCATTTGTGACTTTGCATTATTGAACACCCAACCCATGTCATGTAATGTTGGAGAGGTCAAACGTGATATACTCTCTCCCCTTGATAAAGAACCCTCCAGAGTCGTAATTAGCACGGCTATCAACATGTGGATTTTGTATCTTGAAGGCTCGCTTGCTGGTTTCATTGAGGTCGAATGCCAGAACCGAACTGCTGAATTGTTCCAGGTGGCAAAAGCACTTGTTGCAGTATCCCTCTGGAACTAATAAGGTTGGTACATTTTCACCCTCTAAATCCCTAACATTGGCTGAAATGACTGATTTACTGCGAAAGACTTTAACCGAATTCAAATAATTACATTTTTTACACTTTGGAACAGCTGCTCCAGCGAGCGGAGCGGGGAGGAGATGGGTGGAGGCCCGCATGCAGCCCCCCCCACCCCCCACCCCCACCCCACCTAACCTCCACAGGATCTCCCGCTCTCACGCCGTTCCGCACGGCTGGGGGTTCTCCACGGGCATGTCGTCCTGTCGCGATTGAAACACGCTGAACACGAAAAACGAACGTGCGCGAGTACAAACGAGATCTTGACGCACCGTGCGCGCACCTCAGATCAAATCCAGGCACGTAACGTTGTGTCCTTGGGCAAGGCACTTCACCCTATTTACCTCAGGGAGAATGGCCCTGTACTTACTATAGGTCGCTTTGGATAAAATCGTCTGCGAATGAATGTAAATATATGTGAAAACCATTCCGTTTCACACGGAATACATATTATTTACATAATGAAAAAAATATTTAACATGGTCTGTCATATAGGCTGTGCAGAAGGAATCCGTGATGTAACTTTATATTTACTAGATACCGAGAAAAACAGACAATTGTGAGTGTGGGATTGGTGGATCTTAAACCCAATGTCCTGAACTGTAAATCGCATCTCTTTAATATCAACTGTCATTATTTAGGATTATTAATCAGTATATTAGCACTTCCAACAGACTTCATCAGTTTTAGGATTATCTGCAGACATACCTAGTCTGACACACAAGTGAATGACTTCAATATAAGACGTGAATAATTAATGGAGCTAATGACTCTGAACTGCACCCATTCCCTCTGTATTGAGGCAACTCAGGGGGGTCAGGTGCAGATGAATCTCTGGTCCCGTTCAGTTCCAGCTCGGCTCGTCACACCGGGTCCCACACAAGCTCCGCCCGCTGTCCGGGAGGGTTTTACCCGCAAGTGAACAGTATTTCAGTGCAGATGGAGGGAGACCCGCTGCAGTCAGGACTGAACTGGACCGTGTGGGAGGGACGGTGTTTGACATTGGGAGTCCCGATATCCAAACCGTATTCGTATTTACTTGTGTGAGACAGTCACCGATGGTTATGTTTATATACCAGCCTTTTCAAAAACAGCAAAAAATTGGGGGGGGACAGAATCTTGTTGTTTTTTTTTATTTGGGTGGATTTGCGTTACGCAGCTGGCGCGTAAAGGGTCGGTGCGTAATGACACTGTTCTTCGTCGCCGCGTTATGGATTTAATAGAATCACTTCATCTGCAGGCTGTGGGGATCAAGGAGCTCTCTTGAATAGCATGAACCAAGAACTGACGGGATTTAAGGAACAACGGTGGAGCTCAATTTGGAAGAATCCCCCCCCCCCCCCCCCCCCGCCGAACATCTTTAAAAACCCTCTCAACATTTTATTGTGAGGTTGTCAATGAGTGAATCCTACCTGGACGACGTCACTTTGGGATCTCTCAATTGAGGCTGTCGGTTTTCGATCTGTAACAGGAGGAAAATCAGATGATGTGAAGCTCCCCTCTGGATGGACTGTGTTTTCAAGAGAGTCCTGCAGTAGAACAGTGGAATTCATGAAGGAATATTTGACTTATTTCAAGATGAGGGTTAGAGCATCGAGATTAGGATATTTGTAAGTCATGTTTTCCCCCGTTGATCTGAGCTCTCT
Organism: Protosalanx chinensis; assembly: GCA_030340685.1. NCBI lineage: Eukaryota > Metazoa > Chordata > Actinopteri > Osmeriformes > Salangidae > Protosalanx > Protosalanx chinensis. The sequence goes on along the minus strand of CM059342.1, from coordinate 5,998,665 downwards.
GCATCTTCAGATGTGTGGAACTTATTAACGGTCTTGTTCTCGTTTTTTTCAGGTTACTTCAATTCACTGCCCTTTGCCTTTACGCACAGGTATGAAGTTGCACGTTTTATTACGTTTTCCAAAAGGCATTAACGAACTATTTTATTTTATTTTTTTAAACCAATTTGAAATAGTTTCAACCATTGACAACTAAATAACAAATTACACCCTTTACACGCTCATTGACATCAGTCCAGGTTTGCATTTCTGCAATAAAAGTGCAATAACAATGAAAAACATTTGATCATCAGTTCGAAGCTATGTTGGCAACTATTCAAACATCTTGAAAAGAGGTAATGGTTTAAACATATGTGGATGAAGTATGGCTGAATTGAAAAAAAGAATCGTTAAGGGAAACAGTCCGGGGAGACAGGGGTGAAAGGTCAGCCGTGGTAAAACAACCTATCTGAAAGATGTCATCTCGAGCGAGGACAGCGGGGCTCGCGGCTTGCTTTTCGCGGGCCCCGCGCGCACCGCGCGCCCCCACGCGCCCCCACGCTCACTGACATCACTCTATGTTGCTTTTCTGTCATGGTGGAGGCAAAATACAAGTCAATTTGGGTCCAATTTGTTTATAATTTGCCTTTCAACTACAGACCTTAATGAATAGGTTTATTTGATTGTCCATATACAAGAGTATTATATATATATATATATATATATATATATATATATACATACCCACACATATACAGATATACACATATACACACACACACACACACAGAATATAGTAAATTAAATTTACTACTGTATTAGTTGCAACCAAAAAGGATTGGGCCTGAAGCAACTTGCTTATACCTTAAGGTGCTTTTACAGGAGGATCAGTTTTATTAGGAGCTTTTGAAACCCTCCAGTATTCTTGTGTCTTGATTCCTTGATCTTATTGAACAGGACGCTGTGCCACAGTCCCCTCCTAACTTCAAGCACCATGTGAACGAACAGAGCAGACTGTCTGACCGGATGAGCAGAAGGTTGACCCGCACCTACCAGCTGTACAGCAGGACCAGCGGCAAACATGTGCAGGTCCTGGGGAACAAGAGGGTCAACGCCAATGGAGATGATGGAGCCGTTCACGGTAAAAAAATAAAAATATATTTAATCAAATAAAACTAGCCTATCTTAAAATTAACAGACTAGCCTACATATTATCAGTCTTATATTTTAATAGTTTGATATTATCAGATCAAAGCGTTGCAGCCAAATTGAATGCGACCGTTTTAGAGGAGATTTATTATTGAGGGAAGATCAGTGTAACTCTAAGGCCTAATGTGAGTTCTTCGATGGGTATAGGTCCTAAGATGTGTGTGTGTGTGTGTGTGGGGGGGGGGGGGGGGGGGGGGGGGCTATGATAACACACACCATAACACTTAATATATATGGCAAAGTGGAAATTGTAACTTACTTATAAGAATATACTTTGCGGTTCTGAAAATGCTCGTCGCTCACTCGTAAGGTGAAAAACACATTCATTTTCGGGGAACCTGCAGTCTACCTATTTTTGTATTCTTGTTTTATATTAGCTTCAAAATGGATAATGATTTATAAGTCATTGAGTGTTGGTGGGAAAAAAGATAGGCGATTGCAATAAAGCCATCGCTCATTAGGTCATCTACTCAGACTATGCTGGTAATAAATTATGAAGAGTTTATATTCTAACTTGTTTTATACACTTTTGACTAGAAGTCTACAAATTTGACCAATCACATTCAATTATTATTACTATTATTATTATTATTCAGGTATCCATAACAGTTTAGCAATTACTAAATGACCGCAGAAACGATATTTTTTTTATCGCTCAAGGAATGTACAGAATTAGCCAAGTAAATCCGTAAATCAGTAAATCAATAAATCTTAATGATCTTTGCTTCAGTCACTGATGGCTTCATATCCACAGAGCTCAGGCTATTTAGAAATATGGTGCTGGAAGTTTTTGCATGTAACTCTTCAATACCAACACCTGTTTTGATGGAATCTAAGCCGCGAGGACATTTCACTCCCACCAGGGGAAAAAATTATAGTAAAAAAAAAGAATAATAATATATAAAAATAAACTGTAAAGAGGGAGCAAATTCCTGGTCACCGCAGTATTTTGGCGCGTCTAGCCATCTTTCCACGCGCCACCATCCCATCCACCTCCTCGCGCCCTCTCCTCGCGCCTGCTCCGTGCGTTTTGGAGGGTCATTTAACGAGGAATTTCACTGCTTTACAACTCAATGTATGACTCAGTTTATAAGCAGCGGTGAAGTCAGCATCTTCATTTTATCCTTCTTTCACTGTTCCTACTCTCCCTCTCTTCTGTGCTCCCTTGTCTTTTTCGCTCTTCCCTCTGCCTAAAGTGTGCACGCCCACGTGCGTGTACACACACGCGCGCGCACGCACCGCCTTCTGCTAGCCGCAGAGTGCATGTCCTGAGCGGGTGTCAGTCTTGAAGCAGGCCCAAATCTGACCAGTGCTCTGGGCTTGCGGTTGTGTCCCTGCCCACAGTGTTCTCCCTCGTTACCCTCTCTACTTCTCTCCCTCTCTCTTTCTCTCTTTCCCTCTCTCTCTTTTTCTCTCTCCCCCTCTCTCTCTGTCTCCCTCGCTCTCTCTCCCGTCTTTTCTCTCTCTCCCTTTCTCCCTATTTTTCTCCCTCTCTCTTTCCAACTTTCAACACCTCCCTCCCTCCCTCTCCCTCCCTCCCTCCCTCCCTCCCTCCCTCCCTCCCTCCCTCCCTCCCTCCCTCCCTCCCTCCCTCTCCCTCCCTCCCTCCCTCTCTCTCCCTCCCTCCCCCCTCCCTCCCTCTCTCCTCCCTCCCTCCCTCCCTCCCTCCCTCCCTCCCTCCCTCCCTCTCCCTCCCTCCCTCCCTCCCTCTCCCTCCCTCCCTCCCTCCCTCCCTCTCTCCCTCCCTCCCTCCCTCCCTCTCTCCCTCCCTCCCTGCCTCCCTCCCTCCCTCCCTCCCTCTCTCCCTCCCTGCCTCCCTCCCTCCCTCTCTCTCGCTCTCTCCCCCCCACTCCCTGCCTCACAGCCCAGCTTTTACAGGCCTTCGGTGACAATGGCCCTGGGTGAACACCAAGTCACTCGCCGCTGGCTCGAAGCTCCTCTTGCCAGAAGGATCATGCTTTGTTCATTGCATAACTGCCCCTCTCCCTTACGACTTCACATTGTAAACAGGGATAATCATTAAGGGTCCAGCAAAGTCATAGGCCGTGAAGCTATAAAGTAGCCACATTTTTAAGCCAATCATTACTAAGACTTTGCATCCCTTCTGATGTCATCACAGCAAAATGGAGCATGTAGAAAGGCTCCTAACCAATAGCTGGTGTTAGTCACCATGCCAACAATGACAGTCTTTCCAGCATGATGGGGTTTCTGACAAATCTGTAGGTCAACCCTCGTGCCGGAGTACGATCACCACAACCATACTCATCCAAACAGCACTATCAACCACAACCATACCCTTACAAACAGCACTATCGACCACAACCATACCCTCCCAAACAGCACTATCAACCACAACCATACCCTCCCAAACAGCACTATCGACCACAACCATACCCTTCCAAACAGCACTATCGACCACAACCATACCCTTCCAAACAGCACTATCAACCACAACCATACCTTTCCAAACAGCACTATCGACCACAACCCTACCCTTCCAAACAGCACTATCGACCACAACCATACCCTTCCAAACCGCACTATCAACCACAACCATACCCTTCCAAACAGCACTATCAACCACAACCATACCCTTCCAAACAGCACTATCGACCACAACCATACCCTTCCAAACAGCACTATCAACCACAACCATACCCATCCAAACAGCACTATCGACCACAACCATACCCTTCCAAACAGCACTATCAACCACAACCATACCCTTCCAAACAGCACTATCAACCACAACCATACCCATCCAAACAGCACTATCGACCACAACCATACCCATCCAAACAGCACTATCGACCACAACCATACCCTTCCAAACAGCACTATCGACCACAAGCATACCCTTCCAAACAGCACTATCAACCACAACCATACCCTTCCAAACAGCACTATCAACCACAACCATACCCTTCCAAACAGCACTATCAACCACAACCATACCCTTCCAAACAGCACTATCAACCACAAGCATACCCTTCCAAACAGCACTATCAACCACAACCATACCCTTCCAAACAGCACTATCAACCACAACCATACCCTTCCAAACAGCACTATCAACCACAACCATACCCTTCCAAACAGCACTATCAACCACAACCATACCCTTCCAAACAGCACTATCAACCACAAGCATACCCTTCCAAACAGCACTATCAACCACAACCATACCCTTCCAAACAGCACTATCAACCACAACCATACCCTTCCAAACAGCACTATCAACCACAACCATACCCTTCCAAACAGCACTATCAACCACAAGCATACCCTTCCAAACAGCACTATCAACCACAACCATACCCTTCCAAACAGCACTATCAACCACAACCATACCCTTCCAAACAGCACTATCAACCACAACCATACCCTTCCAAACAGCACTATCAACCACAACCATACCCTTCCAAACAGCACTATCAACCACAAGCATACCCTTCCAAACAGCACTATCAACCACAACCATACCCTTCCAAACAGCACTATCAACCACAACCATACCCTTCCAAACAGCACTATCAACCACAACCATACCCTTCCAAACAGCACTATCAACCACAACCATACCCTTCCAAACAGCACTATCAACCACAACTATACCCTTCCAAACAGCTGCGAAACTAAGCGACTTTACTGAGCCGTCGAAAGGGATTGTAATCATGTGACGCTCGATCTGTTCCTCAGCCAAACTGGAAGTGGAGACGGACACGTTCGGGAGCCGGGTTCGAATCCGAGGTTCGAAGACGGGATACTACATCTGCATGAACAAGAGGGGCAAGCTCATAGGCAAGGTAAAGATGCGGGCGCGTGGGGAGGGGGGGGGGGGGGGGAAGAGTCTGGTGTCTCCTGCGTGAGGGGGAATTGATAGGAGACATGATTTGAGGGGGAAACTTTGACTTAGGGATTAGCCAGTACATCCCTTTGGAATGATTGATCGGCCATTTACTTGTCAAAACAATATTTTAACTTCTCTTGAGACTTATCCAAACGTTCTCTATTTCCTTACCCCCCCTTCTCTCTCTCTGTCTCTCTCTCTTGATTTCTCTCTCTCTTGATTTATCTCTCTCTCATTTTCTCTCTCTCTCTTTTTCTCTCTTGATTTATCTCTCACTCTCTATCTTTCGCTCTCTCTCTCTTTCTTCCTCTCCTCCTCTCCTCCTGTCTTTTTTTCAACGCTCTGCCTCTCTCTCTCGCTCTCCCTCTCTGCAGAGGAAGGGCCGGGGCAAAGACTGCATCTTCACAGAGATCGTTCTGGAGAACAACTACACGGCCCTCCAGAATGCCAAGTACGAGGGCTGGTACATGGCCTTCACACGCAAGGGGAGGCCCAGGAAAGCCTCCAGAACCAAGCAGCACCAGAGAGAGGCCCACTTCATGAAGCGCCTACCCCGCGGACACCTCCTCGGGGACAGGAGGCCGTTCGACGTGCTCCCCCTCCCCGTGGCCCTCCCCAGCCACCCCCTGAACAGGAGGACTAAACATTCCCATCAGCAGCGAGCGGGAGGCCGCTGAGGCGGAAACCTGTAGGACATTAATATAGAGGAAGACCGTTGAAGGGAGGATCGTAGAGCAGGAGCTCTGGAGGAAGAACCACTACAAGGAGAGAAAATTCCCAACAACAACAACAGAAGATACGCCTTGCAAGTCACCACATCCCAGCGTCTTTTTGAAAGGGACTCCGTTTTGTCATGTTTTGTACTGGATCCGTAGCTAAACAATGAATATATAATCTAATAGTTGTTCCACGTTAAACAGAGAGGTGTCTTTAATCAGGATTTGATGTTCAGAAGACGATTTTAGTGCAAGGGCACTCGATGAGATTTGAATAAGTGGACACCTTGGGTGTAGCGATGAGCCCCTCAGCTGTGAGGAATGTTCAGAGAGACTCTGTGGTAAGGCAGCTATATTGGGATTGTCACGCGGTCGCTAACACCTAACTGACAATCAATCAACATTTTGCATTTAGGTCAAGTTTTTTTCCCCGAGCATTCATTTTTTTGTTTTTTTTGTCCGGATCTTTCTTTTCTACATATATGAATATATTTTTTATTTGTAAGATTTGTAAATTACTTTAAACGGAAATATTTATTGTAGAGTGTATATTAAAACCACTAAAGAATTTGGAGTCAACCCGCTTGGCTTGATTTTCTCTTTTTGTGATGGAAAGCTGGGGGGGGGGGGGAGGATGAAGAGGGAGAGAAAGAAGAGAGAAAAATGAAAACCTGTTGTTGTTTTTTTCCTGGAGCCGGAGACCCAGATAACTGAGGGGCAATATCTGTGACAGGCTCCGGGATTCAATGTGCTCAGCCAGTGAGACTCGGACCTGAATGGGGAAGGAGCTGTGCATTAACAGCGATGAGGTCAGCCGTGGACAAAGGTTTACCACCGTGTAGTTGCATTTCTCACGATCGCACACCGTAACCCTCTGATCAAATGGGCTCTTTGTGGCAGCTCATATGAAAGAGCATGTCGTACAATAGTGGGGCTCGAAGAATAACACGGGGCCCGTTATCAAGAAAGAAGTCAGTCCCACAGAGGAGGGGGTGGGGAGGGATGTAAGGGGGGGGTGGGAGGGGGGCGGGGTGTGTAAAAAGCAACCAGGGTTTCTATGTTGCGAAATGTGGCACCGACTGAAAGAGGGGGACAGGGGGGGACGGGACGTGGGGGGGTGGGGGGGGGGGGGGGGGACGGCACGGCTGGGAGGAAAAGCACTGGAGAGTGAAAGAGAGGGTCCGGAAAAAAAGAAGGTCTCTTCCCAGAAGCAGCTGAGCGTGACCGGCGGAGGGGGGTGGGGGGGGGAGGGGGTGAGGGACAGAGGAAGACCCTGAGCAGGGGGACAGGAAAACCCCGGAGCCCTCCTCACTGCTGCCGACCCTGGACCTCCCGTCCAACAGGGGGCTTGTCAGAGACGGTACAGAAACGATGCGTATGAAGAGGACTTCAACCTTCACCAACTCTGAAGACGTCGTGAGGAAACACCACTTTATAGATCTATCACAAGTAGAGTGTAACACATCTATACCGCAGCTGGATAAGCATGAGTTGTATTAAAGCACTTGGGGGGGGGGGGGGGGGTAGAATCCTGTGAAGACCTGTTTGTGCTGCTCCTCGGAAGGTCATCCTTGAATGCACGATACGTTAAACTCACTTCCATCTTTGTCTGGATGGTTTCCTGTTTTCTGGGGGGGGGGGGGGAGAGGAAGACTTGATGTCGAATCTACGAATCAATCTGAAGGCAGAGGACAGTAATATGAGCTTGTTTGGCTGTTTATGGTTCTGACTCGGAGAACTTTCGGAATGTTCTCTTTCCTGTCAGCTGTCCGCCCAGAGCACAATGGTGAGCCTGACCTGTGGGTTCATCCCGGCCTCAGGCACTTGAGGTTTGGCACGTTTGGCAATGAAATGGACGCGATCGCAAGGTTGAAGGAATCTATATTTAAAATGACATTGTTCCTTTTGGAGCAGCATTGTTCCCTCGTCTAGCAGTGTGGAAACGGGTCTGAAGGAACCGTGTTTCGGTTCGATCCAACCGCCCTCGCTACAGAACCTGACAAATAACTCGACGTTATCGATCGGATCGATTTATCTCACTTTTGAATGTAAAGAACTTTACGATACCCCCAAACGGTTACTTAAATAACTTTTACGACATGTTCAACTTAAAACATCCGGTCTAAAGCCAATTCCAAGCATATTTTTTTCAATACAGTGTATCAAATATGCTTTTTGTGAGGGGTTCCTGGAAAAGTGTGTTGTGTAGTGTGTGTGTGTGTGTGTGTGGTGTAGTGACGCCCTGTAGGTCAAGACTAACTCATGTGGCCAGAGCAAGGAACACTACAGCACTCAGAGTACCAAAATGTAAAAACAATAGGAAAAAATAAATACAAATCTACAAAAATAATATCAGATTGCACATGATGACGATAATGTTGAGCTATTTCCTGGTTATGATCGGTGATCGATTGGAAGTCGTTTTGGATCACAGCGTCTGCTAAATGAATACATGTAAAAAAGAGAAAAGAATCGATGGATATTTGACATGGTAGTGGCTGAGAGCTGGATACCAGAGCAGTAACTAGCCGTCACTGACCAGACCAGGCCAGGAGCTCACACTGGCTTCAGGGTGGCCCTCCATGTATGCAGAACATAAGGGTATTCAGTTAACACAAATGGGATGTGCTTGTAAGGCTGACCCCCCCCCCCAGACAACAGGCATGGGTCATTGTGTGTTTTGAGTGTTTTACAAGGACCTGGAGAATGAACGCAGCGTGAGAGGTCATGACCCTTCGTGTAGGCCATTTACAGACGTAGGTGGGCGATTCAATCGACGGCAACAATAATTCGACAGCTTTTTATTGATCGATTGAGTCACGGTCAAATGCCGATAGCAGAACCACACATCCTGAACCTTCAAAGTCTGCAGCGCTTGAACAATGATTTTTTTTTAACGTTTTACTGAACGTGAGCAAACAACTTCTCAAACGCTTTTTCCCTCCTCTGGTAAAAACACACATTGAAAATCAGCAACAGGAAAGGTTGAGAGAAGAAAACAGGCTTTAGCAGTCGTTTGTTGGCTCCATTCAAGAGACCCAAGTTAGTTAACACAATGAAAACCATCAAAGCATGTACAAGGCACTGGGCTGCAGTCTTCTAACGGGGCCGACCCCGTAGATCAGCTGAGAATCAGGACCGGGTTCCGAGCAGGATACGCACCAGCACACCGCTTCAAACCCCAGCCAATCGGCCGCCCCGGTTCGGACGCCCGTCTTCACTGGGTTTTGCAGTCGGCGTCGTCGCTGCCCTTCATTTTCTTCAGCTCCTTCAGCAGTTGCTGTTCCAGGGTTAAAACCTCTTTGGGCTTCTTGTACTGAGGGAGTGGACAGCAGAGTGATGACTATAACAGTCCCTGTCTCCCCACTCCCTCCCTCCCTCCCTCCCCCCCTCCCTCTCCCCCCCGCACATCCCTTTCTGCAATCATGTCCAAGACGGGAGTTGGATAACGCGCAAAGTAAGAAATCAAGTACCACAGAGAGACCAATTATGATTAGAGGGACATTACAGATGTCCATCATTGATTTCTGCGATGCCTTGCTATGCAGAGACCGATCGTCCAGGCGTATTCTGGGATGGAGTGTTACCGCGAGGTCAAAGGTGAAGATTTGAAGGTTGGCTATAGGTGCTGATCTTTGGGTGTGTGTGAAACCCTGAGAGACACTTGGCACAAAGAGCTGAAAGCAACGCTATTGGATATGGTTTGATTCTCAGAGTTCAAATGAGAGAAGTCATTGCATCACAACAAAATGTGACCCATTGTGGATGAAGGATTAATATGGGCTCCGTACATCTTTAGTTGATCCCACAGCAAGCTTGTCTCATCTGGAACGGCAATGTTTGTTTTCTGAAAATATTGGATTTTAAAGAGCTGTTCTCACATTTATAAACACACTAGGGGCACCTGAAATAGTTTTATCCACTGAAAGCAAAGAAGAGACTGAAAACTGAGCACTTACTGTTCATGAAACAAGACTTTTAAACAAACCAGATCCTGTATTTGATGAACTTGTGGTTTGAACAACGCACATTGTCTAATTTGACCGTTGAGGTCACTACTACTTACAGTGACTATCAGCGTGTTGTTGGCGTGAGTAAAACTAAGAGCCGAACTATCCAACGGCAGAAGGTTTCGATCAAGGTCAGGGATGTTGAACTTCTTATAGTACCTGGACAGAGATTGGGTGAAACGAATTATTAGTGTCAGTCTACTGATTAATATCTTGTCAACAGTGCCCCCTATGGGAAAGAGATCAACAACACAAAGTTTGTGATTTTACATTTAGATTTGTTTGCCTGAATTTCAGAGCCTGGCGTTATTGTAATGCTGCCGAATAAACCAAAATGAAACAATTATATTAATAAAGAAAAAACAGCTACGCTGGCTCACTTTTTGTTTGATGTTCGTATGATGCAGCATCGTTCAGCAGGATCCACTGACAGGTCGTACACATCGCTGGGGTAGGGGAGGTTCCTGACCCTCCACTGGAAACTGCTCTTCGTATCCCTCCTTAGAAACACAGGCTGGGAAAACACAAGACCAACACACCGCCCATGAAACCCAATACTATCCTGCTGACACAGCACACATCCAGCTACAGTGAACCCTCGCTACATCACGGTTCACTTTTCAAGGTTTCGCTACTTCACGCATTTGCCTCGTGCATTGTGTTCTGCATTCTGATTGGCTAAACAGTCTCTCCAACACAAACCTGTGCATCAATAAAGTTGCGGTTTACAGGATACAGTACTTTTATTTGTTAAACAAATGCTTGGACCTGTAAAAAGGGTTTGTTCTTTGGTTTTAATATATAATAGAGTATTTAATTGTATAATAATAATAATAAAGGTTTCTACTTTTTTGGAACGTAACCCCCGTGAAAAACGAGGGTTCACTGTACTGTCAACTGGGGCCGTCATCTTTTAATAGTGTTTTGAAACCATGAAGGTTCAGCTCCGACATGAAAGTGGACACATACTCACACAGGCACACACAAACACACACATTCACACAGGCACACACACTCACACAGGCACACACACACACACTCACACAAGCACACAAACGCACACACACACACACACACGTGTGTGTGTAAACTCACATTAGAGCAGTTCTCCTTTATAACCTCTGACTCCACAGCACCGACATGTTTTGAGATGGGCTCTCCAACCTCTATCTCCCAGGGCATCTCCCCACCCAGGGGGCTTTTCAAACGCCATTTTCTGACTAAGAAAAGGAGGATACATCATCATGTTATTAAGAAAGTACTAAAGAAACAAACATCATAACCAACAACTCTCTCTTCGTGACAATGTGTATCCTGCTACTTATCCTGCTACTTACCAATCAGTTCGTCTGTATTCAGGTCATATTCTTCAGCCATTTCTTTCCCATCTGAAAAAAGATAGTGGATCTTCCTTTTCCCTAAAGAGATCCAGTTCAGAGAGTCACAAAATCAGTTGGGTATTAGTAAAGTGCAGCTCAAAGGATAAATAAAGGACTTTCTATTCTATTCTAGACAAATAGATTAGCAGAAGTATGAGCTAGTTATCTAGCCTGGATCCCATCCCACACAGTCAGCGTCGTTGCTAAGTCGCTTGCAACTAATCACAGGTGCTGCTGTACTGCAGACTGCTTATTATGCAACATTACGACTACACAAATGAATGCAAGTTAAAATCGGACGTTTAAAAACTTTAAAGTGCACTGACCATCATGAATTAAAGCGGTTTTCTTGGAGGATTGAAGGACATCAGCCCAGCACTGCACAGCCATGATGCTGTACTTCCTGAAACAGCACGTGTAACCACGGCAACGGAGGTCCGGAGCAAATAGATGTATTTATTCTGGAATAGAAAATTTAATCACGAACATTTTTAGTTCAGTTTCTCATCCTATATAAACATGACTTGGATTAACATCACATATATAATTTTTTGGGGTGGAAATAAACTGTGATGATGATTAGAAATAAATGACCCGGAAGTTGATGTAGGTTTTTAAACCAGTGTTGGATAAAGTGATTTTTTGCTCCCCAGAAGGGGTAAGAGATACATTCTTACTTCTTAAACGAATTAGGTACACAAACATGCTAGAGCTCGTTGATTTAGCATTATTTTGTGAAACCCTACTTCGATCGTTGAATTGAAATATGATCTATCTGCACCATTTGAATGCTCAGTGTTAGCAAACCTAGATCTTTGTTACTTTGTAGATGCCTAGACTAGAAGATCCACTTTGGGTTGAACCCGGTGAAAACTGGAGGTTTGGATCACTGTCACCTGGAGATCCCTTGCTGATGCATGCGTTTTTAAAAACGTTAATTGTACAACTGATATTTCTGTAATTCTTAACACAAAATGCATGCTTGTTATTTATAATAACGCGTATGTAAAAGCATGCATTTGTTTCTGTTTCTACTCTAAATACAAAGAGTGAAGAGTAGAATGAAAGCTTTTCTCTAATTTCCCTGGCAAGAAGGAATGGTGATCGGCTGTAGCAGCCTCATAGTTTAAAGGTTGAATCAAAACGAGTAACTTGGACAAACCGGTGTAAAAATGGTCCCAACCTCTGTGACTTCAACGTTCATTAAGGTGTTGCTTTCTAGTGATATTTTCAGGAATTTTGCTTTCTCGACCCCTTTGAATGTTAATGTAACACTCAATGTGTTGTAACTCAATGACTCAGCATCTTAATTGCAATTCAAATCTAATATATCCCTCCCCTTAAACGTAAATAAGCTTGACAATTATTTCAATATTAATATATAAGTGAGATTAAAATACGTTGTGCTATTGACAAAGGCAGGCACACCCTAATAAAGTGACCCACACAAATGTGATAATCACGTTATTATTAGGGAGTCAGGTGGCTCAGCGGTTAAGATGTTGGGCTCACGATTGAAAGGTTGTGAGTTCAATTCCCAGCTGTGGCTACATAACGTTGTGTCCTTGGGCCAGGCACTTCACCCTACTTGCCTCAGGGAAGATGTCCCTGTTCTTGCTGAAAGTCTGCTAAATAAATATATGTTAGGGAGTCTTATACCGTGCAACGGAAAGTAAATAAAAATACAAACAACTCAAAAGCAAGATTCATATTTTGACTTGGGCATTGTCTATGTAGTCCAAATATTGAGAAAGCCTTCAGGGTGGGAACATAATAATCAAGTCTGATCTTGAATTGCAGGTCTCCCTCCTCCCTGACAAAATGGAGCTTCACGGAATCATGAAAGCTTTTCCTAAAGTCAAAAGAGCGGCCGTCAGGGAGGGAAAAGATGCACCCCCTCTCAAAAGAAAGTCTGAGGAAACTAGTGCGACAGGTGTGTATCTCTGTGTGTGTGTGTTTGTATCTGTGTGAAAGAGAGATAGGTAATATACATTGAGAAAGAGAGGTAAAGGAATTTTCAAGACAATGCCGATCAATATCCCCCCTCCTCTCTCTCTCTCTCTCTCTCTCTCTCTCTCTCTCTCTCTCTCGCTCTCTCTCTCTCTCTCGCTCTCTCGCTCTCTCTCTCCCCCCACAGGAAAGGTGTTTGAGGGCATCAGTGTGTTCATCCTCCCAGCCGGTATAGGGAAGGCCAGATGTCAGATCTTTGAGAGGCAGATCGTCCACAACGGGGGCCTGAGCGAGCGCTCTCTCCGTCCCAGTGTCACCCATGTGGTGGTGGATGACAGTGTGGACAGAGAACGCGCCCTCCGCCTGTTGAAGCCAGATCTACTGCCCCCTGGAGGCTTTCTGGTGAAATGCTCCTGGCTGAGCTCCTGTATCGCTGAGAAACGACTCCTGGATCCAGAGGACTTCAGCCTGTTATCCCCAGAGAGGTCAGTAAATACAATTCCCTTTTTTGTAGTATTATTATTATTGTAATATTGTTTGGGGAGGGGAGGGGTGGGAAGGGAAGGGGAGGCACATTCATTCGAATAGAAAGATGAAAAGCTGACATCCCATCCGGTTTGCTCTAGACACCCGAAACAGGAATCCCAGCTGGTAGATGTGAGGGAAGAGTTCTCCATGAATGTGTCAGCAGCACAGGATGTAAAGGATGCAGTTCCTGAAGATCCCAGACCAGACCAGGCCTCAGCACCACCGGTAGGTTGGCTCGATTCCACGCAGACATAGTTCCTCCATGAACCATTTTTTGCATTGCGGAAACATTCATTCCCTCCTCTTCTTCTCTGCAGAGTCCCTCTCCAGCTTCCCTACTCTCCCAGCCCCCGGGAACCACTGAAAACCTGACAGATGAAGATGGAGTGTCGCAGGGTGACCTGGAAGCACTGATCAGCGGCAGTGACCCCAAGGAGGAGAGCCCGACCTCCAGCACTGTCGAACCCAAGCCCGTCTCAGAGAAGTGGGTCTGTGCCAGGTCCTCCCAGTCCAAGAGGGATAATCACAACAAGCACATAACAGACAAACTGGAGGTTCTGGCCAAGGCCTACACCCACCAGGGTGACAAGTGGAGGGCGTTAGGCTATTCCAAGGCTGTGAATGCCCTCAAGAGCTACCACAAGCCTATCACATCGTACGGGGTAAGTCATGTGACCGAGCAGGTTGACGTGCATGCTGCGAACATCTTGTAGTTCCTTTTTTGGGGGGTGGGTCCAAGTTCTTTGGTGTACAGTTTGTCGAATAGTTATATTGGTTTTGTTTACATTTAGTCATTAATCAGACACTCTTATCCAGAGCGACTTACAGTAAGTACAGGGACATTCCCCCCTGAGGGAAGTAGGGTGAAGTGCCTTGCCCAAGGACACTAGGTCATGTTGGCAGAGCCAGGATTCGAACCCACAGCCTTGTGATTACTAGCCTGAATTCCTCACCGCTCAGCCTCCTGATTCCACTGTTTGAATGTAATCAGCAGTATACAGGACCAGGCCCGATGTCCTAACATTCTGCTGTTCCACCACAGGAGGCCTGTCGGATCCCGGGGATCGGTAAACGCATGGCCGACAAGATCGATGAGATCATGGAGAGCGGTCACCTCCGCAAGCTGGACCACATGGGCGAGGCCGTGCCCGTCCTGGAGCTGTTCAGCAACATCTGGGGAGCGGGAGCCAAGACGGCACAGCTGTGGTACCAGCAGGTGCGTGGAGTCAGCTGGCTCAGCGGTTAAGGCGCTGGGTCCGTGATCTGAAGGTTGCGAGTTTGATTCCCGGCTGAGGCTACACGACGTTGTGTCCTTGGGCAAGGCACTTCACCCTACTTGCCTCAGAGGGGGGAATGTCCCTGTACTTGCTGTAAGTCGCTCTGGATAAGAGTGTCTGATAAATGTAAATGTAATGAATGGGAAAAAAAGAAGAAAATTCAAATTCTATTTTGTTTCACTTAATTAATTAGTTAACCATTAATTTAATAATTAGTAAATAGTCATTTAATTGTTAGTTCAATTAATTAATGCCTTTGAAGTTTTGGTCTTGGTTTTGGTCAAAGCATGGTCTGACTATGATCGTCTTGTTGCGGTGATGCAAGGATTCTGATTGGATGACAGCTGACCTGATCAGTTTTTTTGTTAAAGTTGATGGATTTCATCCTGTCAGGGTTTTCGTACATTGGAAGACATCCGCACCAAGGCCAGTCTGAACCACATCCAGAAGATCGGCCTGAAGCACTACGACGACCTTCTAGACCGCATGCCGAGAGAAGAAGCGTCTGCCATCGAGAAAACGGTACCTCCACGACGTCTTAACCCTTCCGAAACATTCCTGAACATCCCCTTGAAATTGCCTCGGGGATCGTTCATCAAATCCATAATATTCCTTGGAAACGAATCAAATCTAGAAATATTTGAACCCAAAGGCTCTTCTTTTGAATCTGTCGCAAACCGAGAGGACTTGTAAGGTGAATTGCTTGAAAGGAGGGGGCCCGTCGGAGCCAAGCAGGATTTAAACATTTGGCTCCAGAGAAGCCAGTCAGGGAGCCCTGTTCTCCATGGAGGCAGGCGCTGTGATCGAGAAAACAGACAGTAGTCTCACCGAGTAGCTCGTC
Source organism: Protosalanx chinensis (assembly GCA_030340685.1). Lineage (NCBI taxonomy): Eukaryota > Metazoa > Chordata > Actinopteri > Osmeriformes > Salangidae > Protosalanx > Protosalanx chinensis. The sequence continues at coordinate 5,982,929 of CM059342.1, read as the reverse complement.
CCAAAAGGGGGGATCTTGCTCCAGAAACCTGGCGCACCATAAGTCAGGTCTTATACCTGGATGCTGGGTACAGAGGAAGTTGTTTTCATATAGTATTACTGGGATATCCACTTCCCTCTGGGGTAGCCAGATAGAAAGTGCAGATTAGAGAGGATGACTTTAGCATGTGTCCTCTCTTGGCTTGTCAAAATAATATGTACTGCCTCCCTATCTTCCCTCCAGCTTACGCTCCAATGAGGTAGATACTTACCTGTTGATCTCCTGAGCATCTGAAAAACACAAACTGTTTGTTTTTACAATTTGAATTGCGGGTGAAACGGTTTTGAATTTCAGCGGTTCAGGAGGATTTACGATGCCTTGCTTGCTTTGATAACGCATAACTTCTAATAAACAGGATCAAAGGGAACTCCTATTTTGATCAATATAATCAACCGATTTGGTTATGAATGCCATAATACTTATGATAGTTTGTTGTTAACATAAAACGGTGACGAAAGTTCCTTAAGAGATGGAATGTTTTACGTATCCTTACTGGCTGATGTACATCAGCCGTCATACTTCAGGAAAATACGATTTGAGCCACAGACAATGCAGTGTTACTGTTCTCTATAATAGGAACTGATGCTCATTTGCCTTAGCTAACGTGCTAACCATGCTAGCCTGCTGTCCTGGTGCTGTGGCGTGCGTCCAGGTGCGGGAGGCAGCCCTGGCTGTGGATCCGGGGCTGCTCGCCATCGCGTGCGGCTCCTACCGCCGGGGAAAGACCACCTGTGGAGACGTGGATGTCCTCATCTCCCACCCGGACGGACACTCCCACAAGGGCATCTTCGTTAAAGTGCTGCAGATCCTCCATCAAAGTGGTAAGATCATGGCCACACAGTGACGGATGAGCGGTGTCGTGGGAGTCAGATGGCTCAGCAGGTTAAGGCGTTGGCCTCATGATCGGAAGGTCGTGAGATCGAGCCCCGGCTGTGGCTATATGACGTTGTGTCCTTGGGCAAGGCACTTCACCCTACTTGCTTCAGGGAAAATGTCCCTGTACTTACTGTAAGTCTCTTTGGATAAAAGCGTCTGCTAAATGTAAATGTGTAAATAGATGGGGGAGTTTAAACCTTTCTATTTGCAGTAGATTCAAATGTATCCACTTCCATATTATTCCTTTTAAAAATATATTACAAGAAGAAGGAAAAAAACAATCCTCCTTTTATTCTCCATGTAAATTAGCAAAAACACAGAATTGAATACGGCAGGGTGGCGCAAAAAATGAACATCTTAAAAATCTACAATCAGGCACATTTACAGCGGCATTGGTTACAGATATTTATTGTTGTGCACTGTTCCTGTTAATACATGACTATAAAATGACATAAAATAACTTTATATAAAAGATGGAAATATTATATAAAAATATGAATATAAATGTATGGGGTGAATGTAGCTCATGCAGAGAGCAGGTTCCATGGTCAGTGGTTAGAAGTGTTAAATGTCGTCAGTATCTCGAGGATTCGTGCTCGCCGTCTCCCCGCAGGCTTCCTGACCGACGACCTGGTGAGCCACGAGGAGAACGGCGAGCAGAAGAAGTACATGGGCGTGTGTCGCCTGCCGGGCCCTGGGCGCCGCCACCGCCGCCTGGACATCATCGTGGTGCCGTACGGCGAGTTCGCCTGCTCCCTCGTCTACTTCACCGGCTCGGCGCACTTCAACCGGTCCCTGAGAGCGCTGGCCAAGACGAAAGGCATGAGCCTGTCCGAGCACTCCCTGAACAGGGGCGTGCAGAGGCAGGGCAGCCTGAAGGTGCACGGGGGGACACCTGTACTCACGGCCAGGGAGCAGGATGTGTTCAGTCAACTGGGGGTGCCTTTCAGGGAACCCCAGGAAAGGGATTGGTAACAGTCATACTCGTTCGTGTGTGTAATGCTTAAATGATTATGACGTTATTCTAATATTCAGTTTATGCAAGATGATGATGATGATGATAATAATGATGATGGATTAGGTGAAGATGATGATGATGATAATGATGATAATGATGGATTAGGTGAAGATGATGATGATAATGATAAAGATAATGATGATAATGATGGATTAGGTGAAGATGATGATGATGAGGATGATAATGATGATAACAATAGTGATGGATTAGGTGAAGATGAGGATGATGAGGATGATGATGATGATAATGATGAAGATGATGATGATGATAATGATGGATTAGGTCATGAAGTTTGGTGTGAAACATCACAGATTTGTTGTTTTTAAATTATAATCATTTTTTATTGATAATGTTTCCATTTTAAATATTATCACAATGTACAAATGGATAAAAACAGTGAGATGTTTGCTGCTAGAAGTTTTAATGAGGAAAAATGATGATAATATAAACACTATAACATGCCAATTCACATGACCATTTTTTTTGCATGCTCATGTAGTTCTTATGGAGCTGCAAGAGTCAAATCAAACAAAACAATTTATTTCACCGGAAAATAAACCAGAAAAACAACTTTAAATCGCATCAGATGCGCACCGCGGTACGATTGGTGGATCACTGAAGGCGCACCGGTGTGTGATAGGTTGAACACCAGGACAGTGAGCGAGCAACGCAAAAAAAAAACATCACGTTGCTCCTCACAGAACAGAACATGGCCAGGGGGGCCGCCAGGAGCCACACCCGGCCCAGAAGGAGTTCCCCTTTAGGAGGAACACCTTGCATAACAGCTGGAATCATGGCTGCAACAGCCAGTGACACCGACACTAACTGGTTGCACCAATGTTGTTCGTCCTTTAAATGTCCAATGAGGTTCCAGCAAGGAGGTGGTGCACGAGCTGGGCGGGCACGAGCTGGCCCTCCTTGTCCGGGGCTCGAGCACAAGTCTGAGATTTCTTTAGACTTTTTCACCTAAAAGAGACTAAAGAACAGACTAGAACCACATGATTTCTCCATTTCGGTAGCTTGTTGGAGGAATGAGAGCAGGTTGGGCTCTGAAGATGGGACTGTTCCTGCAGGCTGTAGGGGCTGTCACCCCCACCGAGGCCGCTCCTGAGGACGGGGTAAGATTTAAGAGTTAACTGAGTCCAAACCCAGCTAGCATGCTAGCCTGTTATGCTAGCCGTTGTGTAGCTATTATGTAGCTGCTAAGAAGCTTTTATGTAGCTGTTGTGTAGCTATTATGAAGCTGTTATGAAGCTGTCATGAAGCTGTTATGAAGCTGTTATGAAGCTGTTATGAAGCTGTTACGAAGCTGTTACGAAGCTGGTATGAAGCTGTTATGAAGCTGCTATGTAGCTGTTATGTAGCTGTTATGTATTCAGCTGTGTTGTTATGCTAGCAGCTCCTCTCTGCTGTGCCTGTGTGTTGAATAACACTCCTGTAATGCTCCCACTAACCTTAACCATGTAACTTAACCATGTAGTTTAACCATGTAGTTTAACCATGTAACTTAACCATGTAGTTTAACCATGTAGTTTAACCATGTAACTTAACCATGTAGTTTAAACATGTAGTTTAACCATGTAGTTTAACCATGTAGCTTAACCATGTAGCTTAACCATGTAGCTTAACCATGTAGTTTAACCATGTATCTTAACCATGTAGCTCATAGCTGTGTCCATAGAGCCAGGTGGGGTAGTTATCATCCCCCCTGCTGCTGGGGGCAACACGAAGCCTTCTTACCCTCCTGTCTGTTTAGACAACATTCACTATGTTGATCTAATGTTAGCTTGAGTTAACAACATTCACTATGTTGATCTAATGTTAGCTTGAGTTAACAACATTCACTATGTTGATCTAATGTTAGCTTTAACCACAAAGCTAGCCTAGCCTTTAGCTTAGAACTATATACTGTATACCTGCTGCTGAACTTTACCGAGTTAAGATGCTGTGATACTCAGATATTTCGCTTTTGGCCGACATTACATTGAGTCATTTATCAGACGCTCTTATCCAGAGTGACTTTCAGCAAGTACAGGGACATTCCCCCATGAGGCAAGTAGAGTGAAGTGCCTTGTGCCCAAGGACACAACATCATGTTGACACGACCGGGAATCGAACTGTTAACCTTCTGATTATTAGCCCGATTCAATAACCGCTTAGCCACCTGACCACCCCACTTCTCTACTTACTGACAGTAGTACTGTAAAGATAGTTAGTAAGTGGAGATATATGTGTAAGATAATGTGTAAGTGTCATTTAAACACGTTGTCAGCCAGATAACTGGTTAATAAAGTGCTCTAGAATGAGAGTTTCTATGAAAATAGATTTAGATCTCAGTTTACCAAGCAAATAACTAAAATGTGATGTCTGGTCTACATCACCATTTAGCCTAGAAACTAGTATAGCTGAAGCTAACAGGCTTTTACATTTATTTATATTTTATTGTCTTGTATAGTTTAAAGTACCAGTAGTTAGTTAGCTCTAGTTAGCTGGCTCACTGCTAGACTATAATGAAGCATTATCGACCCAAGCAGTTTAACCAGCCCCCTAACTTGAGTTATCTATAATAGCTTGCTACATATGATTTGGCCTTCTAGGTATGAATCATTGCAAAGACAATGCACGAATGCCTTGTGGTCTGATAATCAGGTGAGTGTGTAAAAGGAGGCTTGATACAGGCCCCTATCTCTCAGCTGTATAATGGGAGGTGAAAGTATGAAGTAACAGATGACCTTTTAGGCTTGTGGCGCACATTATTATAACATTTTAGAACAGGACAGATTGCCAAACTCTGGACTCGTGAGATCAGAATGCTCGGCTAAACCGATGCGGTTGTCGGGGCTGACAGGAGGGTCCAAAACCACTTGACAGAGTAAGCAGCCAAGCGGTCTGTTAAGATTCCAACGTGACAGACTAGGCAAAGAGTTTCCCGCGGCAGGTTATAGTCAGGCGTGTGGCGGACGGTGTGTTTTTGTAGGAACACTGTCCATCTGATTGGAGCGACGAGAGGAATGTTTGGGATGCTGCTGAACGTCATGTCATCCATGCTTCTCTTTCTTAACCGTGCTCGACGCTTGACTTCTTTGTGGAACGATCTCTGTTTTGTGTGTGTGTGTGTTCTCAGTAACCAATGAAAGGGCAATATCAGGTAAGGTTCTTAGTCCTAGATAGTGCTTTAGTTACTTTCAGTAGCATACTACTTGTCATTATAATTATTATTATACACTTAGGAGTTGTAAAAAAAGCGAAGGAACTCAGTTTTCAACCAGGGACAGGACAGACTAACCTTTTGGATTGAAAAAGCGACATTTCAGCAGGTTTCAGATCTGTCAGCCCTCTGCGGCAGTGTGGAGGAGGGATCGTCTTCATATTGAGTATCAAATGCACCCAGAGAAAGCATTTTAAGCCCAAATCCCAGCGCACAATGTTGGGTAGTCAAGCAGGTGACACAGAATCCCTATCTCTGCTCACCGGTGATTTCAGCAGCTCCTCATTATAGTCCAGTTAGATTTAATGAATTTCTGATATCCCTGAGGCCTGTAGGGTCCTGCCACTGTAACTCAATCTGCCATAAGCGGTCTCTGTTTCTGAAGAGCGCCGTGTTGTTCTGTCGGACTCTGGAGGTTTAAGGACTCAGTGAAGGTTCTCCTGCAGGTCAGGGGTTTCAGCTGCTCTGTTTCTCTCTCTCTGGGAAAGGCTGAGCCAAAGGGATCGGGGGGAAACTATTCTCATCTGCAGCAATGGTTTGGATTGAGTGCTGTTGTTTGATGTCTGTCGTTGATTGTTAGTTTGTTAGTTTGTGATAAGCAGTGCAGGTCATTAGGTCAGGAACATCCTTGCTACTTTACCTGAGGTTCTGACCACAGCTGTCCTGTCGTCCAGCAATCCTTCGCATGACGTTAGCCGTCTTCGGTTGGGCTTGGGTCTAAAGGGTCTCCTTCATCTGTGTTGGTATGCAGCCATCATTTCGTTCCCCCACCTGTCTCCCCATCCCGTCTCCCCATCCCGTCCCCCCTCTCGTCCCCCCCGTCCCGTCCCCCATCCCGTCCCCCCTCTGGTCCCCCCATCCCGTACCCCCTCCCGTCCCCCCCTCCCATCCCCCCTCCCCTCCCGTCCCCCCTCCCGTCCCCCCTCCGGTCCCCCCTCATCCATCCATATGCAGAACCCGTGCTGTAAACAGAGTCTCAGGATCTAGTTGTTTAAATTCGGCCTGTGAGAGGAGGGCTTGTGCTGGCGGAGCGCAGAGCGGAGGGCCAGAGTGCTGAGGCAGACAGAACCTGCCTGGCTGGGCCAGGACAAAGGCACAGAGAGGGGGAACAAAGTGTTTCCTACCATCAGCTCAAACGCTGCGGCGGAGCGGCAGACTGATAAAACGCTCCACGAGGTTCTCGGGAGACGCTACAAGCGGCCGCGTGGGATAACTTTTTTTCCGGTTTGTTTTTCGGCGGCGAAGGAGTTGGTGTGTTTTGGCGGGCGTGAGAATTTGATCCTGGGCTGGAGTGTGGGCTGCTGTGGGGGCTGTCATACCTGTGTTACTGTGTCTCTCTGTCTCTCTATCTCTATTTCTCTGTCTCTCTCTCTGTCTCTGTCTTTCTCTCTTTGTCTCTCTCCCTCTCTGTCTCTGTCCCTCCCTCTCTGTCTTTCTCTTTCTCTCTCTCTCTGTCTCTCTCTGTCTCTCTGTCTCTCTCTCTGTCTCTCTCTCTGTCTCTCTCTACCTGTCTCTCTTTCACTCTGTTGCTCTCTTTCTCTGTCTCCCTCTCTGGCTCTCTCTGTCTCTCCCTCTCTACCTGTCTCTCTCTGTCTCTGTCTCTCTCAGTCTCTCTCTGTCTCTCTCTCTCTCTCTCTGTCTCTCTCTGTCTCTCTCTCTGTCTCTCTCTGTCTCTCTCTGTCTCTCTCTGTCTCTCTCTGTCTCTCTCTGTCTCTCTCTACCTGTCTCTCTTTCTCTCTGTCGCTCTCTTTCTCTGTCTCTCTCTCTGTCTCTCTCTGTATCTCTCTGTCTCTCCCTCTCTACCTGTCTCTCTCTGTCTCTGTCTTGCTCTCTGCCTCTGTCTCTCTCTGTTTCTCCCTCTCCCTCTCTCTCTGTCTGTCTGTCTCTCTTTCTCTCTCTGTGTGTCTCCACCACAAACGCACGCACACACACACACACACACACAGTCTGTTGTTTTGACTGCAGAAGAGGCTTCTTATTAGCCAGGGCTCTGGTGAGCTACTCACACCACATTGCTGCTGCTCGGAAATTTCCGCAGAGCAATCTGTGTGTGTGTGTGTGTGTTTGTGTGTGTGTGTGGGGGGTGGGGGGTGGCAGAGGGGTGTGTGTGTGTTTGAAAAGAAAGAGAGCTCCATTTCACCTTTTCCTCTCTGTGGATAATGACTCTCAAGTTGAAAGGACTCGCCTCAGATCCCAATGCCTCTTCTTCGAAAAGCACCGCTGGTGAGTTCATGGGCAGAGAAAGGCTAGGAAACTAACCTGGGGTCCCAAGGTTTCACTATCTTCAAGGAATAATGTGAGGATGCAGGTTTTAAAGCCAAACTAACAGTACTTGATTCATGTATATGTATCTATATGTACGTATGATTGATTTAATAACCAGCGGAGGAAGATGGACGGATCTTTTAATGTCTCTAACTTATTGATAGTCTGTGTTATGGCATTGATACAGTCACGTAAAGATTTACTCACAAGAAATATCGAAATCTTCTAATTAAGTGATTGCTGAAACCCAAAATGCAGGTCGATATTGATCTTTTATTCAACCAAATGTAGATTAAACCCTCGTACATTGAAACTACAAATGTGAATAGTGGGGATTGTAGTTTAGAATTGTGAAACCTGGGGTCAGTAGTGTTGGGCTGTGACAAACCTGCGTCTGGTTCGTCATGCCAGCGTCATGTGAGAGAGAACAGTGTATCGCGGTCTTGTTTTAGTCATTGGCGTTGTTGGACATCGGTGGACAGCGGCTGTGTGTGTAGAGGAGGAGGGAATCTGGACACTGACGACATTGTAACAGCTTAGGAGCAGAGTTAAAACGAGAGGCAGCCACAGTGGACATAGAAGAACTTAGCACGCTCTCTCTCATTAGCTCTCCATGGCTCCTGTCGGTGAAGCGTCTTGATGAAGCCTGGAGATGTCTTGGCACCAAAGGCAGAGGAGGTTGAGCCCAGAGATGTGACTGAGGTTCACGCTCCCCCCCCCCCCCCCCCCCCCGAAACGGAAACGGTTTTAATCGCCGTGTAAATTAGGGAGTCAGATGGCTCAGCGGGTTAAGGCGTTGGCCTCACGATCGGAAGGTTGTGAACCCCGGCTGTGGCTATGTGACGTTGTGTCCTTGGGCAAGGCACTTCACCCTACTTGCCTCAGGGGGGAATGTCCCTGTACTTACTGTGAGTCGCTTTGGATAAAAGCGTCTGCTAAATGAGGTATAATAATAATGCGCACAAACATGGAATTGATTTGGGCAGGATGGTGCAAACAATAAACATATGGTCGGTTAGCTCACTGTGTCTCCTCAAATCAAGACTTCAACACTTGTTTAAATGACTCTTATCTTGCTCTTCCACGTATATCTCCACTTATTAACTAGCTTTACTTTATTTAACCCTATTTTACCCCATTCCTTTATCCCTGTGTGCACTCTTCTAATCTTTTACCTCACACCCTTACCCCTGTGTGCTTTGACGAGACTGTGTGCCGTTGTTGCTAAAGAGTTTCCCCTCGGGGATTAATAAAGTATTCGGAATCTGAATACAGTACTACTGTCAGTAGGTAGAGAAGTGGGAGTCAGGTGGCTGAGCATTTAGGGAATCAGGCTAGTAATCAGAAGGTTGCCGGTTCGATTCTGATCTGCCAGATGACGCTGTGTCCCCAAGCAAGACCCTTCACCCTACTTGCCTTGGGGGGGCAAGTAGGGTGAAGGGTCTTGATCACTAGCTGTGATCGAGAAGTCACCAAGGGCTTGACGTCCGCCCTAAACCCGCCCCCTCCACCCACCCTAATGCTCCCTCTCTCCTCTCTCTCCTCTCCCTCCTCTCCCTCTCTCCTCTCTCCTCTACCTCTCTCCTCTCCCTCTCTCCTCTCTCCTCTCCCTCTCTCCTCTCCCTCTCTCCTCTCTCTCCTCTCCCTCTCTCCGCTCTTCTCTCCCTCTCTCCTCTCTCTCCTCTCCCTCTCTCCTCTCTCCTCTCCCTCTCTCCCTCTCTTCTCTCTCCCCTCTCCTCTCTCTCCTCTCCCTCTCTGCTCTCTCCTCTCCCTCTCTCCTCTCTCTCCTCTCTCTCCTCTCCCTCCTCTCCCTCTCTCCTCTCCCTCTCTCCCTCCTCTCTCTCCTCTCCCTCTCTCCTCTCTCTCCTCTCTCTCCTCTCCCTCCTCTCCCTCTCTCCTCTCTCCTCTCCCCCCAGAGCCTGTTGCACTGCGAGGGCGTGAGGAACCAGAGCTACGTGTGCGAGTCGGGCCACTGCTGCGGGGAGTCGCAGTGCTGCAGCTACTACTATGAACTGTGGTGTAAGTCAGACCTCAGGAGGGAGGGGCCTAGCCCCCCACGGCCACGCCCCTTTGACTTGGTTTCCTTCCCCTTTATTTGTCTGCGCGTCTCCTGTCATTTACCTGACAAGGACACCTAGCCCTGGGATTGGGCGGGATGGACTTTTGCTATAGCAGAATCCACTCAGAATGTGGCGGCCCCAGTGTTGCTGTGTCTGATGCTGTAATACTGTGGTGTGGTTCTGTAATAGCTCAAACGGCAAACCTACAGGAGGTCCTGTTTCAATGTGTGCGTGTGTGCGTGTGCGTGCGGGCTCTTCCTCAGGGTTCTGGCTGGTCTGGGCTCTGATCTTCATCCTGAGCTGCTGCTGTGTGTGCCATCATCGCCGCACCAAACACCGCCTGCAGCAGCAGCAGAGGCAGCATGAGATCAACCTGATCGCCTACAGAGAAGCTCATAACTACACCTCAGTGCCCTTCTACTTCAGTAAGCAGCCTCCACGCTCTGCTGCTACACCTTCACTCTGACACCACCGCCTACACTGCTGTTAGATTGGGTCCGAAAAAGAAGAGGATGATACAAAACATAAAGTATCCTAGCATAGCATATCTTTTACTTTCACATTTATATTGCCGTATTTTTCGGATTATAAATCGCAGTTTTTTTCATAGTTTGGCCAGGGGTGCGATTTATACTCTGGAGCAATTTATGTGTGATATTATTAACCCATTTTAACATAATTTCACATAATTATTACATCATTTCACAACCCAAAAAATTTACTTATACTCCAGTGCGACTTATATATGTTTTTTCCTTCTTTATTATGCATTTTTGGGCTAGTGCGACTTATAGTCCGAAAAAGACGGTACACGTATTAATTTAGCAGATGCTTTTATCTAAAGCGACTTCCGAAGAGAGATCTTTACAAAAGAGCTGATCATAACAACGTGATAGACCCCAAACATCGCAGGTAGTCAGAACATGAAGCATCACATTGTGGGAAACCAAACAAGTGCCAAAGGGAAGAGCCACACGAGCATTCAGTTAAACAAGTTAACCTCAAAACTAGCTCCTAAAACAATTAGATATTGTTTTTATATAGACATTTATGGTTCGTATTAGATTGTTTTGTTGTTTATTCAAATGACTACCACCCTAGAAGAACCTAACCTTGTGCATCTAGAACTTCTCGGACCACCTAGAACAGGGGTGGGCAACCCTGATCCTAGGGAGCTGCTGTCCTGAAGATTTTAGATGTTTCCCTGCTCCAGCACAGCTGATTCTAATGAAGGGTAATTATGAGGCTTCCGCAGAGCTTGATAACGACCCCTTCATTAGAATCAGGTGTGCTAAAGCAGGGAAACAGCCAAAATCTTCGGGACAGTGGCTCCCTAGGATCAGTAAAGTATCACTCTACCACACCGGCTAGAGGGGCTAGAGGCAGGATACTATAGGATAACATTATCGGCTAGCAGCCATTTTCACTGTCGCACCGAATCGAATGGATTTGTGACCTGAGCATCCCCGTGTCCCCTGACCTCCAGCCCCTGTGTTAGCCCAGCGAGCCGAGGGCAGCTTGTGTTTCAGCAGCGGCCCCAGCCCTGTTTACACGCCCCAGTTTGCAGGAACCTGCCGCCGTACCGCTGCCATGCCAACGGCCTCTTTCAACAGCAGCTCACAGCTGGGCTGCTCCTGCTCTTAGCAATTGACCTACTTCCTCTCCTGCCCCCCCCCCCCCCCTCACTTTAGGTGTAAGCAGTGGGATGAGGGGGGTCTGCTAAGGGTCAAGGGTGTTTTTACTTCGCATGCTGCTTCCTGATTGGACGAAAACCTTAATTAGACGTGGTCTGAGATTGGCCGATCTTTAGGTTTGTGCTGAGGGACAAAAAAGGCACATAAAGAACGGCACGTTGACGTACGGTCGACGCAACCTTGTTGTCGCAGCTTAACCGGGGAAAAATGATCTAGAACGTTCATCAGAATCAGAATGGGGGTTTCTTCGCTATGCAAGATTAACAAACATAGAATTCACTGTGGCAGAAATGAGCAAACATAGAACATATGTGGCATACTAATAAAAAATGAATACAATGTAAAATACACTACAGATATGATACAGATAAACAAATAATACAAATAATACAAATTATACAAAGTATACAAAGTATACAAATAATACAAATTATACAAATAACATGGAAGTACAAATAACATGGGTACAAAGTGGAATGGGTATATATAGTACGGGGGGGGGGGGGGGGGTGTGTATTATGCACAGTAGTGTAAACAGTGGTGCAAAAATCAAGTGTTTTAAAGTGTTGTGTTCTAAAGTGGCAGAGTGCTGTGGGATTCTGGAAGAGGGTGTGGGGCGTTGGTGGATGTGTCACACCGAGTCCGTGGCCCTGTTCATGTTCTTCCTCTTGGCTCCAGCTTTCTAGAACCCTCTTCTCTTCATTCCTCCCGCAGGGTTTTTACCCAATTACCTCCTGCCCGAGTATGATGAGGTGGTGAACCGGCCGCCCACCCCTCCCCCCCCTTACAGTGCCTTACATACCAGCCCCTCCCTGGCCCCCAGCCCCCTGATCCCTGACCAGCAGGACGTCTGCTGCCCCCCCAGCCAGAGTGCCCCCATGCCCCCTGCCTCCAACACCCGCTGGGCCGGCCTGGACGAGCCCCACCCCCCCATCACCATAGGCTGCTACAGGCCCGATGACAAGCCTCCGCCTCAGGCCCCGCTGGAGGGGGACCCCCTGTCCGGAGGCCCCCCGGAACGGCCCCCGTCCGACGTTCCAAAGGGGGAGGACTGCTGCAAGGAGCCGCTTCTCAGGGACACGGGGGGAGGGACGGAGGACAAGGAGAGGGCGTTCGGCGGCGGGAGGAGGCGGAGGTTCACGGGGGACTCGGGGATCGAGGTGTGCCTGTGTGGTCGGAATGGGGGAGGAGGTTTCGGGGGAGGAGGAGGAGGGAGCCAGGAGGACAGGGAGCTGAGAGAGCTGGAGAGCCTGCTAACCTGCGAGGGAGAGGAGGAGGAGGAGGAGGAGGAGGAGGCGGCGAGGGAGTTCTGCGACGGCTGCGGTTATCCTGCCCCGACGGGGGACGAGGAGCGAGCGCTGGGGGGGCCAGAGGGGAGCCCGGAGTGCGGGCCCTCTGCAGCCCCCCCGGCCCCCGTGGCCCCGCCTCCTGTTGCCCCGCCCCCCGTGGCCCCGTCCCCCGCGGCCCCGCCCCCCGTGTGCCTGCTCCTTCACACCATCAACGAGCAGGAGGGGCTTCCCCACGGCAACAGCACCGAGCCCCAGGGCTGAGCTGACCAATCAGAGCCAGCCACACCTTCACCGAGGAGGGAGAGGAAAGAGATGAGACCAACAGAAGATGTGTGTGTGTGTGTTGGGGGATGGGGGGGGGGTGCCTTTCAAGAGACTACTTATAATTTTTTTCCTGTGAGAATGTCATGTATGTCTCTGTGGTCATGCGTGTGTGGGACTTTCATGAGCTCCTTAGGCCATGTCGTCATGGCAGCCTTACTGCATAAGAGATGGAGAATCCCACTTTTCAGCATCCTGTCACAGACCGGGGATCAACGTCTTCACGTCTCCTCCCAGCCCTCGACCGCAGGAAGTGACGCTGTCAGCTCGAACCAACCAATCACGGCTTCTTCCTGCTCGGTGATCAGAGGTGAGGGTGAGAATGGTACCGGACCACCTGACCGGGACTGGAGGATTGTGGGAAGGTGCCTTTTTAAGTTTGACACAGGGACAGTGTGGTACAGGATGATCTGTGGGGGAGGGTGTGGTAGAAAAGGCTTTGGGTTTCTTCTTAAAGTGCTTTATCTTAAAGATAACACCACATGACGTCATGTTTTCCTCCCGTTTATAATTTGGAGGGATGAAAGTGCATTTAACAAAACAGTTTGCGTGAAGCTATTTTCATTTTGCACATAAAGAGTAATAAAAAAAAAAACATATATAAAACTCTAAAATAGACCTTAATCACACTATGATCGTTTTTGGACAAATCCAGTCTTATTTTACACCAAAGTCTGTTATCGTTCTGTTTTGCTCGCTGTGGTGTGAGATGAAAGGGGAAAGTGCACGTAACGTTAAATAGCTGTTATCAATGACGTCTTCTTATCAAGGCCCCTGATTGGCCCTTTCTGTCGAAGATGGTTCACGCAATCCAATCAATGATTGTACTCTGCCAGAAAAAAGAGCATTTCTGTGTTCGTAGCTGTTATTAGAGGCCTTCAGTCACTTCACTTTAAAAGTTTGGTTACATTTTATGCTCAAATGTAAACCGAAGGTCTGTATGAGAAACCAGGTACAAAATACGTTTCTAAAAAAAAAAAAAAAAAACTTATTGAATATGAGTTTGAGTTCAATGTAAATTCTTAAACTTATATTCATTGAGTTATTGTTACTAGAACTCTCAATATTATACATATAATTGGACATAAATGTGTTAGAAGTGTGCATTTAATTGTCTGTTACTACATGGCCTTGCCTTAATGTTACGATGATTCTGAGGTATTGTACATGACTTGTAATGCTTATATAGTATCATGATATCTTTACAGAATGTTTTATATTCATATCTGAGCTCACCGGTATCTACAAAGCACATCATTCGAATGAAAATAGACAAAAGCTACGATGTTTGTATGCAAACCAACATCACTGGTTGTTACATTGTTGACATGTGGTTTAAACATTGTTTAACGCTGTTCTGCAATTTTCTTACCCACGAATCAAAGCCCCAAGCTAAAGCTATCAGCTGGAAGGACCGTTGGCGTAGGAACTAGGGGGGGATGTGGGGGTGATGTGTGTCCCAGGGTAACCACAGGGTAAAACAAAAGTACATTTGGCACATTTATTTTGAAAGTGTGAAAGAGAAGATACTGGTCTATTCTACGCCCATGGTCCAGATAATGTACGGCCTGTCATGTATTCAGTAATTGCTGGTATTTCAAGCAGAACAAAAGGTGGATCTCTTACCTGACTGTAGTCCAGGAGGTGGAAGTGGGCACTGGTACAGCCCCTCTAACCCCCCCCCCCCCCCCCCTCCCCTCCCCCCCCCACACACACACACACAGACGTGTTGTCTGACACTCGAAGTTGTATTCAGGGGCAGCAAAGCCAAAGACATTATTTAGGTTCTTCTTCTCAGCTTCAAGGGTATTTTAAGTGTCAGATCGTGTTTGTTTTCACGTGTTCTGTATGTGACCCATCACCAGCATAAGACACAGACACGTTCAATAAACATACCCTGAAATGCAGTTTTTGTTGGTTTATTGACATTCATTTTGTGATACAGTGGTACATAATAACGTATACAGGAATACTGCATGATAGAAGTCATGTTAACATTGAAATTAGGGGGTCAGATTGCTCAGCGGGTTAAGGCGTTGGCCTCATGATCGGAAGGTTGTGAGATCGATCCCCGGCTGTGGCTATATGACGTTGTGTCCTTGGGCAAGACACTTCACCCTACTTGCCTCAGGGGTAATGTCCCTGTTCTTGCTGTAAGTCGCTTTGGATAAGAGTCTGCTAAATGAATACATGTAATTGAAACTGTGTCCATTAGGCACCAGTAGGGGGTGGTGTATACAGGGCTGGCTATGTACTTTTACATTTTGATAGATACACGAAGGAGAAAGTGAACTGTAACATGTATTTGGACCCTTCAGCCATAGACATGCCTTCAGCCCTCCGGGTGTCATTTGTGGATTTATTATAAGGTGTCATGGCAGAAATCGAAGGTACCAAAAGTGGGTAAGTTTGCATTTGATCCACCGTTATGTTGGTGACAGTACATCTGCAGGCGACACTGTACACTCATCCAGATGTTCCTCTGATCCTGGAGCTACAAGTTTGTTTAAAATTGTCAGAATAATCTGAGTAAGTATAACATTGCCGACTAAACGATACGTTATTAATATATGCATGTCTGATATCGCTTTAGGGAATCTCCCAGTGGATATGTGGGTTGTTCTACTCATGTTGACGTCAAGGTAAATTGTTGACATGCGCAGGAAGACACTCTTAATGTTTTTTAGACTAGAGTTTGCATGTATTATATTAAATCATTTCATCGCTCTACTTCAGGATTATTACGGAAACATCCTGAAGAAGACCTCTGACCTTAAGAGCAACGCGTGTGTCGCACCTAGTCAACCAATCCCCGCCCACATCCGGCAGGCGCTGAAGAGGGTTCACCCAGAGGTCACAGCCAAGTCGGTACACGCACGCGCACTCACACATGCACACTCTCACACTTACCATCTCTTTCTAAAACACACTCGCAAAGTCAAACCTTATTAGTACTTTTTGGTACTCATAAATGAATACTCATTCAGTGTCTTCTCTCTCTCTCGCTCGCTCGCTCTCTCTCTCTCTCTCTCTCTCTCTCTCTTTCTCTCTCTCTCACACACACACACACACACACACACACCTCTTCCTCCAGGTACTATGGCTGTGGTTTGGTGGTTCCAGAGTGCCTGGAAGGCTGCAGGGTTCTGGACCTGGGCAGTGGCAGTGGCCAGGACTGCTACATGCTGAGCCAGCTGGTGGGAGAGAAGGGCCACGTCACCGGCATCGACATGACCCCAGACCAGGTACAGGCAAGGGCCTCCGACCAGACTCAACGTAGCCCTGAACACCTGGAAAAACAACCAGCTAGCTAGAGTGTTTCGTCCCAGATGTTGATTAGATTAGATTAGATTCAACTTTAATGCCATTACACAGGTACAAGTACAGGGTAACGAAATACACTTAGCATCCAACCAGAAGTTCAAAACAGTTATTACAACAGAATATAATAAATATAAGTATACTCAGAGTATACACAGTATGAACAGTATAATCAGAATATACAAGATATGAACAGATTAAAGGGATTTTAGACAAATGTACAGCTGTATTGTACATGATGCTACAGTATTAAACAGAATTTACAGAGTTGCATGTATGTACAGTTAGTGCAAATGATGCAATGAGCAGATGTGCAAAATGAACAGATAGTGCAAATAATGTGCAATCATGTTGATGGTGAGGATTGGTCCAGACCAAACAAAGTGTGCTTGTTGCCAGGGTCCCTATGAACAGTTCCTGTGTCTTCTGCTTTAGCTTGAGGTTGCCAGGAGGTTCATTGACCACCACATGCTGGACTTTGGTTTCAAGAAGCCTAATGTGGACTTTGTCCAGGGCTACATCGAGGCTCTGACTGAAGCTGGACTAGAGGAGAACTCCTTTGATGTGATTATGTAAGAAATCCCATTGGATCAACCGCATTCAACAGACCCATGTTGAGAGAGCACTTTAACATCAAAGTTAACCATTTAAGCTACATACGAATATCATACCATTAGACTGATAACAAGGAGTCTTATATTTTACATTTATTCATTTAGCAGACGCTTTTATCAAAAGCAACTTACAGTAAGTACAGGGACATTCTCCCTGAGGCAAGTAGGGTGAAGTGCCTTGCCCAAGGACACAACGTCACATAGCCACAGCCGGGGCTCAATCCCACAACCTTCCGATCATGAGGCCAACGCCTTAACCGTTGAGCTATCTGACGCTAATTATCGGACGATATAAAAATATATATAAATAGTAATTGTTTGTTTCTGTTGAAATTGTTGTCGTTTATAGATCCAACTGTGTGGTAAATCTGTCCCCGGACAAGAGGAGAGTATTGAAAGAAGCATACAAAGTTCTTAAGGTATCAGCTTATCACCTATAATCAACTATATACTGTTACACTGCAACATATCGTAAAAGCTCCCGTAATCTTATCTCCCTGTGTGTCACTTTGGGCCACATGCACATTTACATTCAGTCATTTATCAGACGTTCTTATCCAGAGCGACTTACAGCACACGCAGGGACATTCCCCCTTGAGGCAAGTAGGGTGAAGTGCCTTGTTCCAAGGACACATCATGTTGGCATGGCCTGGATTCGAACCCGCAGCTTTCCGATGAGCTGTCCGCTGAACCCAGTAACCCTGCATGTGTTTCCAGGAGGGGGGTGAGCTGTACTTCAGCGATGTCTACAGCAGTGGAAGACTCCCACCTGACATTCAGGAGCACGCAGTCTTGTGGGGTGAGTACAGCCAGACACCCCCCCCCCCTTTTCCCTCCCCAGGGGGGTCAATACTTCCAGTTCTATCAAGCTAATCAGACCAGTGTAGAACAGGTTTTGGAGGTAGTCATCTGGACGCTGTTTTCAAATTCAAGTGTTGACCTCCATCCAGGAGTCATTCTCAATGGACGAATGAGGGTCTGCATTGACTAATCAAACCATGATACAACAACAATGTTGACCAGCACAGGCTAAATATAATGCTGATGATTATCGCCTTGTTTTAAGCTCTTTTCTGCCCTTGTGATTGGAGGTGAGTGTTTGGGCGGAGCCCTATGGTGGCAGGATCTTCTGCGATTGGCCGAGGAGGTCGGCTTCAGCACCCCGCAATTGGTCACAGCCAGTGTGATCACCGTGAACAACAAGGACCTGGAAGCTCGTCTGGGTTCGTTAAGATCAACGCTCGTCAAAATAACAACGTCCGATCGTCGTCATTGTTTACAGTAACGAATCAGCGGGAATAAATATCTAGACGTTTCTTATATCACATTATCTAAGATGTTTGTTTTTTCTTTCTAAATGTGTTGTTCCTGGGTTTAAACCGCTCACTTTCTTTTCTCTCTCTTGTTTTCTGGGTTGAAAGGAAACTTCAAGTTTGCTTCGGCCACTTATCGCCTCTTCAAGGTTCCTAAAGCCGGATCTGAGGGCTCCTTGGTCATCTACAACGGCAACATCACCGGGGCGGAAGACAGTCTGAGCTTCGACTGCCGCTACACGTTCAAGGTTAGCGGAGAAAACAGACGCTCTGTCTGGCGTCTCATGGTTATTCCATTATCGTTTCCAGACGGACGTTATTCACATTACATTTACATTTGACATGTATTCATTCAGCAGACGCTTTTATTCAAAGCGACTTCCAAGAGAGAGCTTTACAAAAGGGCATCGATCACTGATCATAACAACGTGATAGACATCGAGGATTGGCTGATTATGAAACAAACATTGTGTGAAACCAAACAAGTGCCAAAGGGAAGAGCCACAAGAGCATTCTGGGTTTCATCTGCTTCCATGGTCTCGCTCGCTAGTCTCCCTCTTACATTTACATTTAGTTATTTATGAGGCAAGTAGGGTGAAGTGCCTTGCCCAAGGACACAAAGTCATATAGCCACAGCCAGGAATCGAACTCACAACCTTCCGATCATGAGCCCAACGCCTTAACCGCTGAGCCACCCGACTCTCCCTCCATCTCCCTCTTCTCCTCGACGCAGGTGGACGAGGTGGCGGAGGTGGGGCCGGAGGTGGCTAACGTCCTGGCTCGTTCTCGCTTCCGTGAGGAGTTCACCTTCCAGCCTGCCGGGGCTCCAGCTGGATCATGTGGGGTCAAACCAAAGGTGAGTCCTGCTGACCTGCTGACACGACCCTGGGATGGACTGACCTTCCAGGAGGTGCGGAGAACCAGGTGCTTTAGACTCCAGGGGGAGTCGGCCGAGCACTAGAGGGCAGTGTGGGGAAACCAGAAGGATCCGCTTCTTGCGTGTGCCACACCCACATACTGAAGGAACAGGCTTTCTCTCCAAGCATACACACACACACACCCCTGTTTCTCATCAACACCTGCACACACACACACACACAATCACTCACAGACACTGTGTTCGCAGGAAACTTAAACATGCACACACGTCAATAGACACTGGTGTCATTTTCCTCACCACACACACACACACATACACACACACACACATACACACACACACACAAACCCACACACATACATACACACATGTGTCTGACAGAGCTGGAGAGACAAGGTCAGACAGCTGCCTCAGACTCATAACCAGCCTCTGGAATCATGCTGGGGGACCTTGGGACAGGAAGGAATGTTCCTCTCCTCCACTAATGGAATGTCATCTTATCGGCTCCTTATGGTCACAACTTTACTATTTCTGGTTTGTTGACACTTTCCAGGAGGTGTTTTCCTTTCACGTTTCCTGGAATCTTCCCGTATTTTTCTTATTTTTTTCCTCAAGAAGATGGTTATCCAGGTGGTTTATTTTGGGTGGTTTAGGCCTGATTGGAAAATAACTGGTTAATTTGGTTTCAAACTTTGAACCATCTATTTGAAGACACTTTATCTATGTCATTATTTGCTCGTGACATCCAGGTCATTCGTCAATAGCAGTGGTCTGTACTGTGAATCAAGATTAGGCCTTAACGAGGTAACTTCAGGTTTAACTTCAGGGGTTTCTGTGTTGAGTTCAACCTGAAGTTACCTCTGTAAACGCCAAATCTTGATTGATAGTCCAGGCCCCAGGGGGTGTAACTGGTTGTATTGTCAAACGTTAAAGGTACATGCAGTTTGTGTGGAGTGAAAAGCACAAAGATTGTCCACATGGCCGTTGAAAGTTTTAAGAGGAAATGTTTTTCATACAGACACACTGTGTTCAATGCCATTTGAATTTGGACTCAGTGAATACACTGAATTGAACGCAGTGTGCAGACAGACATTAAAAGTGAAACGGGTGAAACACATGAATGATAATGAAGTTATGGTTTTCTAGGTCTGCACAGTGAATCCATTCGACCTGGCTCTGGAGCTGGAGACTGCAAGTCCGCCGCTGACCAGCGGGCGGCGCTGTGGAGCTGAGTCTGCCTGCTGCAAATGACCGGAGCGGATTGAGGACCAACATATTGAAGCCTACATCTAAATAGGCTACTATAGGCTACTATCGGGAAAAAATATTTTTTATATCTGTCAAATTTATAAACGTAATTACGTGATTGTTATGGTATACGTAGTTTTCTATCTGTTATACATCTTATTTCAGTTAGAGGAATTTTTATGTAGCCTATATAAGGCAAGTCTACACCACAATTTGGCCATTTATTGAATAATTTAAATAAAATGAGTGATTTAATGTCAAGTGAATATGTGTTACATTAGGCTACATGATTTTTCATAAATATTTCACACGACTGATTGAATTGCACCAAAATTATGAATCGTTTGCATAAATCACAGCTCCACTTCAACATGATCATGATGTCACTAACATGGATACTGAGAGACAGAGGGGTGGATGATAGGGGCAGGATAGGATTGATGGAAAGGATACGCCACTACACACATTTAACAACCCACGGTTACTATTCAACAGTAACTATTGCATCACTACGCTGACAATGTGTGTAGATCTTATTTGTTAGACGTGTGCATTGCATGACATATATATATATATATATATATATATATATATATATCTACCACTTGATCATGAGGCGATCCTTTCGAATGAATGGTATTTAGCAGAAATCGTGGTTATAGTGTAGCACAGCTTGGTGAAACAGCACCTTTACCTCGCCTAACAGGCTGTGCATCTCTCATTAAGACATAATTATAATAATCCTTCATTATAAGACATCATTATAATAACCCTTCATTATAAGACATCATTATAACAATCCTTCATCATAAGACATCATTATAATAATCCTTCATTATAAGACATCATGAAGGATGGCACCAGAAATCCATCAGCAAAAGTCATCAGGAAAAGTCCTCTCTCATTGCTTTTCGTATGAGGTGCGCTTGTTTTTGGAATTCCATTTGCTGGAAGCGGCCCGCGAACACCCCGCCCCTGTGCACGGGATTGGATGGAACCCTGGAGAACCCCGGGGGAGGCACGAGCTGGCCAGCCCTGCGCTCTAACAGAAGGAACCAGTTCCGGAGGCGCAGTGAAGCCCAGCAGGTCCCGATGCAGAAGTCACGGCGATCGTCGGCAGCGGAGATGAAGCCCACCTCCGATTGGCTCTGATTTTTTTTTTAAAGCCCCCTTTTCCATTCAAGAGGAGGTTGTTGCCCCATGATCAACATGGCAGAACCGTCAGCCCCGGAGCCCACTGCGAAAATGGCGTCACTGAGCCGGGTTCGAGCACTGACCATGATCCTGTTAACTGTCTGCTTGGTTCCCCCGACCAGGGGCAAGGAAGGGTCGGATGACATGATCATCATCGGGCTCCGACTCGAAGACACGGACGACATTTCCTACATGACGGGTGGGTACCTGCAGGTGAGTGAACGATCTCCGGTGAAACTGAGGGTCTACGGCCAGAACCTGAACAACGAAACCTGGTCCAGAATTGCTTTTACGGAACACGAGAGAACCCGGGTGATCGGCAGCCTAGACAGCGAGTCTGGAGACACCCAGAGCCAGGAGAACCCCGGGGGGCTGCACCCCTGCGGGATCAGGACCTCGGACATCATCATCCGGCCTGGGATCGTCCTCAGCCGCAGGACGTCAGGAATCATTGAGATAGACGTCAAACCCCTGCGAAAGACGGAGAGGAGTAAAGCCTATTATCTGTGCATCGCAGCCTCGACACCTGCGGTGGCCGGGCTGCATGACCCTCTGACGGAGAACACCTGGATCTATCACGATGGAGACGACACCAAGGTGGTCGTGGTGGAGGAGAAGAAGTTCCTGTTACCTTTCTGGCTACAGGTCATCTTCATCTCCATGTTACTGTGCCTGTCCGGGATGTTCAGCGGGTTAAACCTGGGGCTCATGGCCCTGGACCCCATGGAGCTGCAGATAGTTCAGAACTGCGGCACGGAGAAAGAGAAGAATTACGCCAAAAAGATAGAGCCGGTCCGGAGCCAAGGGAATTACTTGCTTTGCTCGCTTCTCCTAGGCAACGTGTTGGTGAATACAACCCTGACCATCCTGCTGGATGATATTGCAGGGTCTGGGCTGATCGCGGTGGTCATGTCCACGATTGGAATAGTGATCTTCGGGGAAATCGTACCCCAGGCCATCTGCTCCAGGCACGGCCTCGCTGTGGGAGCCAACACAATATTCCTGACCAAGTTCTTTATGCTGCTCACCTTCCCAGCTTCATATCCGGTGAGCAAACTTTTAGATTACTTGTTGGGCCAGGAGATAGGGACGGTGTACAACCGGGAAAAGCTACTGGAGATGCTCCGGGTCACGGATCCGTACAATGATTTGGTCAAAGAGGAGCTGAACATCATTCAGGGCGCGCTGGAGCTGAGGACTAAGACCGTGGAGGTCGTCATGACCCCGCTAAGGGATTGTTTTATGATTCCAGGTGACGCCACTCTGGACTTCAACACTATGTCCGAAATCATGGAGAGCGGCTACACGCGCATACCGGTTTTCGAGGGCGAGAGGTCGAACATCGTGGATCTTTTGTTCGTCAAGGACCTGGCTTTCGTTGACCCGGACGATTGCACCCCTCTGAAAACAATCACGAAATTTTACAGTCATCCGTTGCATTTTGTGTTTAATGACACTAAGTTGGACGCGATGCTGGAGGAGTTTAAGAAAGGTGAGGCGCACGTCCGTCGTTGTTCGATGGTGATTAAGTTGCAGACGATCACTGGTTTGCATTCCGAGTATTCAGGGTGATATCTTACTGGACAGCCGCTTGTTTAACTGAAGGTTGAAATGAATGAATGGAAGAACAGGTGTCTGTTGCACAAGGACTGCTTTGGCACGTGCGTGCGTGCGTGTGTGAGGGAGAGTAGGTGGGGACATCCTTAAAACTACATTTTCAGGAATTTCAGGTACTGGGGGGTGCTGGTAGGGGGGGGGGGGGTAGTGAGTTTTGCTGCATTCTTTGCTTCAGTCATCCACTGCTTATCTGACCACTGACATCAACACACAGGCACACCTGTTGCTGCGTTTCCTGGGAAGAGAGAGGGAGGAGGGAGAGCAGGCTGTTATCGCTCCATCACCTCCTCGGGTGTTAATGTTCACAGTTTCCTCTCTCCATGTCTCTCTCTCTCCATCGCTCTTTCTCTCTCCCTCTTTCCTCTCCACCTTGATAACAGCCTCCCCTTCTCTCACACATGCACAAACACCCAGACACTATTTATATATCTCTCTCTCTCTTTGTCACCCCATCCCTCCCTTCTGTATTCTCTCTCTCCCCCCCCTCTCTCCTGTACTCTCTCCTGTACTCCCTCTTTCCCCCCCTCCCTCCTGTACTCCCTCCCTCCTGTACTCCCTCTTCCCCCCCCTCCCTCCTGTACTCCCTCTTTCCCCCCCTCCCTCCTGTACTCCCTCTTTCCCCCCTCCCTCCTGTACTCCCTCTTTTCCCTCCTGTACTCCCCCCCTCCCTTCCTCCCTCCTGTACTCCCTCCCTCCTGTACTCCCTCCCCCCCTCCTTCCCCCCTCCTTCCTGCACCCCCCCCTCCTGTGCTCCCCCCATACTCACTACCTCCCTCCCTCCCCCCTCCCTCCTGTATTCTTCCCCCCTCCTGTACTCCCTCCATCCCCCCCTCCCTTCTGTACTCCCTCTTTCCCCCATTCCCCCCCTCCCCCCCGTACTCCCTCCCTCCTGTACTCCCTCCCTCCCCCTCTTTCCTGTACTCCCTCCTTTACTCCCCCCTCTCTCTCCCTCTCCTCCCTGTGATTTGTAGTATTAGTGGCCATGTGGGAGTGGTGCTACAGCAGTGCTAATGTTATCAGGTGAGAGCATCATGTTTGAGAACCTGCTTAAATCTCTTACTCTGGTGCCTTTGCCTGGAAGTGATGGTGGCGATAACTCCTTTTGTCCAGCCCCTGGAATGCAGTTGTGTGGATAATGAATAACTGCCCCTAACACCCTCAAGCCTCCTCAGTGTGTGTGTGTGTGTGTGTGTGTGTGGGGGGGGGGGGGTGAAGGTGTGTATGCATGCAGATCTGACACACAAAGACACCTGCATGTACACACACACACGCACACTCAGATAGACAATTTAAAGCATGAAAGTGCGTCTTCAATGCATTCTGTAAACTGGCCAATGCTGTTGTCAACTTTTCCTAAAGTTTTTACTTGTGAACGTCCAATTGTCTACTTTCTCTGTATGTGACAAGGTGCCGTTCTTAGCCATGAGTCAGCCAATTACAACAACACATAAAACTCCATTAGATGATTTTGCTCGTAAACCTGTAGCTGTGGTTACAGGCCGAAGTCTTTCCAAGGAGATGATGTTGAACGTCTGAAGTTATACAGCCTTTCCCATCCAATAAATCATTGTCATGTTGGCATTACATATTCATGAGAACATTTGTTTGTTCCTTTTTAAGAGGATTAAAAGGACAACCTTCACGCTAAGTCACATTACTGGAAAATACTTCAAAAGGTTAAACAGTGAATCTGTATGAGGTCATACTTCTTTACTCCTTCACATGTTTACGTCGAGTCGTTCGTTCTCCTTCGCTTCCCCTCTGTAAATAACTAAAATCTCCCAGCATCCTTAGCGGAAGTGTGTTCAGCCAGTCGTAGTCTGTGTCAGTTCGGACACCGAAGGTTGTCGTCGGCGTGGAAACGTCCAGCAGATGCTTGTGATAAGGTGGTACAGCCCTGCCAGACGCTGCCATCATCCTGTCACCATGGAACATGGTGGCCGTGACCCTTGACCCTGACTGTCCTGGCTGCGGGTCATGGCTGTAGTGATTTGAGTGAGTCTCTATGCGAAGGACATGCTTACACTTGATGTTTACATCAACAAGAACAAGTGACACTCACTGATTAGAAGACTGAATAAAGTCACAATGGAAAGTTGGACTTTACTTTGGACTAGTAGAGTTCAAAATGTTGGACTTGTCTTTGTAAAATAAATCCCAGCTTGGGTAAACAGCAAAACAAGGGCAGGTCAAATGGAAAAGATGTCAAATGATTCTCTGTGGTCCCCAGGGTCCATGAGTTCTTGGGGCTTGGCCCTGTTCCAGAGGGGGGGGGGGGGGGGAGGCTGCTACTGTGGGTTCGGAATCAGCGACCCTCCAGCCGCTGATTAGGGAGGCGTGGGGTCAAAGGTCGGCGTCAATCCGGCTGGAGTCACGGTACACGTTCGGTTCAAGGTGCTTTGTATTGTTAAGTCATTGTTAATTAATTTGACTGCTGCTCGCAGAGCCAAGCAACCATGGTCGTCTGAAGTTTGGGGCTGGGAGGGAGGGAGGGAGGTTGGAAATAAATTATGAAATCCAGGCATGGAAGGGAGTTTAGTGTTGCGCCTTGTTTGTTTTCGCTTTTGATATTGCAGTTCGGGAGTCCTTGAAGCTCTGTTCAGGTTTGAGAAAGATGCCATCAGTCTCTCCTGAGGCTGAAATTATGTGAAGGGAAGAATTTGGACAAGTAGCACAAAATAAATACACTAAGTACTGTAGTTGGTGGTGGTAGGCTGCTATTTCTAGTAAACATTCTGATGAAGTCCAGGTCCTACGTTACTGTCTCTCTATTACCTTTCAGTCAGGACAGATTAAACTTTCACAGAAAGTTCCGGGAGTTCTGGATCCCCCGCTAGCATCTCCCCGTCTGAAGTAGAAACATTTTGTGTGCTGACAGAAGGCCAAAGATTAAGCAACAGATACTAACAACAAACAAATAGGTGTACACTGAGTACACTGACTCAGAAACATGTTCATCGTTTCTCAGACCAACATTTGAGCCCCAGTTTGTGAAGTCAATATTTTTGGAGAGGCTGTTATCTTGAAGGGGGCAGATTTAAACAAGAAACACCCCCTCAGCTTCGTACCACCAGGTATGCTTTGCCTGGGTGCTTGTTCAGTACAAGGAAGCCCAGCGGATGTTCATGACCAGTGTAATACGCACACACACTCACCTTATTCCTGAACTCTGTGACCTGTTTGACCCTTGGCCCAGTGCCAAATCTCTTATCAGTCATTTACACAGTGAGTTACAGGACATCAACACATAATACAAGACATCATTCTTCAAAGCCCCTTTGTGACCCATGCTTGTTTTCGCACTTTCTAATCTCTCATTTGTATGTAATTATCTGTACAGCATTGCCAGTATATGAACTTGGCTCCTGTTCTGGATGTTAAGCAGAGTAGTGTTGCATCAGTGTTCACTTGCTAGTGAAAGAGGTCTCTAGCGTAGAGCAGCCTACATGAGTTCTGGCACGTCTTGAACTAGTTCCCTTCCTTCTGCAATATAGGCCAATCTATGCTTAATTCAGTCTCAGCGGCCTCAGCCGGCATCCTTCCTCTGTCTCTGTCTTAAAGGGAAACTCTTTCTCCGCTCCCTTTTTCATTTCCAGCCACCTTATGACGCTGAAACCCCCTTCCAGCTCTGTAGCGATTCACCATGACGGTTTATCGTCCCTTTAGAGTGACGATCATTCGTCGACGCGTCCGTCTTGAACCTTTCTCTGTGTCGAGGAATGCTCGTTTGAGCCTGGTGACTGTTGTGCTAACCCCCGAAATAAAGTTAAGTGGCGTCATGTTGGCAAGAACAGGGTTCCAGTGAGGGAGACCCCCTTTTTTGAACCAAAGGAAGTCTCTCCTTCTGGGCATTTAGCAGACGCTCTTATCCAGAGAGATTTACAGTAAGTACAGGGACATTCCCCCCTGAGGCAAGTAGGGTGAAGTGCCTTGCCCAAGGACACAACGTCATGATAGCAGAGCAGGGGTTCGAAACCGAACTGCTCAGCCACCTGATTCCCTGACTGGTTATCTGCACTGATCACTCTCTGATCACCCTACATGCATGAGCACTTTACATGCATGATCACTTTACATGCATGAGCACTTTACATACATGATCACTTTACATGCATGATCACTTTAAATACCTGATCACTTTAGATGCATGATCACTTTACATACATGATCACTTTACATACATGATCACTTTACATACATGATCACTTTAGATGCATGATCACTTTACATACATGATCACTTTAGATGCATGAACCCTTTAAATACCTGATCACTTTAGATGCATGATCACTTTACATACATGATCACTTTACATACATGATCACTTTAGATGCATGAACCCTTTAAATACCTGATCACTTTACATACCTCATCACTTGGCATCAATTCTTTACCAGGGACTGAAGTCAATCTGGTGTGAAGATCAATATCCTTAAATCTGAAAAATGAGTGAAAACGGACTTTTGGCCTCTTTTAAGAGTGTGTGACTTTTGATTGTGGGGTCAAAGTTCATTCAGAGTTTGAAGGTGATCATTGTCAAGTGTCCCAAGGCGAAACTCTGATCAGTGTTCCCGGGTCCCTAGTGTTCAAAGCTAGGCTTTTCCAATGGCCTACATTCTTCAAATTCTGGTACAACATGGAGGGGGACTTAAAACCTGATTAGTACCACAGTCGAGGTGCGTGAATCGAACCCTGAATGCATTTGGCAAAGCCTGTCTGATCTGGCATTACAACCTGCCTATAGGTTCCTCGTTCCCATGGTTCATAATATATACCGCTGTTCCCTCAAAGATCTGAACATAAAGATTAGTGTTTTTTTGGGGGAAATCCCTACAATGTCAAAGACACGACGTCTCGCAAATGTACTCATGAAGACGTGTTGAAAAAGTTAACGTGCCGTTATGCAACAATGGCGTCACAGCTGCCAGTTTTATGGCCCCACTCATGCTGACAACTGGTAATCGCTGTCAACTAGGGGAAATTGGCAATGGTTTGAGGAGGCCTGATCCTCCAAATGTGGCCCACTTGGCATGTCAGCGTTCAGCCAGCGGAAGGCTGAAATAACGACTCAGTAACTGGTTCTGCTGCTCGCTTATGTTTCACCGAAACTATAATGTTACCGATGTAGCGCGTGATGCATTTCAAGACAAGAGAAGCCAATGAGGAAATTTTTATCAAACAATTAGTGTTCTCCCCCGGATATTTACAGTATAGATTAAAAAAATATATGAAAGAAACTGTTAACCACATTTATGATCATCCACACCTGAAGAGGAGTAAATATTTGGAAGTAGATATTGATCGAACATATTACGTTGACGGTTAGTTGAGCAGCTGTTGCGAAACTGACGGTTGTACTGTTGAACGATCCCAGTGAAAGATTTGTTTCTCACAAGTTTTTACTTTTATGTAGTGGTAGGAGTCAAAACATGACCCTGCAACCGAGTTTCACTGGCCGTTCCCTTGTCCGGCGCTTAAAGAGAAGAGTCCTCCGTGTGTTCTGTGTAAATCTGTATGAATGGTCTTATTACTGGGTGCCAAGAACCTTGTAGGATGGCCTCATGGGGGTCACTTCAGTGGGAGTCTTGAATGGAGGAATCTCACTTTGTTTCGTGTGGAGTGAGGAGAAGAATTTACAGGTCGCACACATCCTCAGCGACAAATTGCGGAGATACTTTGAGGCTGCGTTAAGAACCTACTTCTAGCAGACAGCTGAGGAGTTTTATCATAGGGCACTGGAACTAGACTCTGACTAGAGTCCATTCACAACTTTCCACTGTGATCCCCGAACGTATGAATGAAGTCTGGTCTACACAGTGTTGTCGCAGGCATGATGTGCCCGGCAGGAACTCGAATCGTATCCCACAGTGTCAGTGTGTCTAACGCCGGCCCTACAGTGTCACTGTCCTGCTGACGATAGGAGAAACAGGATTCAGATGGTCGGTCCAGCTTAGGATACAAATGATGTGGTTCACATCCAGTAATAACTAGCCTGTAAGTACTGACGGGTACTGAATTCCAGTTAAAGTCTGACGAAATTCGTAGGAATTTCCAAGAATCCGTCAGGTCAAGTGGAAGTTGTTAGCAGGCATCGTCCAGCGACCCCCTCTCTGTGCCTGAGCCAAAATAACAGAGCGAGCGATACTTAATGAGTGAACTAATACTCAACGACCAAGCAATATTCGGTCACAGTGGCTAGTCGGCTTAATAGCGCAACTTTGTAAACATCAGCAGATGCGTTTGTCTCCATCCTTGTTTTTATTCAGTCTGTGTTCCAGACACACTGTGTTTTCTCCAGTGACTCAGCTTACACTGATAAACTAGTTCAACTTCATCTCTTTCGGCCAAGTCCGAGAGCTGATAGGGCTTTTATTGATTTTCACCGAGACCGTTGAAATTGGAGAACGTCTCAAAAAAAGGAAGTGCTGTCCGCATAGCGACCTTCTCTTTCAAACTCTAGAGAAGGTCACCTTTTGACGAGTTCGATCGAATCCATGACAGGATCTAGCTTGACCTTGCGCGTTGCGCTCCGACGACCTTGCTCTGCAACCGAAAGATTTTCGTTTAGTCTGGGAAGATGATGGAGAGAGACTGACTGGTGTTTGTTTTCCTTGCGGTTATGTCTTTAAGATATGATCATTTGAGGCTATGCCTCTTTAGATGCATTACGTCATAGTTATGAAATGACGGAAATGGCGGTAATTACTACGACTATGATGATGATGACGATAATGATGGTTATCATCATTATCTTTGTCTTGGTGGCGCAATTCAGAGAAAAACAGCCATCTGATGCAGACATGCATAACAAGCATGTTCGTTGACCTCATCATTTAACCTCTGCATCCGTTAGTCTGGATGTCTTTGAGTGAACAACCTTAATCCACCAAAATATTGCACTTTTCGATGTTCCGTAATGTGTCAAAACACCCCTCTTGTCCTTGTTCTCCCTCTCTTATCACATCATCGGCACTCCCTCTCCCCCTCCCCCTCTCTAATACACCAAGATACAGTACATCCAGCGGGGTCTGGACCTGCCTGACCAGATTCCCAGCAGATCTACCGACTCCCAGCTGCCCCTGGGGCTCTGTTCAGCTCGAGAAGAAGCGACCAGCCACTTGCTCTTGGGATTTCAGCTCCCCCCCCCCCCCCCCCCCCAACCCCACCCCCTTTCCTCTGCGTCTCTCCCTCTCACTCCATATTGTCCTCTTGCCCATTTCCCTGGCTGTTGTAAATTACAAGGGACACAAACCTTCCAGGCCTAATGCCCTGACATGGAAGCCATCCAAGCTTCGGTTTAGGGGGAGAGAGGGAGAAAGAGAGAAAGAGAGAGAAAGAGAGAGAGAGAGAGGGAGGGGAGAGAGAGAGGGAGAGAGAGAGGAAAGAGTGCCAGGGAGACTGGCTTCATTGATAACACCAGGCACACTGTCTGTCCCTCCATTTAGGAGCAGAAGAAGAAAAAACACCCCCCTTTAAAACACGGACGGGGACCCAGAGGGGCCAAAAAACACCACAACCATCGTGCTTAAAAATCAACTGAGGGATTTGAACACGCTTTCAGTGTCAGGCAGGGTATTAAATGGCCG
Source organism: Protosalanx chinensis (assembly GCA_030340685.1). Classification (NCBI taxonomy): domain Eukaryota; kingdom Metazoa; phylum Chordata; class Actinopteri; order Osmeriformes; family Salangidae; genus Protosalanx; species Protosalanx chinensis. The sequence continues at coordinate 5,952,386 of CM059342.1, read as the reverse complement.
GTTTACGATCTCACAGCTATCCAAGAATCTCCCAGAATTTTCGAGGAGTCATGTTTAGATTCTCTTCTGAAATTGATACATTGCATTGTTTTGCAATGTCTACATGTGCTTTAACTCTACATGACATGTTCTGTAGTATGGTATAGTACCGGTATATGCTACAAAACAGTCACATTCCCCCAGCTTAACGCACTAGTTTTTTTTTTAATTAGTGCTTAGCTTTTACTCTAGCTTTAGGGATTTCACTCAGGACTAATTGTTTTTATTGAGGTATTAATTATTAGTTGTGAAGCTGGAAACACCAAGAATGTAATTGTTTTCATGTTTTAAGTTGTATTGCTTTCTATATCATCACCAAAGAGTAGCTGAACTATTTAATACATTAAATATGGCTGCTTACTAGTTGCTTGTTTGTGGGAGTGATGAATGAAGAGTCAAGAATCTGTATTCTGACTGATCTGAGTGTTGTCGTTGTTTGACGAAGCTTCATGCTTCATGATCGTGCAGAACAGGCTGAAATATGGGAATAATATCAGTGACCAAGAGCACTTGAAATTGATTTAGAGCGTAAGGAGGCAAATGCTGCACCGCAGTCACATCGTAACTTCAGTTATTTATTGATGGTCATGCTGCTTGGCGATTCAAAGATTCTCTTCCCTTCACCAGTTCCACTTTTTGGTCCCTCAGTCTGTGACTAAGAGTCACAAGAACCTCCTCCCCTAAGAGTCACAGAACCTCCTCCCCTAAGAGTCACATAAACCTCCTCCCTTAAGAGTCACAAGAACCTCCTTCCTTAAGAGTCACAAAAACCTCCTCCCCTAAGAGTCACATAAACCTCCTCCCTTAAGAGTCACAGAACCTCCTCCCCTAAGAGTCACAAGAACCTCCTCCCTTAAGAGTCACAAAAACCTCCTCCCTTAAGAGTCACAGAACCTCCTCCCTTAAGAGTCACAAGAACCTCCTTCCTTAAGAGTCACAAGAACCTCCTCCCCTACAAGTCACAAAAACCTCCTCCCCTAAGAGTCACAAGAACCTCCTCCCCTAAGAGTCACAAAAACCTCCTCCCCTAAGAGTCACATAAACCTCCTCCCTTAAGAGTCACAGAACCTCCTCCCTTAAGAGTCACAAAAACCTCCTTCCTTAAGAGTCACAAGAACCTCCTCCCCTACAAGTCACAAGAACCTCCTCCCCTACAAGTCACAAGAACCTCCTTCCCTTAAGAGTCACAGAACCTCCTCCTCTAAGGGTCACAAGAACCTCCTCCCTTAAGAGTCACAGAACCTCCTCCTCTAAGGGTCACAAAAACCTCCTCCCTTAAGAGTCACAGAACCTCCTCCCTTAAGAGTCACAAGAACCTCCTTCCTTAAGAGTCACAAGAACCTCCTCCCCTACAAGTCACAAAAACCTCCTCCCCTAAGAGTCACAAGAACCTCCTCCCCTAAGAGTCACAAAAACCTCCTCCCCTAAGAGTCACATAAACCTCCTCCCTTAAGAGTCACAGAACCTCCTCCCTTAAGAGTCACAAAAACCTCCTTCCTTAAGAGTCACAAGAACCTCCTCCCCTACAAGTCACAAGAACCTCCTCCCCTACAAGTCACAAGAACCTCCTTCCCTTAAGAGTCACAGAACCTCCTCCTCTAAGGGTCACAAGAACCTCCTCCCTTAAGAGTCACAGAACCTCCTCCTCTAAGGGTCACAAGAACCTCCTCCCTTAAGAGTCACAGAACCTCCTCCTCTAAGGGTCACAAGAACCTCCTCCCCTGAGAGTCACAAGAACCTCCTTCTTTAATAGTCACAAGAATCTTCTCCCATAAGAGTCACATGAACCTCCTCCCCTGAGAGTCACATGAACCTCCTCCCTTACGAGTCACAAGAACCTCCTCCCCTAAGAGTCACAGAACCTCCTCCCTTAAGAGTCACAAAAACCTCCTTCCTTAAGAGTCACAAGAACCTCCTCCCCTACAAGTCACAAGAACCTCCTCCCCTACAAGTCACAAGAACCTCCTTCCCTTAAGAGTCACAGAACCTCCTCCTCTAAGGGTCACAAGAACCTCCTCCCTTAAGAGTCACAGAACCTCCTCCTCTAAGGGTCACAAGAACCTCCTCCCTTAAGAGTCACAGAACCTCCTCCTCTAAGGGTCACAAGAACCTCCTCCCCTGAGAGTCACAAGAACCTCCTTCTTTAATAGTCACAAGAATCTTCTCCCATAAGAGTCACATGAACCTCCTCCCCTGAGAGTCACATGAACCTCCTCCCCTGAGAGTCACAAGAACCTCCTCTCCAGGGACTCTTAAACAACAAACGCAACCAGCCACACCCACACCTGCCTCCTTTAAGGAACAACAATGTCATTCCGGTGCGAGTGCGTGGTTGGATGTGTGCGTGCGTACATTCACGCATTGCGTGGCAGGTGTGTTTGGAGTCGGAACGCCGTGGCCCAATAGCAGCAGAGAGATCTTGTGACCACGGCCTGTTATTGGTGGGAGGAGGGTCAGCTTGTCTCAACCTCACTGGGCCAGCCAGCACCTTTAATCCATATCATGCTCAGCACCAGAGGTTCGTGGGTAAACAGTGGCCAAAGCAAAATAAGAGGCCTAGGAGAGTCAGAGGCGAGGCAGCCAATAGGAGCTTTCCACCATCTCCTCCGGGTCGAACCATTGGCCCATCCATCAATCAGTCATTTGATAAGTGGTTCCTGCAGCGTTTTGGTTTCACAAGCATCTGTCACTGTGTGAGGGGGGGGGGGGGGGGGGGGGCAGGGGGTGGGGGCTTTCACCGCAGTTACCTTTGACACAAGCTAAATCTGCGAGGGGTTTGTGGAGAGGGAGGAACCTTGCTGGCTGGAATAAAACCTTGAGGAGAACACATAAATACACTTCCACAGGGGAGTCCCCTCCTGTTTGCGTGTTGGGTTCTGTTGACAAACGTTAGTGCAGCCGTGAATTGGCCCATTTAGCATTTACCAACACTGATGAGGTCAGGATATCTTTGAGGTTGAAGACGTAGGCTCATTGTGTATGAATGAATCAACTGGATAGGTTGAGAGACAAAGACAGACGAGCACATTTTGGATCTGATAGGTTCTTTGCTGATAGTGTGTTCCTGATCCTGTCAGTATGAGATAGAAGGTGATCAGATCTGGTTAATGACTTTTAACTGAACCTGCAACACTTTAAATGTTTTATTGCAGCCTGGTTTGTGTGTTGGCTGGTAGGATGACGTCTGCTGCTGAACCTCGAAGCCCAAATCGAGTGACTCACCTCAGGAACGCCACTGGGATGATTTCTAGACAGATTTCTTTTTTTGGTCTCATTCGGTTGACAGTGTTTCAAATGCATCGTGATAACATCTTAATCACATCAAATCTTAATATAGGACGCTGGAGTCTAGCAGCCTAAACATTAGCAGAACAAGATAAAGCTAAAAATAGTGGATCTGAAGTGACTTCAGAGGAACGTGAGTGTCCATTTCAATGGAAAAATGGGTCAAAATGACTGGAAACTTTCCTGTGTTTTTTTTTTCATGGGACAGATTTAAAATAAGACGTTATCCAATGGGTTCCCATTGCCCTGAGATTACACTATATTTGTCAAAGCTCAAATATTTGGAAAAATAGAGAAAAGGGGTGTGTGTGTATGTACCCTGTACATGATGAGTGCTCACGACAAATACTACCCCCCCCCCACCCCAACCTCTGCCTCCATGTCCCCCCCCTCCCCCAAGTCTTATGTGTGTATTTATAGTAAGAGTTTGGCTATGGAAAAATATGACAAAGCAAAGTTCCATAAATAAGCTGGGAATGGGAGGAAGGGATGGTGTGGGGGCCTGAAGGAGTTCTCAGGGCTGGAGACATGGAGAGGTGGACTGGGGGGTGTTTCACTCTGATGGATGGTTGGTGGGATGGATGGATGGGTGTCTGTTGGGCTGGATGGTGGATGGTGTGTGTGATGGAGGGTTGGTTGGATGACGGGGTGATGGGTTGGATGGTAAGGTGATGGGTTGGATGGTCAGGGGATGGGTTGGATGGTAAGGTGATGGGTTGGATGGTCAGGTGATAGGTTGGATGGTCAGGTGATGGGTTGGATGGTAAGGTGATGGGTTGGATGGTCAGGTGATAGGTTGGATGGTCAGGTAATAGGTTGGATGGTCAGGTGATGGTTGGATGGTCAGGTGATAGGTTGGATGGTCAGGTGATGGTTGGATGGTAAGGTGATGGGTTGGATGGTCAGGTGATGGGTTGGATGGTAAGGTGATGGGTTGGATGGTACGATGATGGGTTGGATGGTAAGGCGATAGGTTGGATGGTAAGGTGATGGGTTGGATGGTCAGGTAATAGGTTGGATGGTCAGGTGATGGGTTGGATGGTAAGGTGATGGGTTGGATGGTCAGGTGATAGGTTGGATGGTCAGGTAATATGTTGGATGGTCAGGTGATGGTTGGATGGTCAGGTGATAGGTTGGATGGTCAGGTGATGGTTGGATGGTAAGGTGATGGGTTGGATGGTCAGGTGATGGGTTGGATGGTAAGGTGATGGGTTGGATGGTACGATGATGGGTTGGATGGTAAGGCGATGGGTTGGATGGTAAGGTGATGGGTTGGATGGTCAGGTGATGGGTTGGTTGGTAAGGTGATGGGTTGGACGGTGAGGTGTTTGCTATGGTGGCAGGTAGGTTGTTGATTGGATGGTTAGTCAGTTGAATGGTTGCCAGGGCTGGTTGGCCCTTTCTGGTATGGGGCCTGCTGTCTGATTGGTTAATAATCGTGTTGGAAGACTTAGGTTATAGGTTATAGACGTAGGTTATTCTAGCCAAATGTACGTTCTCAGTAGTTGTATAATAAACATGTAAAAGCTACATTGTCCCAAATGTATCGGACCATGGAAACTTCTAGTCACCACTTCGTTATGCAGCTTATGACCAAAGTCATGTCATCCTAAATGTCTGCAGAAAGAGTGTGTGGGCGTGCAAGAGACGTTGTGTCCCCCTCTCTAATCTGACCGATGAGGATTGATACTCTGTCTGGAACTGACTGTGTGTGTGTGTGTGACTGTGTGTGTGTGTGACTGTGTGTGACTGTGTGTGTGTTGAACTCGCGTGACTCCAGTCTTTGATGTTCGGCCCAGCAGTGGGGCTGCGCTGGTCTCCTACTCTGCTCCTGAATCAGCCCCCTGCCTCCTCCGCTCCCCTGGTCCCCTGCCTCCTCCACTCCCCTGCCTCCTCCGCTCCCCTGGTCCCCTGCCTCCTCCACTCCCCTGCCTCTTCCGCTCCCCTGGTCCCCTGCCTCCTCCACTCCCCTGGTCTCCTGCCTCCTTCACTCCCCTGCCCTCCTCCACTCCCCTGCCTCCTCCCCTCCCCTGGTCCCCCTGCCTCCTCCACTCCCCTGCCTCCTCCGCTCCCCTGGTCCCCTGCCTCCTCCACTCCCCTGCCTCCTCCGTTCCCCTGGTCCCCTGCCTCCTCCACTCCCCTGCCTCCTCCGCTCCCCTGGTCCCCTGCCTCCTCCACTCCCCTGGCCTCCTCCGCTTCCCCTGGTCCCCCTGCCGTCCTCCACTCCCCTGCCTCTTCCGCTCCCCTGGTCCCCCTGCCTCCTCCACTCCCCTGGTCCCCTGCCTCCTCCACTCCCTGGTCCCCTGCCTCCTCCACTCCCCTGCCTCCTCCACTCCCCTGCCTCCTCCGCTCCCCTGGTCCCCTGCCTCCTCCACTCCCCCTGCCTCCTCCGTTCCCCTGGTCCCCTGCCTCCTCCACTCCCCTGCCTCCTCCGTTCCCCTGGTCCCCTGCCTCCTCCACTCCCCTGCCTCCTCCGCTCGCCTGGTCCAGTCCTCCTGTCTTCTGAGGTCAGTAGTCAGACTGCAGGGGGTCCCAGATGGGGCCAGCACTGTGCTCTGTCCCTCATGAAGGACATGCTCTGCCAGGGGGCCCCTCGGCCAATTGCTGCTCGGCCTGGGGGTCAGGAGGTCAAACACTCCCTCTTCTGCCCCCCCCCCCCCCCCCGTTTCGACACTGAATAGAACAGTCATTTTAACAGGAAGCCATGAATAACATGTGCGTGCTTGTCGAGCGTATTTCTGGAAGACGTCAGACATCTTCTTCTTTTCGCACCTGGAGCAGTTGGATTTTCTGGTCATCTAATGAGACGACGAGGTGATTGTGAGAGCTGTACTACTCTCACACTACTGTGTGAATGAGGAGGCTGTGTGTGGTGTGTGTGTGGTGTGTGTGTGGTGTGTGTGTGGTGTGTGTGTGTGAGAGAGTGAGTGAAAGAGAGAGATGTCTGTATATTTGTACTTGTTTGGTAAAGACAGGAATCAATGGAACCAAAAAATGTACCCCTTTCCGTCGAGGGCACCATAAATATTTACGCGTTGGGGGGAAAAAAAGTATTCAGTAGCTTTCGTGGAACGGGTTTCTAAGGCTCCTGGAGGAGTACTTCCAGTGTGATTTACTTCCTTTCTCTGAAATCCATCCACTCCACTTCCCCTCCAGGGAGGAAACAGAAACAGCAGATCGCAAGTGAAGAGGACGTTCTCATGATTTCCAGAAGCGACCGATCATTTATTTTGTCTCGTAATCTTCTCTTCAATTGTCCTTGTGTTACTCTTGCATGGGGATGATTTCCGAATGCTCACGTGGATTCAGGCGTGGTTATCAAGCATTCGAAAGCGGTGTCACTTCTGACGTTGGTCCCATTGGTTAGCCTGCTCACACAGCCTGAGGTAAGCCAATCGATGGGGGTGGCTCTCATTGGACAGCAGATGAAACGAAACATCAGGTTCGAAACCAAAACGCACATTAAGCTGTTTCTCCAACAGTGTGTGTGCATGTGTGTGCGCGTGTGTAAGACGCACATTCCTCTGGTCCTGGATCCAGGAGAACGCTCGTGCTAGGTGCCCCGCCCTGTCGGCATGGCAACCCTGTTCTCTGCAGATGGTCCTCTGCCAGTCTTTCAGCAGTGGTCCGGGGGGCTTGAGGAGTAAATGCTCAAAGACTGGATGTGATTGGTTTAACCCAGTGGGATTCAATGGAGTCATGCCTTGGTTGTAGCTTGGAGCCCCCTGATGCTGGAGTAACCTACTAAAGACATCCAGAGATGAGGCTGAGGGGCCTCTGCCCAGGCTGCCACAGGGACAGGCTGTACCTGACAGAGATGAGGCTGAGGGGCCTGTGCCCAGGCTGCCACAGGGACAGGCTGTACCTGACAGAGATGAGGCTGAGGGGGCCTGTGCCCAGGCTACCACAGGGACAGGCTGTACCTGACAGAGATTAAGATGAGGGGCCTGTGCCCAGGCTGCCACAGGGACAGGCTGTACCTGACAGAGATGAGGCTGAGGGGCCTGTGCCCAGGGCTGCCACAGGGACAGGCTGTACCTGACAGAGATGAGGCTGAGGGGCCTGTGCCCAGGCTGCCACAGGGACAGGCTGTACCTGACAGAGATGAAGCTGAGGGGCCTGTGCCCAGGCTGCCACAGGACAGGCTGTACCTGACAGAGATGAGGCTGAGGGGCCTGTGCCCAGGCTGCCACAGGGACAGGCTGTACCTGACAGAGATGAAGCTGAGGGGCCTGTGCCCAGGCTGCCACAGGGACAGGCTGTACCTGACAGAGATTAAGATGAGGGGCCTGTGCCCAGGCTGTACCTGACAGGAAGGAGAAGCATCCTCTGTTAGGGCGGCTGTTCTTACACATCCTCCTGTACACAGTCTGAATGACTAACACACACACAGGTTTTCTTCAGTGTTAACCCTGTATCCCATCTGCATGTAAACGGCTGGCCTGATCTGATCAGAGGGCAGCAGAGAGAGAGAGATCAGGGGGGCCGGTGAGAACGTCGGCCCGGCGCCGAATGGAAACTTCATTTCGCGGCGGCTAATATTAGCCCGGGGCCTCTGGAAAATTCCTTTTAAATGATCACAAGCTGAGGAAAAGGCAAAGAATTTGTTTAGCGTTTTTTGCCCGACAGTATCCTGCACGACGGAAAGGGGGGGGGGGGGGGGGGGGGGAGGGGGGGTAGGGTGTGTGGGGTGGAGGGTTGTGGGAGGTGGTGGGGGGGGGGGGGGGGGGGGGTCCAGACAGCACACAGGAGGGTCCTGGGAAAGCAGATGTGGTCTCTGCCCGCGTTCTAGCAGAGCAATGCGGAGGGGGTTCTGCTCGTTCTAGCGGAGCGATGCGGAGGGGGTTCTGCTCGTTCTAGCGGAGCGATGCGGAGGGGGTCTGCTCGTTCTAGCAGAGCGATGCGGAGGGGGTTCTGCTCGTTCCAGCAGAGCGATGCGGAGGGGGTTCTGCTCGTTCTAGCAGAGCGATGCGGAGGGGGTTCTGCCTCGTTCTAGCAGAGCGATGCGGAGGGGGTTCTGCTCGTTCTAGCGGAGCGATGCGGAGGGGGTTCTGCTCATTCTAGCAGAGCGATGCGGAGGGGGTTCTGCTCGTTCTAGCAGAGCGATGCGGAGGGGGTTCTGCTCATTCTAGCAGAGCGATGCGGAGGGGGTTCTGCTCGTTCTAGCAGAGCGATGCGGAGGGGGTTCTGCTCGTTCTAGCAGAGCGATGCGGAGGGTCGGTTCTGCTTCGTTCTAGCGGAGCGATGCGGAGGGGGTTCTGCTCGTTCTAGCGGAGCGATGCGGAGGGGGTTCTGCTCGTTCTAGCAGAGCGATGCGGAGGGGGTTCTGCTCGTTCTAGCGGAGCGATGCGGAGGGGGTTCTGCTCGTTCTAGCAGAGCGATGCGGTGGGGGTTCTGCTCGTTCTAGCAGAGCGATGCGGAGGGGGTTCTGCTCGTTCTAGCGGAGCGATGCGGAGGGGGTTCTGCTCATTCTAGCAGAGCGATGCGGAGGGGGTTCTGCTCGTTCTAGCAGAGCGATGCGGAGGGGGTTCTGCTCATTCTAGCAGAGCGATGCGGAGGGGGTTCTGCTCGTTCTAGCAGAGCGATGCGGAGGGGGTTCTGCTCGTTCTAGCAGAGCGATGCGGAGGGGGTTCTGCTCGTTCTAGCGGAGCGATGCGGAGGCGGTTCTGCTCGTTCTAGCGGAGCGATGCGGAGGGGGGTTCTGCTCGTTCTACGGAGAGCGGGGCCGGGGTTCCGCCTCCGTGCTCTCGGTGTTGGGGTTCTCCTGGGTTCTGAGTCAAGCGCGCGGGTTCCTCTTTGGGTTCTGAGGATCAGCATGATATTGTGCGTTCATACTGACCTTGTCATACTGAGAGCCATATTTGACACTATGTGGGATGGTATGACATCACATTCATTTGAACCACACTTTGAAATATTTGTGTAACTTGAAAGATCCGTATACGTACTAATAATCAGATTGACGCTAATTGAACAGGATTATATCAGTGCTGTATATAACGTTCATTAACTAAACAACTCTATGTGTGTGTTGGTGTGTGTGTGTGTGTGTGTGTGGGGGGGGGGTGTACGTGTGTGTGGGGTGGCCGTATATGTGTGTGTGTGTGTGTACCTGTACGCATGCTCCCCCCCCCCCCCGCCTCCCCCCCAGGTAAATCCCACTTGGCCATCGTCCAGCGAGGTAAACAACGAGGGCCGAAGGAGACCCCCTTCTACGAGGTGCTGGGGATCGTCACGCTGGAGGACGTCATCGAGGAGATCATCAAGTCCGAGATCCTGGATGAGACAGACTTGTACAGTAGGTGCCCAGACAAAACCGATAGCTCCCCCCCCCCCCCCCCCCCCCCTCCCCCCTCGGGGGCCTTGGCGGCCGTCCGGTCTCTCTCGCCGGCCTCCTCGTACTCCCGAGTCTCTCTCTACGTGCCGTCCCACCGTACACGGTGGTGCGTTGTTGCCGTACTTTGTTGAGTGGGGGGGGGGGGGGGGGGGGGGGGAAGAAAAAAACGCGAGCGCAACTCAACCCCCGTGTAAAGGGTGACTGTTGATTTCCAGTCTGGGTTTTTTTCCTTCGGTTTTCTGACAGAAAATATCGTGCCCTGAGTCATGCCAGGAATGTGTTAAGCCAACAGAGTTGACCCCTGCTGATTTCACTAGTGATTGTTCCTGAAATGGAACTACTATATCTTTAAAAATATATATATATATTTAGCTTGGGTGACTAAAGGCTAGCGGTGCTTAAACCGCTCCACCATCCTAATGCATGTAGTCTGACTGACTAGAATAACTCAAGTAAACCATTTTTCCTGAAAAGTTCTGAACACCACCCTCCACACCCCCCCACCTCACCCATCCACTTCGATTTCCCCCCCCTCAGCGGACAACAAAACCAAGAAGAAAATCACCCATCGAGAGCGGAAGCAAGACTTCTCTGCCTTCAAGCCCACCGAGAACGAAATGAAGGTTAAAATATCACCTCAGCTCCTGCTGGCTACACTGCGTTTCCTAGCAACAGGCAAGTGGGCTGTGTTGCTGCTTGACTTCCCCAGTGTGTCCTTCAGCCCCTCACTGTGGAGCGTGTGTGTGTGTGTGTGTGTGTGTGTGTGGAAAACCGTGTGTGTGTATGGAATGAGTAAGTGTGTTTTCTGTGTTGCTAAGTGAATGTGAGGCCGCTAATTTATGTTGGTTTGTGTGCGTCTTTACGGCAAGCGTGGAGGTATGCGTG
>CM059342.1:5936607-5941340 GCA_030340685.1 Protosalanx chinensis | reverse complement strand
ATCAGGGACACCATGAGGATGAAATCACCAGAGACTAGCCTGAGAAAGACAGACACACACACACATTCTTACTGTGCCAACACGAACACACACGTCTACGCACACAATAGCTCACACACACACACACATACAGACACACACAGACACACACACACTCTGCTCTGGAGGTAGACCACAGATGTTGGCCTGTTTATTCAGCGTTGGCCAGCTGACATTGTCCACACAGCGTCGGCCATCTCTTCCCCTCCAGCAGTCCTGTTGCGGCTAGTGTGAACTCAATACCAAGTAACTGACACACACACACACAGACACACACTCAGAGAGACACACACACAGACACACACAGACACACACAGACACACACTCACAGAGACACTGTCTCTCATCCTCTCATTCAGACACAAACACCCCCCCCCCCCCCCCCCATTTTGTATTAATAACACATGACAAGTCCCTTCTTCCAGTATCAGCTATCATTTTAATCCACAATCTGCCCCCCACCCCCCTCCCACCCCTACCCATCTGAGTCCAAGCCAGCACCAGGGTCAGACCTTGGGCATCTGTCTTTGTTACTGCCTCTCAATGGAGATCATTAGAAGTTTTTTTTTCCACTGATCCCCCCCCCCTAAACAGATCTCTGGATTAGTTTACAGGACATTCCAGCCGCCGGATGGACGCAGAGATGTGTCATGGGTTTTTTGTGTGCGTGTGCGTGTTAGTGTATATGTATTTGTTCTTTTAACCCCCCTAAGGATGCCTAATTTAAGGCTCCCTATGGAGCCCTAGTTAAGGATGATCTCCGGTTCAATAGACGTGCCTTTGCTAATGGCTATGACCATCTCTCTGCTTGGGTAATCAATACAGCCAGTCACACCGTCATAACTAGACCTGACACTGCAAACTCCACACACCTTCCCCCCCATCCTAACGACCTGCCCCCGTCCTAACGACCTGCCCCCCGTCCTAATTACCTGCCCCCGTCCTAACGACCTGCCCCCGTCCTAATTACCTGCCCCCGTCTAACGACCTGCCCCCGTCCTAATTACCTGCCCCCGTCCTAACGACCTGCCCCCGTCCTAATTACCTGCCCCCGTCCTAATGACCTGCCCCCGTCCTAATGACCTGCGTTCACAGACAGCTTCGCTCGTAGCCGCGCCACAAGGTGGAGTTTTGTATATGTCTAAGGTAGCCTTCCTCTTCCTCCTCTTCCTCCCTCAGTGTACAAGTCCCCTGAATATGAGTCCCTGGGCTTCGAGCTGACCGTCGAACGCCTGGTCTCCATCGGTTACCCACAAGAGCTGCTCAACTTCGTCTACGACCCCACCTTCCCCACCAGGTCAGAGGTCAACACGCCCGCCTAGGGCGAGCCGTGCGGAAACAACATCCGTTGTCTACGAGTTCTTCTCGAACTGTTTACAAGTTTTTTTCGGTTGTTCATGCCCAAATGAGCCACAATAACGTTGTGTGTCGCTGTGCGTGTTGTGTGTCGCTGTGCGTGTTGTGTGTCGCTGTGGGTGTTGTGTGTCCGCTGTGCGTGTTGTGTGTCGCTGTGCGTGTTGTGTGTCGCTGTGGTGTGTGTCGCTGTGCGTGTTGTGTGTCGCTGTGCGTGTTGTGTGTCGCTGTGCGTGTTGTGTGTCGCTGTGCGTGTTGTGTGTTGCTGTCCGTGTTGTGTGTCGCTGTGCGTGTTGTGTTTCGCTGTGCGTGTTGTGTGTCGCTGTGGGTGTTGTGTGTCGCTGTGCGTGTTGCTGGCTGTGCGTGTTGTGTGTCGCTGTGCGTGTTGTGTGTCGCTGTGCGTGTTGTGTGTCGCTGTGCGTGTTGTGTGTCGCTGTGCGTGTTGTGTGTCGCTGTGCGTGTTGTGTGTCGCTGTGTGTGTTGCTGTGTGTGTCGCTGTGCGTGTTGTGTGTCGCTGTGCGTGTTTTGTGTTGCTGTGCGTGTTGTGTGTTGCTGTGCGTGTTGTGTGTTGCTGTGTGTGTTGCTGTGTGTGTGTCCAGGGGGCTGGTGTTTGACACCATGTACGGGAACCTGCTGAAGGTGGACGCTTACGGCAACATCCTGGTGTGCGTCCACGGGTTTAACTTCCTCCGAGGGTGAGCTCTCTCTCTTTCTCTGTCCCCCCAGTTCACTGGGTTCATTTGAATTGCGTCAAATGTCGTAACAGTTTGATAGTTAACTGCTGTGTGATATCTCTCTCTCCCCCTGCCCCCCAGACCCGAGACGAGGGAGCTGTACCCCAACAAGTTCATCCAGCGGGACGACACCGAGCGATTTTACATCCTCAACACACTGTTCAACCTCCCAGGTGCCCGTCCCCCCACCCCGCCACCCCCCCAACCACCACCGCTGCCGCAAACCAGCTCACCTAGCCTGGCTAGCACCCTGCCTCACCCCGGGGGAAGCATCCAGCCAGCTTCTGAGGTGTCCACCTGGCCTAACGTCTTGTTCTTCTCTTCCACAGAAACCTATCTCTTCGCTTGCCTGGTGGATTTCTTCTCGAACTGTGACAGATATGCCAGGTAAGGAACCTGCTCTGCAACTGGTCTGTTGTGTTGTGCTGTGTATCATACCTGGGCATGGCAGCGCTGGCATCGCCCTCTGAGTCACCAGCAAAATGCCTCTAGCACGGGTGGGTCCACCTCTGATAGAATTAGAAGAATGTTTAGGCCAATAAGAATGTTTCTCAAGAGACAGGGATTAAGGGTGTTTTTTGGTTTACTGTAATCAGCGGTCTCCAACCCTGGTCCTCAGGGGCCACTGTCCTGCGTGTTCTAGATGTTTCCCTGCTCCAACACGCCTGATTCAAATGAATAAAGTCGTTATCAAGCTCTGAAGAATCCTGGTAACGAACATGCATCTGAATCAGGTGTGTCGGAAGGGGGAAACATCTTAAACATGCAGGACAGTGGCCCCTGAGGACCAGGGTTGGGGACCACTGCCTTAACGGATATCTGTAGGCCAACAAGCACCACTAATTGTTCTCAAGTCCGCATGTTAAGTAATGCCAAAGATGCCTGTCTTGGATCACTTTAATCGTGAAACTATACGTAATGACTAATCTTTACTTATGTATAATGATACATCCATATAATTTTACGATATCGTGAAATAAATAATGATCTTTAATTGTTACCTTGTGACGTTCCCAGTGCTCCAGTGTACTATATGGCTAGCGAGGAACTGTTTAATTTGTGTGTGTGATCTGAAATGGTTGCATGTGCTCTGGTCTCTGAACCCACTTGTTGGTCTTTTAGGGGCAGAATGCTTTCCTGTTTGGCTGAGACACCTCCAACAAGGGAAGACTCTCCCATTTAAAAGCAAACCAAAAAAAAAACAACCCCAAAAAAACAACCTAACTCAAAAAAACGAGAGAGAAAAAAAAAACGCAAAACATGTGGTGAAGCGTGTCCCTGGCGTGTGTAAAACTACAGCCTTGTCCCCTGGGCTGTGTGTGTGTGTCTCTCCCCCCCCCCTCCCCCCCCTCCCCCCCCCCCCCCCCCCCCCCTTTCAGCTGTGAGACCGGCTTTAAGGACGGAGATCTCTTCATGTCCTTCAAGAGCATGTTCCAGGACGTCCGGGACGCTGTGGACTGGGTTCACTTCAAGGTGTGTTGCTCCGCGGGGTTCTGCTGGGTTCTGCTGGGTTCTGCTGGGTCCTGCTAGGTTCTGCTGGGTCCTGCTGGGTTCTGATGGGTCCTGCTGGGTTCTGCTGGGTCCTGCTGGGTTCTGCTGGTTCCTGCTGGGTTCTGATGGGTCCTGCTGGGTTCTGCTGGGTTCTGCTGGGTTCTGCTGGTTCCTGCTGGGTTCTGAGACGCACATTATCGTCCTCTTCTGTTTGGTTTACACTGATGTTATCTTTTAGGGAACCCTGAAGGTGAAGACGGTGGAGAACCTGGAGAAGTATGTGGTTAGAGACGTGAGTACACACACACACATACACACACATACACACACCTATACCACCATCAGATAACACACACACCTATACCACCATCGGATAACACACACACCTATACCACCATCGGATAACACACACACCTATACCACCATCAGATAACACACACACCTATACCACCATCAGATAACACACACACCTATACCACCATCGGATAACACACACACCTATACCACCATCAGATAACACACACACCTATACCACCATCAGATAACACACACACCTATACCACCATCAGATAACACACACACCTATACCACCATCAGATAACACACGCACCTATACCACCATCGGATAACACACACACATATACCACCATCAGATAACACACACACCTATACCACCATCAGATAACACACACACCTATACCACCATCAGATAACACACACACCTATACCACCATCAGATAACACACACACCTATACCACCATCAGATAACACACACACCTATACCACCATTAGATAACACACACACACCACACACACACACCTATACCACCATCAGATAACACACACAGCAGGTCCATGTTTGGTCCATGTACCAATAAAGGTGTTTCCTGTTGTTGAATGGCGTTCCGATTGTGTGTGTGTGTGTATGTGTGTGTTTGTGCGCATGTGTGTCCTGCAGGGGAAGTTGCCTCTCCTTCTAAGCCGAATGAACGAGGTCGCCAAGGTCTTCTTGGCCACCAACAGTGACTACAAATACACTGATGTGAGTACACACACACACACACACCCACTGACACAACAGTGACTACAAATACACTGATGTGAGTACACACACA
>CM059342.1:5924107-5931607 GCA_030340685.1 Protosalanx chinensis | reverse complement strand
TGCTACGGCATGATGGGAAGCCTGTTCCGGAGCGGCTCCAGACAGACGCTGTTCGCCTCGCAGGTGATGCGCTACGCTGATCTCTACGCTGCGTCCTTCATCAACCTGCTCTACTACCCCTTCAGCTACCTGTTCAGGGCCTCCCACGTCCTGGTGAGTGGGATGTCACTTCCTGTGTGTTGGGGGCGTGGCCGATGTCACTTCCTGTGTGTTGGGGCATGGATGAAGTCACGTCCTGTGTGTTGGGGCATGGCTGATGTCACGTCCTGTGTGTTGGGATGTGGCTGATGTCACTTCCTGTGTGTTGGGGGTGTGGCCGATGTCACTTCCTGTGTGTTGGGGCATGGCTGATGTCACTTCCTGTGTGTTGGGGGGGGGGAGGCAGGTTGGGTGGATCGAAGGCCCTGTTTTTTGCACCCTCCCCTGGTTTTACCCTTCTGAAAATACCCCCCCCCCCCCCCCCCCCGTCTCTCCTGCCCCTGTGCCCCCTCTCTTCTCCAGATGCCCCATGAGTCCACGGTGGAACACGCCCACGTGGACATCGACGCCGAGTCGCCCCTGGCAACCCGCAACCGCCACTGCAACGACTGCAGCGAGCTGGACTGCAAGAGGAGCCAGCTGACCCGCTCTATCAGCGAGATCAAGCCCCCCAACCTGTTCCCCCAGACCCCCCAGGAGATCACCCACTGCCATGACGAGGACGACGACGAAGAGGAGGAGGAGGAGGAGTGAAGAGGAGGAGGACAGAGAAGGAGGAACAGGTGTTTTGGTTTTTGGAAGAACGAGTCTACGATCAGGCTAGGCTACTTTCCTTTGTGTATCGCCCTGTGCCCTCTGCCTCCTGCCCCCGACCCCTACACCCTGCCTCCTGCCCCCCTACACCCTTCCACCTGCCCCCAGACCACCGGCCCCAGACGCCCAGACCAGACTACCCCTAGACTCCCTTCTTCCTGCCCCAGAACCCCTTCTTCCTACCCCAAGACCCCCTGCCTCCTACCCCTAGACCCCCTTCTTCCTGCCCCAGAACCCCTTCTTCCTACCCCCTGCCTCTTACCCTCAGACCCCCTGCCTCCTACCCCCAGACCCCTTCCCCCAACCGGTTCACAAAAGGGAGTGACTTCCCTTCTATAGGAGGCAAAGAGCCTAGCTGGAGTGTGATTGAATAGAATACTATAGTGGAGAAATGGAAACTCCATACTTTTGATTCATATATCTATCTATATTTAAAAAGAAAAATGGAGGGAGAGAGCTGCAGAAAAATATTATTCAGAACTAAAGCTCTAAGGATATCTAAATATCAGACCAATACAAAAACCTTCAATGCAACGGTGCTTTCATTTGAAAAATCGTCCAACCTGTCCTGCCCATAAGCTCATGCAATGTCAGTTTTATCCATTTAAACACCTTTCTAATTTCATTTTAGTGGATTTCAGAACGGATTTCAAACGGTTGTGCAATGATAGCTTTGGATGCACTTTTTAAACACGTATGCAGGAAGAATGAACACGTGTTGTACGCAGGCTGTGCATGTATGGCTTCAGGGTTCGGGGGGGATGTGGGAACACATGACACAAGACTCTCACGCTGTCTGACTGCTTTGGACCAGTTTCCATCCCCAACCATGATGAAGAGTCATCGTTCAGTAGTTCGATGATGAAGGTCCAAGGTGGAGTGGCCTTGTCTTAACAGTGTGTGGCACGCGCGCGAAAAGTAGATGGTTTCACTGTTTTCTTCAGAAGGGAAAAATCTCGGACGGTTCTTCAGCTTCCGGGTGTAAAGCTGAAAGTACGTTTCAACCAGCAACGGTCTGTTTTTATTGTAATGCAAGCAATGACGGTCCAATTGAGCGTTTTTTTTGTTGTTGGTGTGTGTGTGTGTGTTTGTGTCGTCGCGTGT
This sequence comes from Protosalanx chinensis, assembly GCA_030340685.1. NCBI lineage: Eukaryota > Metazoa > Chordata > Actinopteri > Osmeriformes > Salangidae > Protosalanx > Protosalanx chinensis. The sequence continues at coordinate 5,929,711 of CM059342.1, read as the reverse complement.
TTTTAATTGTGTCGTTGACGATTTTTATTTCGATTTTTTGTTTTGACTTTTTTGGGGGGGAGGGGGGGGGGGGGGGTTAAGTCTCTGCCAAGTCTCTGTGTTTGTGTGTCTGGATGATTGCGTCTGCAGAGGATCCTTTTGTACAAGCGAAAGCACAGAGTTGCGTTGCGTCGGGGGTTAAACGGAGCACAAGCAAGGCTGCGGCCGCGGCAGGCTGGGGGAAGACTCCGTATCCCGCCGCGACGGGACGAATGACGTTTGGGATCGGAGCGCGTGAAGTGAGCGATAGAGAATGAATGAGAGCAGAAATAAACCCCGTCTGCGGTTCAGTACGGGCATATATGCAACAGGCATCCTGTTGGGGGGAATGCAAACAGTGTTACTAGGCAACTGAGAGTACTACAGAGTTAACCACATGCTGGTGCAGATAATAAGCTCTATGGCAACCATGTGCAGCGCCGTACAGCACAGTAGAACTGCCAATGGAAACAGCTCTGTAGGATCTATGAAGCTGGCCTAGCATCCTGACACACACATTATACACACAGCTCAGTGTGTGAGAACAGCACACTCATATGGACAAATATCCATGACTAAGGTTAGAATAATAGAGATGAACTCCTGTATGAGGTGGTGATGGTGATGGTGGAGAGACTCTAACACGCAGTATTGATACAGGGACGTCTGAGGTGTTTTCTCCCCCGTGAGACTCGACTCGTTCCGGAGAGTTCTAGATGCCTCTTCTGTGTGTGTGTGTGTGTGTGTGTGTGTGCGTGTGCGTGCAGTAAAACCTAGACAAGGCTGGGGGGGGGGTTAGGGAACAAGTGACCTTGGCATGTAAAGAGGTGGAGCATGTAGGCTTGGGCTGGGGGGTGGGGGTGGGGGGAGGGTTCAGGGGTCAGAGCTGTCGGCTTCGGTCTTTGACGCCGCCGTTTTGACAGGGCGGGGTCGACACAGCGGCGTCTGACGAACCAAATGTGGCGAGAATGAGGCAGGGTGAGGGGAGGTGGGGGGTCCGTGCTGAGGGATGGCAGCCCAAAGCCGGTCTGCAGAGCGACGTAGTGTTCTACAGCGTTAGGGAACGTTGCTAACGCAGTGAAACCAGCAGCCTACCTGCTATCAGATCCCGTAGAGGGGGTACGTTCAAGATCACCTGATTCTTGTTTTTATATATCTATATTTTTGACTCAACGTAGACTAGCTTTCGGTCTAGACTCCTGTTGGACGGACCAAGAAGCTTCCTTAATGTGACGTCTCTTGAACGGAACCCAGGGCGCCTTCTCTTCTCCCCACACAACCCTGCGCCCCAACCGTCCAGAACCCCAGTGTACCCCATAACCCTGTAGCACAAGGGTGTAGAAATACCTCAACCAGAAAGGTATGCAGTATGATGTGTATGCAGGATAGGAACAAGGCCTTGGAAGACATGGAATGGGACTTCAAATATGTATTTTTGGGACGTCGGATATGTAAACATAGCTCTCACTTTAATTTTAGACACATAGTTTTGTAATCTAGCTGTTTTCGATTGGCTCTTCAATTTGGGCCGTGGAAGGAAAGGACCTGATTGGTTCCTTTTTTGAGGAAGAAGGTTTGAGAGAAGGAAGGTGATTGTGGGTTTGTTCGGAAATCTTATGTTACGATTTAGATGAGTAGAATCTGTTTGAGAAAATTTTGGTTCAAGATAGTTACTTTTGTATTATTCTTTACTCTGTGAAACGTTTATATCCCAAGTATTGTTTTGTTTTTGAAGATTCATAACTGGAAATGCCACAACTCTGGGCAGCTGTAATACTTATTATGGTTGGTAGGTATATTTTGAAGATTTTACAATAAAGCTTGGTAGTTGAGATTTATCTGAAGTAATTTTCTGTGAAAAAAAAAATAACAACTTCATAAGCCATTATTTTTGCAACTCATTTTCCGTGCAATATGCATGTAATCTAATAGCTGGTCAGTGCATTAACAGGCAGTAAGCCTGTGTCCAGTTAAGACTGCTGTGTGGAAAAAAACATTACCAACTGAGTGATATTTGGATGAGGAAACTGAATGCATGTGATGCTATACGTTGCATCAGATTCCCCTCCCAGTTTATTATTGGTTTACAAAATTGTAAATAAATATGATCATTTTAATATCTCTAAAAAAACGGATCCAAGATTTTGGTTCTTTTTTGTCATTGTTGACATTTTTGTTTTTTGTTTTACTGTATTAGCTTCAGTAAATCTGAGCTACTTAGCTAGCTATGATCTGGGAGAAAACTTAACACTACAAAAGATTTGTATCTGTTTCAATGACTTGTCCAGTTTGTATCCATAACAACAGAAGGTGCCAAAAATCATGCTTTCGGTTATTTTAGTTTAAATAATATGTTCATGTCCTGGTTTGGTCCGTAAAACAGTTTTGTTTCCATAAAGAAATATACAAGAACATTTAGATAATTACATGTATATGTACAATAAAGCTCCTTTTCCATAATATTTCATTGTGCTGCTTCTTAAAATATATTTTTGTTCTTCCAAACATTGAATTAATTCTTAAGCACGGCGCTTTTGCAACAATTCTACATCATGTCGTGCCTTTTTTTACATATAAATATTTTAGCTCGATCAATTTCCAGTTTGGCATCATTGCATTACAGTTTTTTCAGTCGCTAACAAGCATTTGTCCAAACAGTTGTCACATTTTCTAAACTAAACACAATTAGCACAGCGTCAGTCTTTTTTGGCCATACAGTTCACGTTTCATGTCTTTTTCACACAATATGCAGTCAGTGAACACATTTCCACAACGCTTACATTTTCTTAACTGACAAGCTATACCTCCCAACAAAATGATGGATAGTTTGTGTAGTGATTACCCAGTGGCCTAATGGGTAAGGCATCAGCCTCCGTATAAAAAATAAATTAAATTGTGCGTGTTCAAGCTGGTTCAATGATGCACACTGGGGAGTCAGATGGCTCAGTGGTTAAGGCGTTGGCCTCATGATCAGAGGCTTGTGAGATTGAATCCCGGCTGTGGCTGTGTGACATTGTGTCCTTGGGCGAGGCACTTCACCCTATTTGCCTCAGGGGGGAATGTCCCTGCACTTACTGTAAGTTGCTTTGGATAAAAGTGTCTGCTAAATGAATACATGTAAATGTATTAACAAATGTTAACACACAACATCCCACAATAGTAAAAACAATCATCCAAACCTTAGGCTGCTTTCACATATGTTGGTGCGCACCGTGGTGGCCTTGGACCGCACCAAAATACATTGTATAATTTTTCAGTTAGTGCGGTCTGTGTTCACATATGTATTTTTTACTGTACTCGAAACGCCGCACCGTATACCATGTGACAACTGTCAGTGCTGTCATTGGTCTCTGACAGCTCTTACCCCCATGACCACCCCGCACATGACAACCAGCCTAACACGCGGAAGCTAGCGAGATGGAGATAAACAAAGCACGTCTGTTTACTCAGGACTCAGGAGAACCCTTTCTCACGGAGCCGTTTGCTAAACACCCCGTAAACATCACTGTTTTTGTGGGTGGAAGACGGCTGTGCATTAATAAAATCAAATATCCAAATATCCAGTAGACAGTGAATCTCAGCAGCCGACCAAGATTGCCCATGATTGCATCTCCCTGCCATGTTTGTTGTTTCCCTCCATACAACATCCGGCTCACGTCACGACGGAAGTCCAGTGACATGTGAACAACGTCCTGGATTTGGTTCGGCCCGAGGTCGAGCAGCGTTCACGCCACAGATGGGTCGCTCCAGAGTTCGGCGAGAGCCGCTCCGAGACCACCTGTTTAGAGCGCACCAGAGAGCGCACCAGAGTGCGGCTGTTGTGTCACACTGACCCAAACGAACCGTACTCGGAGCGACACGTCATTTGGGCCGACCTAAACAGTGTATGTGTGAAAGCACCCTTAGATACAGTATAAAAACATCTGCTTCTGCAATGATATTAGTCCAAAAACAACATATCTCAGCTGGAAAAAAGAAAAACTCGAACAATAAAGCAACATCACGACTCGCGTCCCTTAGGTGTCCCTTAGGTAGACCACTGTCCGTCGGAGACGCACCTTAGATTTGTAATTTGTTTGTCTAAAAGCTTGTAGAAGAGCAGGCCCAGTGAGAGATGGAGGGAGAGGTGCAGGAGCAGTGAGAGGAGCAGTGAGAGGAGCAGGGCTGGGGAGAAGTGCAGGCCCAAGGAGAGGGCAAGGTGAATGCACAGTGGTGGCATTCCAAGGGCTGCAATGTCAGTGATGAAATTCGGAGTAGACTAGTAATTCTGCAGGGTCTGTTTAGCCAAATCCTGACCAGCAACATCTTCAAAGGTCATTTAACTTTAATATACTGATATCAAAAGGTACAATGACTGCAGTTTGTCTTAACACCATGAGACCCTTGTAGTCTCACCTATCCACTATCTCATTGAGGATGAGGAGGGCCAGTTTGCGGTCCACATTCTTCAGGTTCTTCATGCCCTTTTTCTGCAGGGCGGTCGCGGAGGCAGAAGTTTTTGAATTGTTGTCGGTTGCTGGCTTTACCCTTTTTCAGTTTTAAGGCTAACAACATAATTCTGATGTGGTTAAACATTATATACCTCACTTATATGGCTGACAGTACAGTGCTGTGTGCTAAAATGACCGACAATCTTAAATGGACTTAGATTAAAAGTTTGGGAGGAAGATAGGGCTTTGAGACTCCTCATTTAACCCAATCAAGGATTGTTGTATAAAGTCCTCCCTCCCTCCCTCTCTTCCTTTCCCCTCCCTCTCTCTCTCCCTCCCTCTTTTCCACCCTCCCTCCCTCCCCCTCTCTCTTTCTCCCTCCCTCTCTCTCCCTCTCTCTCTCTCTCCCTCCCTATCTCTCTCTCCCTCCCTCCCTCTCTCTCCCTCTCTCTCCCTCTCTCTCCCTCCCTCCCTCTCTCTCTCTCCCTCCCTCTCTCTCCCCCCCACCTCTCTCTCCCTCTCTCTCTCTCCCTCCCTCCCCCCTCTCTCTCCCTCCCTCCCTCCCTCTCATCCTCCCAGGACCCCAGGCTGTGTTCAAACAGAGAGTTCCCAGCGACAACAAATGCAAAACTGAGCTTTTTGCTCATTTAACACTGAAAAGAAACACAGTTGTGAGATGTAATGTATAATACGCTGTAGGCTGATATTATTAATAACTTTACTTTTGAAAACAGTATCAATTATAGCTGGTTGAAAAGTTCGTTAATTAGCCTCTGTTGAACGACGTATCAGAATCAGAATCACTTTTAATATACGCCGAAGGTCTGTGGCAGATCCTTTTTCAATCGTTATAAAATGATCAACTTTCCTCACATATAACTTCACATTCTAGGATTTATTGCGACATTATATTACTAGTGAACGATTCATGTTTTAGAAACACTAGGATACAGAAAGACAGACTGGCAGTTTATTGATGAACTCCTCTCTGTTAAGTAGGAATTGTCGTTCCTTTTTTGTTACCCATGAGGTAACATAGTTGTGTTAATTAGGAGTGAGTCGTTGTATGCGCGTCCCATAACCGAGCGCCTGGAATCCGAGAATCGGCCATATTTGTAGTCCACTACCACACGATATTGTAGTTCTTTTTTGTTCA
>CM059342.1:5909107-5919107 GCA_030340685.1 Protosalanx chinensis | reverse complement strand
GGGATCTCTGCACGCACCAGATCAAGATCCAACTATGGCAGAAACCAGGGCGACAGTCTAGGAGTCGCTGCACAATGTCCATTGGTAACGGAAGGAACCGGGGGAATGCGACATGAACCATGGAGCCATCGTGACATGAATGACCTAGCGACCAACCTACCACCACTGACATCAGGAGCTTCCAGATGGATAAGAACATTCGAGAAGCTGACAGCTCAAGATCGGCTATCGGTGGGTGACCTACGAGCAGTCATGTTACGACTGGATGGTGCCGAGCTGGTCCGACGGATAGACTCCCTAGCTAAGAGTGAAGATCGTGACGACACAGAACCATTCAACAACATCAGAGCAAGATACTGGGACGCACTGAGATACATATATCCACAAGAGCAAAGCCTTGCCGGCGTAAACAATCTGAAGATGGAGCCAAATGAGAACCTGCAAGCCTTCCTAAAACGAAGCAAAGACGTGTGGATGGAAGGCACAGGGGAACGCCATGACTCCACCAACGGGCAGCTCATGCTGTGGAAAGCAGCAGTGGTGAGGGGAATGCCCAAGTCAGTCCAAGAAAAGCTGGAAGATGTGGTCGGTCTGGAGGCTAAAAGTATGAGGGAGTGGGAGACTCAGATCTGTCATCATCACAAGAAATACCTGGAAGCAAAGATAGAAATGGAAGAGAGTATGCTGGCATTACAAAGACAGTTCCTGAAACAACAGATCGCAGAAAAGAACAGCGCAACCAATGAAAAGAAGAAGGTGGCCAAGACACAGGCGGTAGTGGAGGCACCACCACTGGAGCAAATGACAGTGGAAATCGACCAAGATAATCGGAGGGTGCCACGGCCGCCCATTCGGAGACAACCGTCCCCAGAAAGGTACCCACGTGACCGAAACGACCAAGACAACCAGTGGGAGCCAGGCCAACGAAGACAACAATCTCCAGAAAGATACCCACGAGACCAAGGCCCACCTGCCACGTCAGGGTACTACGGACCAAACTATGGCGACCAAAGAAGAAGGCGACCATACAACGGCCTGAGGAACCAACCCGGGTGTTATGTTTGCGGAGACGAGTCTCATTGGGTGAAAGACTGCCCTGACAAGTACGTGGATTTCGGATACGGCTACAACAGTAACCACAACAGGCAAAGAGGAAGAGGCAACTACCAGAGAGGAGGTGGCAGAAACCAACCAACAGGATACACCCAGAGACCACCACCACCTTATCGGCCACAACCTTCCCATCGGATGCCTAACGATCGCCCTAGGGAACCTGCTGCACAAATGCTACTGAGAACCTTGAGGGAGCAGGAGCAGTGGGAGGCAGACTACTGACGGTGCCCAGAAGATCCGACCGCAGGTGACACGCTGGCCAGCGAAGTACCAATAATCACCTGCATAGTGGATGGAGAAGAAGTGGATCTCATGGTAGATACTGGCGCTGCAGTGTCCTGCCTAAAAAGAATAAGAAGAACAACACCACTCTCTACCAAAACTATCAGAACAGTCGGATACTCGGGACAAAGTGAAAACCAGCGGTACACTCAGCCATTAATAACCAAAATCGGCACCCAAACACTAACACATCAATTTCTACACGCCCCGAAATGTCCCACAAACTTGATGGGAAGAGACCTACTAGTAAAACTAGGAATGACCATCACATGCTCCGCGCAAGGATTGAAGATACACCTACCAGGAGGTGTGCCGCAGAGAAACTTAGAAGACGGACACAGAATACTATACATGGGCGCCGACTCAAACACGCCAGCAGCAGACCAAAAACGGATGGAAATGACACAAATATACTGGACCAAGCTGCTACCACCTGAGGAAAAGACAGGTGTGGTCAAGACCTACATGGAGTGGAAACCCTGGATAAACAAAATGTACGCATACGGACCACCGCCAGACCCACCACATTGCACCTACAACTACCTCAGAGCACCAGATGAAGTCTATCAGGAAGCATGGCAAACCCTCAAAGAAGGACAAACAGAGACGATCCGATCCAGAGACATATATGTAGGAAAAGAAGGAGTGGCTGCATACTGTGAGTTAAACCAGGAGCAGATGAAGTGGTTCGAATTGAACGGCGAATCAGCACCACACATCACCCTATCAGTAGCGGCAGGAGGAGAAGCAAGGAGTCTGGGTCCAATGGTGAAGAGGGCCCTAACCACGACATGGCATCAAACTCCATCACCAAAAGTACATGTGAACACCACCGGAGACATGTGGAGGATATCAGACACGCAAGATAACGAGGGAACATGTCAGGAAGTGGAACTGGAGAGGGATCACGGGCGAGAATACACAAACCATCCAGACACAGAAGAATATCTGAAAGACATTCCTGAAAAGCTGTGGACAACCGGCCCATACGATGTGGGAAGAGTGAGCCAGGAAGTGGATATGAAGCTAAAAGACCCAGATGGCAAACCAGTTTGGCGGCCCCAATACAAACTAAAAGAAGAACAGATCGCTGGGATTGGAGAGACCATCGAAGGCCTGCTATCAGCCCGAGTAATAAGGCCAACCAACTCCCAGTGGAACACCCCAATACTGCCAGTACCCAAGGCAGGAGGAAAAGGATGGAGGATGGTACAAGATCTCCGTCCAATCAATTACGCCACAGAACCAAAGACGTTGATGGTGCCCGATCCCTATGTCTCACTCACGAACCTGAGCCCAGACCTAACCCATTTCACCGTGATTGACTTGGCAAATGCGTTCTTCTGCATTCCATTATCCCCAAAAGCCCAGGACTGGTTTGCATTTACGTACGATGGACAGAGGTACACCTACAACAGACTACCCCAAGGCTACAGGGACTCCCCTGGAATCTTCAACTCTGTCCTATACAAAGACCTCGAAAACATAGAACTGCCAGAAGGAGTGGAAATCATACAGTATGTGGATGATCTACTGCTCGCAGCAACATCAGCAAAAAACTGTCTTGAAGGAACACGAATCCTGAGGACCTGCAGGGTATGATTTCTGAGGTGAGAGTTAAGCTGAAGGAGGACCGTAGAGTCTCTGAAGAGCTGGAAGTCACCATCTGCAGCCAGAGAAAGACCATCAGCAACTTGGTGGGTGTGCAGAAAGTTCAGGAGCGTGCTTTTGCCTCTACCGACCTCTACCAATCTACAACAAACCCTCACAGATTTCTTTCTAATCTTTTTCTCTTTCTTGCAGAACAGAGAAAAACGGCTCCTGAAAGCCCTGAATGACAGCATCGCTGGGGACATCAAAGAGATGGAAAAAGAGAGAAGCGAGGTAAAAAGATAAGATAAGAAAACATTTATTTGTAATGCTAACTGTACATGTACTGTAGGTATGGACAGAGCTCGTCAGCTAGCTTGTAGGAAACACTGAGTTGAACTTTCTATGTTTTAGATGTCTTGCTTCATTTCTGGAATCCAAGCTGCCCATTTGGTCAACGATGAGCGGACCAAGTTGCTGAAGCAACAGCGGGCCCTACAGGTATCTCATCATCAACTTTTCACACACACATACATACACACACATGTATTTACATGTTTTAAAATGAAAACTATGAATGATTGACTGCTTGGGGTTTGACTCAGGAACAACTGCAGGAATACAAACTCGCCCTTGATACATGCTGTCAGGACTTGTATCAGGTAGGATCTGTCTCCGAATGTGATATCAGACAGAGTTTCTGGAAGATCTTTCCTGCTCTGGCAGAGTCCTGCATGTGGTTTTCTACTCTGTGTTATTACAAAGAGGGTTTGATGTCTTTATGTTTTATTTGTAGAGATGGATGACCATCCAACAGTTGGAATGTACCATTGAAGAGCTCCTCACAACTATACAGGTATAGTAGAATGTGTTCTTTCATTGCTTTTCTTTCCCATTGACATTGTGACGACAGCGTAGGCATGTTCATTCTTGACCTTGAGTGTGTGTTTAGTGGCTGAGGACAAGCAACCAAGACATAGAGGTCCAGCTGGAGAAGGCTGTGGTGTAAGTGTGCACAACACCACATCTGACTCACATCACATGCCCACTTTGCTCACATCTCCATGCCGCTGCTAAATGAATCTGAATCTGATGGACAGGTTTGGTGAACCCCAAGTTGACCAGCCCATCTCCATGGAAGAAGAGGGACAGCTGCCTCACTCATACGTAAGTGAAACCCTCTATGACGGTCCTCTGCCTCTCTCCACCTTCCTGTGGCAGTGAGTAGCACTGCAGAGAGCTTTTTGTTTAGCCAATAGATCCTTGCCCTCATACCACCATAGTGAGCAAACCCTGAAAGTTCAGAGTGTTTCCTACCTTAAAGATTAGCTTCCGGAAACCTTTGCTGACAAGTCTGGTAATTCCGTAGGTTGAGTTTTCTGATGTGGAGGAAGAGCCGATTGCTCCAGAAGTAGAGAGGAAAGAGCAGGAGCCCAGCATGGACGTGGATGTCCAGACCAAAAGGTGCATTACCAGTTCAGTGTAGAGAGAAAGGGTCGGAGTTTATACGGTCCAAATTCCTGGATCACTTCCCCTGTTGTCCTGTCTGTCTTCAGAAGACACACCCACATTACAACCATCTAAACAACATTTTCAGTTGTTTTCCACTGTATCTCTTGTCTTCCTGTTCTCGCGCTCCCTCACTTCCTGTGCCTTTGTCTCTGTCTCCAGCTGGTGGCGTCGGCAGGCTGAGAGTCTGTGCAAGGTGGCAAAGCGCATGGGCACCTTCTGCCTGGATGCCATGCGCTGCCTGGGTTTAAGGAAATGCATGAGGAAGATCATCAGACCCAATCAGGTCCATCCATTCAGCGATGGCATGCTGCCCGTGTAACCGCCAGCACTACTCCCAGCTCTCCTCAACCCCCCCCTATCTACCACACTCAGCTCCCCACCTACCCCACACTCACCCCCCATTCAACCCCCCCACACACACACCCATCTACCCCACACTATCTGTTTACTGACAAATAAATGCAGTTTGCATTTAAATTCAAGGGAGCAGTGTCTTTTCACATTAGGTTGAAAGTTTAAACTGCATGTGTATGAAAAACAAAAAAGGAAATACGCAGTCTTTTTCTCAAAACTGTGTTTTTGTCCAAATGTTTCATTGTATGAACATAAGTGCTTTACTTGTTGACTGTCAGGCACTAGGCGCAAACTTGGCCTCAGTAATAGTCTCCCGAGATGTGGCTGAGTTCTACTGCGTTGCCAGAAATGGTGACTGGAGGGCAGGGATTATAAAATAAGATACTTTTGTCATGCTTTTCAAACTATTTCAGTTAAAATACCTACAATTTTGGTGTATGTGCTGTTGTATTTATGGCGCTGGCCACTGTGAAAGAAATTGGCATTTCCTGTGTGTTTACATTAATCACTAATCAATAGAACTAGCCATTGGACACTAGTTGGTATATTTCTCATGTGAGCTTGCTATTAATAAAAAGTAAATTTTACTTATTTGTCAGGGTTAGTAAAGGTTTGCGGTCAGGAAAAAGAGAGCTCCAACTATGATCTCTGGTCAGATAGTGGTCATGAGTTTGGAGCTGTGAATCTCTTTCTCTGTAGTAATGTCATCACTGCTTGAGTGTCAATATCTATGTTTACATTCTTGTGCCTTATAAATGACTGCATGTACCCTAAGTGAAAACAAGTGTTATTCTTTGATAGAACAATTTCATTTTGAGTCAGATTTCCAGTGTTTTGGTAAAAACAGTGTGCAGAGAAACATGTTTTCTGTCTTGAAATGGAGAGTTAGTGTATATTAACAACAAAATGTGTTTTTGAGAAGAAAATGATCCATTTGGCCAATTGTGTTTTGTAGGTGTCAGTCTGTGTTAAGAGTTTAGAAAAAGTATCCAAAGTATGGAAAAGCACTTGTTAGCGATTCAAAAAAACTGTAACACAAGTACAGGATCCATCAAGACGAGATTGACCTGACATGGAAAACCTGAAAATATTAACAGCTGGAAAAACAACAACAAAAGCAAAACAAATAAAAAAATCCAAAATGATTAGTCTTTCTGTTAATCATTCATCTTTTTATTGGACCACCAAGGACCAACCGGAGAGTGCGGTAATGACCTCAGGCTGAGGGGGACATGGACAAGCTTATAATACACAGTAGCAGCATCTGGAAGCACGGGGGACAGATATGGACACAGATGGAGAGCTGAGCACATTGGAACAAGTCTGAAAAGGTCCTTCACACGTCTGCTGTTGCTAAGGGGATGTGGATTATTTTAAGGGGGAAACATTCTGCCAAACGTCAGAGGAATAGAAATGGAGCACATCTTTCTGTTGTGTCGTTTTTCTAACTGAAGCATTTCGATTGACAGTGTAAAGGAGTTTTTTTTCTTTTCTGGAATTGTTGGGACTTATTTTGACACCCAAATGACTCCTCTTAAAACAGGTGTCAGAATAAATCTCATTGTGATAATTTCATCTGACATAATGCTCTCCCTGAAATACAGTAGTTATTAAAGTAAGGCATTGTGAAATACACATAAACCGTCAACTATATGAACTATCTGGAATGATTGTCCCAGCAGAGCAGAGTTCACCTGATGCATAGGAACACTTGCAAGTAAACAACAACAAAAATAAAACAACTTCTGATCTGGTCAGTATTATAACATATCTTACATACATAGTTACACGTATTAATTCTGTTTATATCAAAAGGAAAACTCTGTGAAGTGGCTTGTGGGGAAACTTGCCAGGCCAGTACGTTTATATAATTTGTTTACATTCAGTAGCTCAGTTTGCCTGCTTCAGACATAAAGGAATGTCGCCCACTAGTGGTCAGCAGTTGGACTTTCTATTATAAGCTTTTAAGGCGTTGGATTTCATGCTGAATGACAACTTTGAGGCAGATGTGTAAGAGTATAAGCACAAACTTCAGCGTGCATGTACACAAATCTAGGGTGAACTGGATCAATATATCTTTATGTTAGAAGATAATATCAAAAAAACACATGAAATAGACAAGGAAATGAAATAAAAACAATTAGGAAGCCATTTTCGATTGGGATTAATAAAATATAGAAAACACCTTTCATCTACGTGAAAAGAAAAGTAGTTTCAAAGTGACTATTTTAGTGATACATCTCTAATTGCAGTTAAGAAAGGATTTTACATTTGAATTGACATCCATCAGGGTCTTAATACAGTGTTTCCCAAATAAAGCAAGTGACGTCTGGAAATCTAACAGAGACAACAACAAAAAAAGATTCCCTTACAGATTTAAGTGAAAGTAACAATTGGTGTGTGGCTAAGATTGAAAAGAAAAACTACTTTACAATAACGTCCATCCATACAGTACATCAGTAATGAGCGTTACTACTGAAAACTCAAATTGACCAACGGGTGGGATTTAAAGGGAGTTTTACAGAGCAGAACTTCAACATGCCATTATAATGTCTTAATACGTGTTTATTCAGTACCAAATACTACATGTATGTCACTTAGCTCAACATGAGCTAGTATCAGGCTACACACACACGCCATGTTTGAAAGGGGGACACTTCTTCAGCAGTCATTCCCGGACATGGTTTAATGACACGCGTTAGATGGTCATTAATACTGTGCAATTAACAAGGTTGATTATTCATGAGAGCTGGAGTCACCCATTCACCCCCTAACCCCCTAAAACCACAGTGTTAGGAACCCGGAGGAACATTCACGTCGAACTTAATTTTGTCAGACCGACATATTTTAGAAGACATGCATCCGTCTTCAAACGAAAAACAGCATCAAAGTTCAAATGAGGCCAGAGGGTGGATGATCCTTGTACTACAAACATAAAAAAGGACAATTTATTTGCAAACTGACCAACAACCTTTTTTTTTTTTTACCAGTGGACATGTTCAGCTCAGTCATTCTTTCGAAATGAATTTACAGACATACTTACAGTACATACATACAAATACAGCTGTCAATTTAAAATACAGTGATTCTTTAATTCATAATCATCTCTTTAAATAGAATGTGATTCATTGCACTTTGTTAAAATAATTAATCATGATTTCTTTTTTTAAAGGCAATAGTGTGATTTTTAAAAAGGTGAAAAAGATACGGTTCCATAAGCCTGATTTAGGGTAATTGTAAAAATAACAAGATCTGTAATATACATTTATGCAAAAGACCCTCACCTACTCATATACATACATGTTTGTGAAACTGCACATACATATGTGGCAGGTCCTTGATATGACATATGCAGGACACACAAACATCTGTGAACATGCCCATGCGTGTTTGTATGCCGCTATATGTCATATCTATCTCCGAGCTCACATATATACATAGAAATATAAAATAAATAAATACAAGAAAACGTTCTTGGTTCGTGGTTTCGTGGTGCAGTTCAAAGAGGCCTCTGCTACAGTCTTTGACGCACCGTTTAATATGGTCGCTCTGGCACTTGTCTAAAGTCCTTTCTGTCGTTTCTTAATCAGTCCCTGAAGATGGAAAGCTGTCCAAGCATGTGTGTTTGTGTGTGTGTGTGAAGACAAGCAAACGTGTTTGTAAGTGTGTGTGTGTTTGTGACAAAAGAGAGAGACTCGTAGGTAGTATAGACAGAGGCGGAAAGAGATGGTTTCCAGAAATTGTGTGTGTGTGTGTGTGTGTTTCTGTGTATAAAGAAGACCAAAGCCTTTGGCCTAGAGAGTGAACATGTTGGCTGTGGGCGTCGCACACTGACAGTCATCCCATCTAATAATGTCACGGGAGGTGATTGTCCAAACGGCTCCTCCACACTTACAGGAGGTGGGGGGGGCGGGGGGGGGGGGGGTGTCTTAGGGGCAAGGGGGAGGGGGGGGAGGTTGAGGTTAGGTGCCCCACAAAGTACTGCCCGTTCCCCCCGCCAGCCCCCCAGGGGGGCCATCTCCACCCCCCTTGTCCTCCCTTTCCTCACCCCCTGCTTCTCCTCCGTCGAGGGGGGGGAAGGTTCGGAGCTCAAGTGTGAGGTGGAGCAATGCAGACCCAGAGCCGAGGGATGGGTTGGTGTGTGTGTATGTGTGGGAGGGGGGGGGGGGTTGGTTGTCCTCCCTCCTCTGCCCAGCCTCCACCTCCCCTGTAGGGGGGGGGGCGGGGGCTAGATGGGTCCCTCATGGTGGGGGCCGTGGCTGTGGTTGGCCTTGTTGTGGCCCACGCAGTTCTGCTGCTGGTTCAGCAGGTTGGACGTCTCCGTGACGGCGAGCGGCGGCACGGCGGCGGCGGGGGGGAGGGGGACGGCCACCGGGACGGGGGGCGGGTCCCCGTCGTTCAGCTCGGTCAGCGTCAGCTCGATCTTGGTGAACTCGCTGTCCGTCGACTGGGGGGTCTTGTCCATGCGGGACGCCATGAGAGCGTTCTGGTACTGCTGACGAGTCACCTGGCGGGTGTGTGTGTGGGGTGTGTGTGGGGTGTGTGTGTGGGGTGTGTGTGTGGGGTGTGTGTGGGGTGTGTGTGGGGTGTGTGTGTGTGGGGTGTGTGTGTGTGGGGTGTGTGTGTGGGGTGTGTGTGGGGGGGTGTGTGTGTGGGGTGTGTGTGTGGGGTGTGTGTGCGGGGTGTGTGAGTGGGGTGTGTGTGTGTGTGGGGTGTGTGTGCGGGGTGTGTGTGTGGGTGTGTGTGTGTGGGTGTGTGTGGGGTGTGTGTGGGGGGGGTGTGTGTGTGTGGGGTGTGTGTGGGGTGTGTGTGTGTGGGGCATGACAAAAAAACAGGTAAGAAATATGACTTGTGGATAATGCGGTCAATGCAGAAAACGCTAGACAGAGAGCTTGGCTCAGGGTAACACTGGAGATAATGTTGTTTGTAATAATGGGTGTTTATTCTGCAGATTGATGCCTGGCACATACAGGATGCTTCTGGGGTGTACAGTAAGAAAAACTAAATCTGCTATGATTTTCCCAGAGATTAATTAATCATATTTTATGAGTGCAAAAAAAAGAAAAGAAAAATAAAATAGTCTGCATACATGTGTATGTGTGTGTTTGATGTTCCATGTCTACCTGTGTGTGTGTGTGTGTGTGTATAT
>CM059342.1:3835431-3895431 GCA_030340685.1 Protosalanx chinensis | reverse complement strand
CCTTAAAAACTTACTACTGTGATTTTTGCACCACTGTGCAATGCTAGTGTAGTGCAAACTACTATATATACCCATCCCACTGTGTACTTATGTTACTTGTACTTCTATGTAATTTTGTATCGTAATTGTAGTGTATTTTTACATTGTATTCATTTTTTATTATATGTCACACATATGTTCTATGTTTGCTCATCTCTGCCACAGTGAATTCTATGTTAATCTTGCCTAGCGATTAAACCTCATTCTGATTCTGACCCTTATGACAGAGGGAGTTGCAAAAGAGAGCACAAAGATTAATAGCTGAAAATACATTATGTTGTGCATTATACTTGTGCGTATGTCTGTGTTTTCTTTGGACAGATTGCCAGTTGTACGACAACCGCATAACCTGTCAGTTTAACGAGACGGACGGAAGTGAAACTGAGATCATTTTTGACTATTTCTTCAAGAAAGTAAAAGTTCTGGATTACAGAAGTAGCATTAACCGATTCACCGGATACACACAATATGGGAGGGCGTTTGCAGACGGATTTAATACTGATGAACAATTAGCATTAATGTTTAATCTTTTGGCCGACTGTCGTTATTTAATTTCCTTCTTTAATCCTTGGGCAACTTTACATACAGGTGAGAATTTGTAGGTGTTCTCTGAGGTTAACTTCATGTCTTTTAAGCAATAATCCCAGAACATCCAATCACATTAACATCCAAACATTACAATTGAAATAATTTAAACACAACATCTCGAGAGAAAAGAAACAGGGTTGTTCATTTTGGATTTGTTGTGGTACTTAGTCCTGTCTCCTCTTTCTCAGTGGAGCCCTCGGTTCATCTGACGGCAGTGACGCCCCCTAGTGGCAGCAAACACACCTCCATGCTGAAGTGCAGCGCCTACAGGTTACATTGACATTTAGACATTTAGCGGATGCTTTTTACCAGAGCAACTTAAAGCAAGTACAGGGACATTACCCCCCAAAGGCAAGTAGAATGAAGTGCCTTGCCCAAGGACACAACATAATTAGGTATTGGTCAGGAGTCGAATCAGCAACATTCTGGTTACTAACCTGATTCCCTAAACGCTGAGCCACCTGACTCCCTAGGTTAAAGTCAATTTTTTGGACAAACAGGTATTTTTTAACAGGAGCCTCATGATGTAAATAAACTATCATGGATGACACCAATCAATCCTTCGCCTTTGACTCCGCCCCCAGGTTCTTTCCTCAGCTGATCCAGGTAACGTGGAGCAGGAATGGGCAAGATGTGACATCAGACATGGTAAACACCGAGGATCTGAGTGACGGGGATTTACACTTCCAGCACCACTCCTACCTGGAGTACACGCCCACAGCTGGGGATGAGGTGTCCTGCATGGTGGAGCACGCCAGCCTCACTCGCCCCAAGATCCTCCGCTGGGGTGAGATAACCTTACAGAAAACTTAAGACAGGGGTCCTCCAGGGCGACTGTTCTGACAGCTGAAGATGTTTCCCTGCTCCAGTGCACCTGATTATAATGAATGGTCATTATCAGACTTCCACAGAGCTTGATGACGACTCATTTATTAGTCAGGTGTGCTGGAGCAGGGAAACGTTGTAGAATGATATGATAGAACGTTGATTGTAGAACTGATTTGTTGTAGAATGTTAGGAGAGAACGTTGATTGTAGACCTGATTTGTTGTAGAATGTTATGACAGAATGTTGATTGTAAAACTGATTTGTTGCAGAATGTTATGATAGAATGTTTATTGTAGAACTGATTTGTTGTAGAATTTTATGATAGAATGTTTATCAGAGAATGTAACAATGGAATGCTGAGAGTACTTTAACATTCTCTGGAACCCTAGACCTCTCCAAGCCCATGCCCGTGTCAGAGAGAGTCCAGCTGGGCATAGGAGCCTTAGGTGTCTTCCTGGGCCTGGTAGTAGCCACTGCTGGCAGTCTGTACTACAGTAGGAGACCCAGAGGTGTGGTACAGACTCCCTCAACTGTTGATCTGCAGAGCATGCAAGAGCCAAACTTGGACAAAGATGAGACTCCGACTCAGGAATCCTGCATGTGATATGCTGCTTTAGAACATTTGGTTTTCATTTTCTGTTGTGTTTGTGCGGCAGGGATCAACTTTCAAATGATATTCTTATAAGTTTGCTTAATAGGAATTCACACTGAACTAAATGCCTAAAATACTGCAGAAAATAGGCACTGACTTTTGTATAATCACCTTGTCTTAAAATCTTTTTTTTTCTTTCAAATTACATTTACTCATAATTCACAAATTAATTTCCCCCAAACATTCTGTAATAATAATAATACGTCATTATCCCTGTAAATGTGAAACATTGAATTATGATTTTATATATATATTCACTGTAATAAAATATTTTGATGGAAAATTAATTAGTTAGTTCATCGTACCTGAACTTTGTAAGGAAATAACCAACAAACCTATCCTGCCACTAGATGACGCACTTGGACAAGAAACGTGCTTCCAACTTTGCGTTTGACGAATGACGATCAAATGAAAAATATTGTATCGTTGCATTGCATATATCGCTCCATGCTGTTAAAAAAGTCACTGTTAAACGTTAACAACATAACGTGGACAAGTTCAACCAGGGGAGTTTTCTCAAAACGGGCCCCATATTTCCCATTCCCGAGATTTAACCCATCAGATCCCAGGTCAGTCAGATCGTTTCTCTCCAGGTCCGTAATCGGACTCCAAAAAATTAAACCGATCTGGGGCCGGCAGCTAAGCTCTCCTCGTAGCAGGGACCACGTGTCCAACTCACCAGCCGCTGAATGAAGCCATGTGCGTGGCTGCAAGATGGCGACGCGGTGGGGAGGAAAAGAGGCAAATATAATCCACGGCAACACTGAATTTGGGGCCACAAACACGCTAAACGAGGTACGGATTTGATATATATGAATTTGTTTTAGCGACACCAGACTGAAAATGATTTCCCCCGCGTATTGTTAAGCCATTTTAAAGGCATGGAAGAGGCTCTCACACACGCGGTCCAACACGTGGAAATGGTGGTGGCAACTCGCTAGCACATGATTGAGCATCATGGCTAGCCTAGAGCTCGCTTGTTAGCCTTACCATCTGAAAATGTCCGGTCCCAGGGCTTTTCTTCTAGGTTTAAAAGCACATTTCACATAAATAACTCTCGGTAATACGTTCATCCTATTGTGTCATGTTGGGTTGTACGGTACATTTGAGCATTTCCCCCAAATCGGAACTGTGAAAATAGTTAACGCGTTAGCTGTAAGCGAATACTCAGTCCTTTAAACCAGTGGTCTCCAACCCTGGTCCTCAGGGCCCACTGTCCTGCATGTTTTAGATGTTTCCCTGCTCCAACACACCTGATTCAAATGAATGGGTCATTATGAAGCTCAGCCAAAGCCTGATAACGACCCTTTATTTGACTCAGGTGTGTGGGCATCTAAAACATGCAGGACAGTGGGTCCTGCGGACCAGGGTTGGAGACCACTGCGTTAAAACAAGCCATGAGCCAGCCAAATCTAATCAGCTGTTAACAATCAGCTGTTCTTTTCTCCTCGGGCGATTTACAATCACTTGGTTTGGTGACGATCACTAATACTCCTATCGGACATCCGTTACACAGTAACTAACTTGACCTATTATATGTTGTGGAATGCAGAAAACATCCATGTACCACATTTACATTAATTCATTCAGTGACAGCTTGTATGTCACGTTGGTCCTACCAACGAAAAGAGTACAAGTTAAGCATCAACAACAATAACCCAACGGCAGACTGTCAATACAATAGATACAATACAATAGTTAGGTACAATAGCTATTGTTATTCTAATTCTTAGACTAGCCGCTTTACAAACAATATCCGATAGTAAACGTTCAGGGTGAAGTCAGTCGGATTTCTGACAATAATATGGTTTTCTCTCGCATACGTCGGGATTGGTTTCACGTATTTTATGATCGTTTTCCTGTATATTACAGACTAGAGATATTGTGTGTGATCCTTTTATGATAGTCCAACGACTGGGGAAACAATAAGCTTGGCTTTATAATCCTTTAGTCCTCCTTCAACCTTACAGTTGTTGCTGTCAGACACCTATCCAACTGGATGTAACAGTGACATCCTAACTGAAGTGATCTCATCAGTTTGTTATAATGTGTACAACCAAACATACACAGTCTGTAAACACTCAGGTAACCCCTAGCCTTTAGGTGCTGGTTCAGATTCCCTGTGCTTTGTTTTTGATTAAAGTCTTTGTGAAATTAACACATCATTGTTATTGTTCTCTTTCTCTCTCACCATATTCCGGTTCTCCCTCCCTCGCTCCCAGGCTGTGCTGGGGAAAGCGGAGGACGGTTTGAGGCGTGAGGAGATGGATGCTCGCTCCTCTCTCGACTCGTCCATCCTGGCTATGTTTGAGAACTCCTCCACCCCAGCAGAGGTCAGTATAGTTCAAAGGTCAATCGTTCCAAGCTGCATGACGAACTGTGCAAGGTTATATACAGTTAGAGTTTTAGAGTATTTATATATTCGATGCGTTTAGAAAAGTTCCCACATGTTTTCCGAGAGCAAAAGTATGTGGTCTCCTCTGGTTGAGCGTCTATCTCTCTTCAGGATAGAAAAGAGCAGCCGACAGCATATCTCCACACTTCTCGTCATAAACAGCCTCTTTCTAACTGTGCCCCCCCTTCTCCAGGCCAGGAGCAGGGTGGAGGAGGAGAGTGAGTCCAGCTTGCTGTGTGCTCTGACGGAGATACTGGACAGCGTAGGAGATGAGACCCTGTCTCCCTTCGACAGTCTGCCAGACTCCGCCCTCCTGTCTGGCCGCCGACGCAGTGACAGCCCCCCGGTGAGTGAGTGTGTGTGTGAGAGGGTGTGTGCGAGAGAATGTGTGTGTATGTTTGACAATGTGTGTGTGTGTGTGAGAGGGTGTGTGTGTGAGAGTGTGTGTGTATGTTTGACAAAGTGTGTGTGTGAGAGGGTGTGTGTGTATGTTTGACAAAGTGTGTGAGGGTGTGTGCGAGAGAGTGTGTGTGTGTGAGGGTGTGTGCGAGAGAGTGTGTAGGGTGTGTGTGTGGGAGAGGGTGTGTGTATGAGAGTGTGTGTATGAGAGTGTGTGTATGAGAGTGTGTGTGTGTGTGTGTTTGAGAAAGTGTGTGTGTGTGAGAGAGGGTGTGTGTGCTTGTAAGAGTGTGTTATCACACTAACGAGAAAAGTAAAATTGTCTTAATTTGATAGTTATCCTTTTTTCCGGTTGAAGGTTATCAGTGAGATGTTCAGGAGTTCTGCTGCTGCAGCCAAGCCAACCAATGACTACCCGCCTCCCTCCCCTCAACCAATAGAATCAGGATCACAGAGAACGGAGGCGGAGCAGGAAGTGTTCACCTCTGCATCATTGGTCAACCTGGTAAGACTCATGCACCCCTACTGTCTCCGGGTGTGCCTAGAGGAGGAGGGGAACAGCTGGGTCACCGCATCCAGGAGAAAGGGCTTCCCTTGGGGGAAAACAAGTTCGGATCACATGGTACCCCTGGAGGGTGAGATCTGGAAGTACGAGAAGCCTACAGACACTGTTGATAGCGACGAAGAGATCGACGTAGACGTTTCAGACGATGACAGTCCGGCAAAACGGATGAAGAGAGAGGTTGAGGAAGAGGAGGATGGTAGGATAGGCGGAAAGAGAGACGGAGGCGGGCTCAGAACTCTGAGAGGGGTGTTGGTGAAATCGGAAGAGGACAACGTCAGGAGTCAGACTACCAAGGAGAAGAAAAAGGTGAGATTTGCACCGGTCCTGGTGACGTCTTACCAGATACCAGCAGCAGAGGAACACGACTTGAGTGAATTTCCAGACCTTAGTGAGCTCACGGAAGGAATCGTTACTTCCGAAACCCTGGCATCCACCAAAAACCCCTCCGTCTCAGAATCCTCCACAAAACAGCCCTCTGACACCGGTCTTGATGAGATTTCGGAGGTTGGGTTGCTTCCTGCCACCGCTCGGCAGCCAGGAGGCGACCCCAAGCCCAAACCACTCAGCCTCCAGCAGTACCGGCAGCTCAGGCTGGAGAAGAGACTCCCTTTGGTGGAGAAACAAGGAAACTGCGCCCCCAGTTGGCCCTCGCTCCTGGAGACTCCCAAAGAGCTCACACCCATCCCCTGTTTGCATGGAACCGGACTTCACAAACCACCGGGTCTTCACGTTGCACCTGGATCGGGTGGGATTCGAACCCACGGTCATGAACGGGACGTCTGCGGGTTCGGATCGGAAGTCGACCGGATGAAGAAGACAACCCGACCCGTTGTGCTGCTCAAAGCCGTCGAAACTGCAAGCAGCAAAGACACAGGTGTCCGTGTGCCAAAACGAGTGAGGATCGGGATTAAGACGAGGGCAACACTGCCAGTAACTGTAAACCTAAGTAATCCTACACCGGTAGCTGTTACCCAGATTAAGATTAGTCCAGAGAAGAGATCCAGTCCTGACAAAAGGTTATTGGTCAGCAGCGATCCTCCTAATCCTGTTTTAGTTCCTCTTCCCTCCGGCCGACCTTCTGTTGAGCAGTCCGACCGACCTCCACTGTCCACCCACCCCACCCGAGCGCCTGGGCCCGAAAAGATCTTCTGTAACCGGGATCCCAACCTCAAAAGCACCAGCCGCCTCCTGGAGATCCAGAAAAGGTTATCCAAAGGCCTTCCTCCAAAGGAGCCTGTAACCACTAACTCCCCAATTAAGAGTCCAACTGTTCCACCAACACAACCAACCAAATCCAAAGCAGAGACTTGTAAGCAGAGCCAACAACAGCACAACACTCACAGCAAAAGGACAGAACTTGAGTCTTCACCTAAGAGGTCCGACGCCCCAGAAAACAGCCAAGCCATGATCCATACCTCCTGGCCCTCCATCACGCCCCCCAGTCTCACCCAAAACCTCAGCCCAGAGGAGGAGAGCGCAGATGGGACACACCTCAAGATGATTCCCCCTGGTCCTCCATCAACCACGTCCACCCAGGGAAGCGTAGTCGCACAGGCACCTGCCTGTGATTCAGGTGAGCAGAAGGGCAAAATCTCATACTTAATCAAATCTTTCTAGTTTTTGTAATAAGATATTTAAAAAAATCTTCAGGGTGAGTTACCTGAAGCATTTAATCAAGTTTTTCTTCTCATGTCCTTTCTCGCTGTGTTGCAGGTATAGAAGCTGCAGATCTGACCAGCCTTCTGGAACAGTTTGAGGAAACACAAGGTGAAACCCATCGCAGAGTCTACGAACGTCAACTTAAAAACAATGACGTGCCAATTTACCACAATGTTTGGGTTGAAATAGGGCTATATACACTATATTACCAAAAGTATCTGGTCACCCATCCATCTGATCATTTGGATGGGTGACCAAATACTTTTGGTAATATAGTGTATGTCCAGTTTGTGGCCTTAATTATCTGACTCACTAACTTGAGATTTGTTAATTGTTTTCATCTTTTATTCCACAGTTTTTCTGACAATGCTATTTTGTAATTGTCCCTTACAGCCATTGAGAATCACCAAGAGGAACAGACCCCCTCACCACTAGAGGGCAGCACTGCAGCACAGCACCTTTCAGTATCAGAACTAGAACAGACCAGTACGCCAGAGGTTATCCGATCTCCCACCATGGAAAACTTTAGAACTCAGGCCTCTGGAATTCCGGAGTCTCTCGTGATTCCGGAACAACTCTTAGGAACCGTGGACGATGTCACCACCCCGGAACCTCTTAGCGATGAGATTGTTCTCGGCGGCGGGGAAATCGCCCCTGCTGTGCCGCGTTGGAAACCCCTTGCTTCTGCAATCCCCCAGAAGAAACAGCCAGTGTCCCCCAAACTCACCCATCCCAAAGCTATCCAGATAATTGACCCCCGACCCCTGCTCGCCAGAAAACCCCACGGCAGCACCCCCAAGCCCACCGCCACCCCAACCACCTTCCAGATTCAGATAGCTGTGTCTGTGTCCTCTGACCATGACTACTGTGCGTGTCAGGGCCAACCGGCAGCTAATGTTACACAATGCAACAAAACACAAGCTGCAGGCTACAATGCTAACGCTAACTCTGCCACTAGAAGACTAAGCACAGTTCTGG
Organism: Protosalanx chinensis; assembly: GCA_030340685.1. Lineage (NCBI taxonomy): Eukaryota > Metazoa > Chordata > Actinopteri > Osmeriformes > Salangidae > Protosalanx > Protosalanx chinensis. The sequence continues at coordinate 3,887,329 of CM059342.1, read as the reverse complement.
ACGCCATCGCAAACAGGACGTTAAATAACGTACAGCTGCAGGTGCGGAATGCAGCCCTGGACCGCAGAACGCCAGAACCTTTCTTCGCCTCAACTTGCAGCACCACCCCTAGGTCGGAGGCCGGTACTGCAACGGAAGCTCAGGAGGGGGAGGGGTCCAAGCCATGCAGTCCCTCGCCGTCTCCCCCTCGCGCCGAGAGAGGGAGGGGGGAGACGAGGCGGTATCGAGGTAGATCCCATCACTCGGACTCCAGGTCACCCCTCTCCTCCTCCTCCTCTTCCTCCTCCTCTTCATCCCCTTCTTCCTCCGGGTCGTCCTCTTCTCCATCCCGGTCTCGCTCGCCTCGAAGGAAGAGGTATGCATCAGTTTAGGATTATCATCTCAGGAATTTATTTATTTTTCTTTAACATAAAATGAGATGAGAACATTTTGGGGGTCATTTACTTACCACCTCAGTCTCTCTCGTCTCCTTCATTTTCTTGTCTCTCTCTCTCTTGTCTTACACTTGTCTCTCTCTCTCTCTCTTGTCTCTCTCCAGGTTCCGTCCCCGCCGTTCCGAGAGCAGCTCCTGCTCGTCCTCTTGCTCAGGTTCTCGTTCCCCAACCAGACGCTACCGGATCCCCTACTCCAGAACCCGGCCCAGTAGATCCCGCTCGCGGTCCGAGTCCTGGTCCAAGTCACGGTCCAGATCCCCTGCATGCCACCTGCCCAGAGGCAGGAGGAGAGACATCTACAGGTTTGAATCTTCCCCTGTGTCTTTGTATTATGTATTATGTATACATTAAATATACATTTTTTACAGTGTAAACACTGTAAATACTGTATAATTATACAGTATAATTATACTGTAAAAAAAAAACTGTAGAATTTTTGTACAACACATCTGTATATTTGTACTTACAAATCACTTTTAATACCTTGTACATACTCTGTATATTCCGCTTATGCAACCTGTTTAGCACTTTTGGTTGGATGCCAACTTCATTTCGTTACCCTGTACTTGTACGTGTGTAATGACAATAAAGTTGAATCTAATCTAATCTAAATGTATTATCAGTGTGAAGAAGTGGGGGTTTTGTTGAACTTTTGTCAATGAAGCTGTATGAGGCTTGAATAAGAAATGTGTCATTAGTGGTATACCTTGCTCTCCTTTTCTTCTGGAGTCTTGATCTGTTTCTTTCTCTTATTCTCTCCCTCAAATAAAGGTTTTCTTATCTTATCTCTCTCTCTTGTCTCTTTCTCCAGCCCGACGTACCATCCAACCAGCATCACTGAATCCAGGAAGCGGAAACGGCAGCAAGACCTGAAGTTGCAGAAACTACAAGCCATAGTACGTTCAGGAAACATCTGGTTTAGCAACTGCAGGTTCAACCTTGATCCAAAATGGCCGCTAAAGTGTCTCCCTCTTCTTCTGTGTTGTGCGTGCAGGACGAGCGCAGGGTGGTGTACGTGGGCCGCATCCGGAGGACAATGACACACGAGGAGCTGAGGGAACGCTTCTCACTGTTCGGAGAGGTGGAGAACTGCTCCCTGCACTTCAGAGACAGAGGGTGAGACACACACACACAGAGGGTGAGACACACACAGAGGGTGAGACACAGACACACACACAGGGTGAGAGACACACACACAGAGGGTGAGACACACACACACACACAGAGGGTGAGACACACACAGAGGGTGAGACACACACACACAGAGGGTGAGACACACACAGAGGGTGAGACACAGACACACACACAGGGTGAGAGACACACACACAGAGGGTGAGACACACACACACACACACACAGAGGGTGAGACACACACAGAGGGTGAGACACAGACATACACACAGGGTGAGAGACACACACACAGGGTGAGAGACACACACACAGGGTGAGACAGACACACACAGAGGGTGAGACACACACAGAGGGTGAGACACACACAGAGGGTGAGACACACACAGAGGGTGAGACACACACAGAGGGTGAGACACACACAGGGGGTGAGACACACACAGAGGGTGAGACACACACAGAGGGTGAGACACACACAGAGGGTGAGACAGACACACACAGAGGGTGAGACAGACACACACAGAGGGTGAGACAGACACACACAGAGGGTGAGACACCCACACTTGCCATACTGACGATATGCTTCCTACGTCTGCGGTCTCCACAGCGACCACTACGGCTTTGTGACGTTCTACAACATGGAGGACGCGTTCGCCGCCATCGAGAACGGAATTAAACTGAGGAGGCCTGACGAACTGCCCTTTGACCTCTGCTTTGGCGGGAGAAGGCAGTTCTGCAAGTCCGGCTACGCCGACCTGGGTGAGAGCAAGCCTCTTGATTAGTCGACTCGGAGGAATATGTTCTCCTCACCCCTAATGCCCTTCCTCTCCGATGACCATTTGGAGTCTTTGATGTCACGTCACCATGGTGACCATGTGTTGTTGTTGTTGTTGTGTCTTGTAGACTCTAATCGGGAGGTGGAACCGCCCCCTGCACCCAACAGGCTGGGAGAGCTGGACTTTGATTCTCTACTGAAACAGGCCCAGAAGAACCTGAAGAGGTAGCAGATGGAGGGGGGGGGGGGGGGGGGGGGGGGGGGGGGGGGGGGGATGGAGGGAGGGAGGAATGGAGGGCTACGGTGCGGAGTAGAGAGGAGTGGTAAATATTTTCCTCAAGGTTTAAAAGTTATTAGGAGAGAAATGAGGATGGAATCCCAGAGGAGTTAGGCTTCAGATATACCTCAGAACTTGGAAATTATTTTTCTTTTTCTGAAAACATGTTTGTTTATGTAGCACTATATTTGCAATTATAAAATGGTATTGCTTATAGCATTTAATCAGGTCACTTTTTTACATGGTTGTGTTTAAGATGAAAAAAATATCTTTGCTGTGAAGATTTGTAATGCAAAAAATGTATTGTGTACACCTTGTAAATATTCTCATTTACATAATTACTGACTATTCGTATCTTAATTTGTGCCTGGTGCCCCTATGTAATGCGTTTTGCTCATAAAGTGCAAGAAATTATAACATATTTGAAAAAATAAAACTGGTTGTTTCAAATTGCTGCCTGTTTTGTTTCAATAGACCATTTAACAGTAGCTGTAAACTTACAGCCATGGACAAAATTGTTGGCACCCCTGACATTTTTACAGAAAATAAATACTAATACATTCTCACAGAAAATAATTGCAATTACACATTCTGCTATACACATGTTTATTTCCTTTACTGACAAAAAACATGAAAAACAATTTCACACAAAACAATGGACAATGGACCGGACAAAATTGTTGGCATCCTTGTTTGAAACATTTTCAGAAATCTATCACTGCCTGCAACCATCAATAAGCTTCTTACACCTCTCAAACATAATTTTGAGCATTCTTCCTATGCAAACTGCTCCAGGTCTATGATATTGGAAGGGCATTTTTAAGATCTTTCCATAGGTGCTCAATGGGATTTTGATCTGGACTTCTGGGTTTCAGAACTCTCCAGAACATTTCTGGGTGCTTTTAAAAATATGTTTAGATGAATAGATTTCTGAGACTGGGCCCTCCAAAATCCTTTGGTAATCCTCAGATTTCATAATTCTTTCATGATGATTGTTTGTGAAAAGGGTCCCTTAAATAAATAATGTACAGTCCCTTTAAGACGCTCGACGTTGCCAACCCGGTAGTCCCTTAGCACGCACGATTGTATGTCAGACATTGATTTAGACGCTAATTGAACAATCTGAACTATTTACTCTCTTCATCTTCTTTACTGTCGTAATATGTAACATAGTTTTATTGTGCTGGATTCTGCGGAAGGGAGTGGATGTGCAATTCGCTATCAATAAAACAAAAAGTTGTGGGAAAGTTATTACCGATACGCACGCGTAAAGCACCGCACGATTGACTTTACATGGAACCTTAAGTGCGCCTGTAAAATACAACGATTACGTGATTTATTATTATAATCGGGTGATGCTCATCATGCATGCCTGACAGATCATCGGATTGCACGCATCCAGCACCATCAGCGTCAATAGTCTAGCAAACCGAAGACGGACAACCGTAGAAAGTCCTCGGACGGGGATCTCTGGAGGAAACCATGCCCAAGCCAAGCGCATCGCAGCGGGGCTCGGAAGCGGGGAAGAGGCGCTTCATTAGCGGGGTGGTGGAGGGTGAGTGACCGAGGGCGAGGATTACACGAACCGGTAAAGAGCTGCTTTATAAATGCGTTTCACGGGGAGGTTGTTAAATAATGATTATCCGCTGGAAGTTAATGCTGCTAAATTGGACAAATAAAGAGTACGAACACAGTTAATCTACTACGTCAACATGATGATGCGTCCTTTGACGTGTTTTTGTATATTTTTTAATATGTAGTTTTATCTCTTTATCTCAACCTAACATGACCTTTGCTTCATGCAGGGTTTTACGGTCGCCCGTGGACTATGGAACAGAGGACCGATTTGTTCCGAAGGTAACGATCTGTTCAGATAGACAGACGTTTTGAAACTGAACAAAAAAAATCCAGATCGAAACTACTCTGAAGCTTATCATTGCTCCATATTCACTCTCTAGTTGTTCTCTATTTGACTGTCTTCCTCTCAATACTATCCTCAATTCTCTCTCTCTCTCTCTCTCTCTCTCTCTCTCTCTCTCTCTCTGTATGTCTTAATCTCTGTACCCTTTCCTCTTCTCTCTTTCTCAGGGAGCAACAGTGGGGTTTAAACACCTACCTGTACGCCCCTAAAGATGACTACAAACACAGGATGTACTGGAGAGACCTGTACACCCCTCAAGAAGCAGGTGAGGAAAGGGACGCCCTCCTTTCCTCCCTCTTTCCCTTTCTCGCCCTCCCTCCCTCAATATCCTCTCTCTTCACTCTGTCTCCCTCTTTCTCAATCCCCCTCTCCCTCCCTCTCTTTCTTTTCTCGCTCACTTACTCACCAGTCAGCCATTCACTAGGGCTCACTTACTCACCAGTCAGCCATTCACTAGGTATTCCCCCCTCCCTAAACGAAACGTTGTTTATACTGTTTTGTTGCTTAGGAGATGGGGTTCATGACTTCAATATGCTTTCTATCTCTGCCTTACTCTCTCTCTCTCTCTTTCTCTCTGCCTTCCTTTCTCTCTATCTCTCTTTCCCGCTGACTTCCCCTGCCTTTCACCCTCTCACTTCCTCCTTCCTAGAGCAACTCAGATCCCTGATATCCGCCTGCAAAGCAGCACGATGTGGATTTCATCTACGCCATCTCCCCTGGTCTGGACATCACCTTCTCCAGTTCCAGGGAGGTGGCCACCCTCAAGAGGAAACTGGACCAGGTCTGTTCTGGAACAGAGCGTCTGGGTTTCGAGCTCTAGAACACATTGTCCTAGATGGGCGGCAGGTGTTCTAGAACCGAGAAACGAAGGACAGCAACGGAGGTTTATTCGAAAGGTTTTTCCCCTCAGAGGGCAACATCATCGCATCGTGTCGCCCTCCTCCCCCCCCCCCTCTCTCCCTCTCCCCCGTCCTACCACTCTTCTCTCCCCCTACACCCCTCTGCCTCTTCTCCCTCCCCTCCCCCTCTCCGCCTCCCTATCCCCCCCCCCCCCCACTCCTCTCCTCCCCCTCCCTATCTGCCTCCCTCCCCTCCCCCCCCCCCCTCCAGGTGCTAGGTTTAGGCTGCAGCTCTTTCTCTCTGCTGTTTGACGACATCGAGACAGACATGTTGTCCCGCAGATAAGAAGGGCTTCAGCTCCTTCGCTCACGCCCAGGTCTCCGTCACCAACGAGGTCTACCTCCACCTGGGGGAACCGGACACCTTCCTGTTCTGTCCCACAGGTCAGAGAATGCCCCCCACCCAACTAGAACCCTGCAGAACCCAATTTATCGAATCTGATGGAACACCTCCAGGTTACGCTGAGGAGCCGCATAAATTGAATAATAATTTGACCTCTCTCTGTGTTTGTCTGTGTGTGTCTCTGTGTGTGTGTGTGTCTATGTGTGTTGTCCTTAGATTACTGCGCTGCCTTCTGCTCTCCGAACGTGTCCCAGTCCTCCTACCTCCAGACTGTGGGAGAGAAGCTGTTGCCTGGGGTCGATGTGACTCTGGACCGGTACTTACATTTACATTTATTCATTTAGGCAGACGCTTTTATCCAAAGCGACTTACGGTAAGTACAGGGACATTTTCCCTGAGGCAAGTAGGGCGAAGTGCCTTGCCCAAGGGCACAACATCATATAGCCACAGCCGGGGATCGATCTCACAACCTTCCGATAATGAGGCCAACGCCTGCCACAGCCGGGGATCGATCTCACAACCTTCCGATAATGAGGCCAACGCCTTTAACCGTTGAGCCATCTGACCCCCCCCCCCCCCCCCCCCTACTTTTGACCCCTGAACCAAACACCCCCTCCCTTTCTCCCCCCCCTATTCTTCCCCCTCCCTTTCTCCCTCCTCTCTTCTCCCCCCTCCTCTCCCTCTCTCCCCCCTCTCCTCTACCCCTCCCCTCCTCCTCCCCCCCTCTTCCTCTTCCTCCCTTTCTCCCCCCTCTCTTCCTCCTCCTCCCCCAGGGCCCAAGGTGGTGTCCCACGTCATCTCCGTGGCGTCCATAGAGGAGGTGTCCTCGGTCCTGCGGAGACCCCCCCCGTCATCTGGGACAATATCCACGCCAACGACTACGATCCTCAAAGACTCTTCCTGGGGCCGTACAAGGTGTTCCAACAGGGTTCCCTCAAGGTTCCTTCAGAACCATATTAGCTGTTCCATCAGAACCATAAAGGTGTATAAGGTGGACCTTTCCGGAACGTTCCAACTGTCTTAGTTCAACGACTTCCTTTTTTTTTGTCTGATGTCTCCATGACCTCGCTGTGACTTCCCTCAGGACCGGCCGGTGGAGCTGATCCCTAAACTGAGAGGGGTTTCTGACCAATCCCAACTGTGAATTCTACCCCAACTTCGTGGCCGTTCACACCCTGGCTAGCTGGTGCCGGTCTGGGCCAGGAGAGGCAGGCGGAGCGAGGGACGTGGACATGAGTGAGTGGAGGGGAAACCCGCGACCGTCTGGTGCGAGCGCGGACATTCTTACAGACTCTGTTGTCCCCTCCGACACATCCTCCCTTCCCCTGTTTCCCTCCCTTCCCCCCCCTTCCCTTTCATCCCCCCACCTCCCCTCCTCCCTCTTCTATCCCCTTCTACCTCCCCTCATGTCCTCCTTCATCTGTTAACTTCTTCCACCTCCCCTCCTCCTCCCTCCTTCATCTCCGTCTACCCCCCTCCCCCCCAGGTGAGGAAGGCCCAGGGCAGGAGAACTCTTTCTGCCCCCAGAAAGCACTCACTCTGGCCCTGACTGACTGGCTGCAGGAGTTCCTCACCAACGACCAGCCTGGAGGTACGAATCATCCCAGCACAGACATGGATTCACGTAGTACGAGGTACGCTGCCGCAGACTCACACACACACACACTCCCCCCCCCCCCCCGCAGGCCCCCGCCCTCCCTCCCGCCCCCTCAAGAAGGACTCCCCCAGCGAGGAGCCCATGCAGACCGAGGCGGGAGAGCCCGTGCACGTGCCGGGCCCGGGGGAGAACCCGCTGTACACGGCAGAACCGCTCACCCTGGACGACCTGCTGCTGCTGGCGGAACTGTTCTACCTGCCGTACGAGCACGGCCCGCGGGCCAGAACCATGCTGGAGGAACTGGACTGGCTGAAGAGGCACAGCCAGCCGGCTGGAACGGGGGAGGGGAAGCAGGTGAGGGAGAGGGGGAGGAGTGGGGAGGAGGGAGGACATCTGACATGCTTCAGCTCTCCTCTCACTTGCGTGTTCGCCCCCACCTGCAGACAGCAGAGTGGAACTCGAAGGCCGATCGTTTCGACAACATGTGCGGCGCCGTGGTCCAGATGTTTAACCGCCTGTCCAACGCACCCCAACAGGAGCATCCTGTACGACCTGTACAACTACATCTGCGACATCAAGAGCGGCGTGGGCCTGGCACGCACTTATGTCAAGGCCCTGGGTAGCTATGATATCACAGTACTATAGAACACTGAGTAGCTATGACATCATAGTACTAAAGAAAACTGATTAGCTATGACATCACAGTATTAGAGAACACTGATTAGCTATGACATCATAGTACTACAGAACACTGAGTAGCTGTGACATCACAGTACTACAGAACTCTGAGTAGCTATGACATCATTACTAGAGAACACCTATGACATCACATGATCTTCTTTCCTCCACAGGGGGGCGTGGTCGCCCCTCAGCCCAGCTGATGAACAACGACCCAGAGCCCTGGGGTTTTAGAGGAGGGCTGTCTGGGGAGTTCCAGGTACCTTTACCCTGGCCGTACTCCTGCCCTCTCCACACCCCTTACAGACCACACTCTCTCCACCCCCTTTAAACACATCTTTCCCCCAGTTCAGATCTCAGTTCCCCCCCCCAATCACCAGCCGTGTTCCCTGTCGATGAGCAATGCTTCCAGGCCCTCTAATGACTCTTTCACGCCGTCGTCGTGTTTCCGCAGAGAATGCTGCCTTGCCACGGCAACAGGGACCTGTTCCGCCAGTCGCCCTTGACGACGGTGTACTCCATCCGCCCCTACCGCCCCCAGGACCAGGTAAGCTCTCTCCTTCCGCCCGGAGGAGAAAGATCTAGAAATCGACTGTGTGCAGTTTGTCGCCTCATCTAGAGTGGTCGCTGTCAGTAGTTTGACTGTTCTTGATGATGTTGCTGTTGTCGTTGCTGTTGTTAATGATGTTGTTGCTGCTGCTGCTGCTGCTGCTGTTGTTGTTGTTGCTGCTGCTGTTGTTGTTGTTGTTGTTGCTGCTGCTGCTGCTGCTGCTGTTGTTGTTGTTGTTGCTGCTGCTGTTGTTGTGGTTGTTTTTGCTGCTGTTGTTGTGGTTGATGTTGCTGCTGCTGTTGTTGCTGCGGTTGTTGATGTTGTTGTTGTTAATGTTGTTGTTGTTGTTTCAGGCGGAGGTGCAGAAGGTCTTCAGAGAGATGCAGCGAGATGGAGGAGAAGGCGAGATCCGTTCATCATCACAACCCGAGCTGCTCAGCGATGGGTGAGGACAGGAAGTGTGTGTGTGGGTGGGTGGGTGAGTGGGGTGGGGGGGAGTGGAGGGTCTGCGTGTCTTAGATGTGAATGTATCTCATGCCTGTTGCCATGGTATTAGTGTGTGACCCTCTTCCTCTGTTTTCCTCCCCCCCTCCCTCCCTCCCTCCTCTCTTCTCCCCCCCCCCCCTCCCCAGGTTGTCAGCGGGTCGGCTGCCCCCCTCCCCCCAGTGTGGGTACATCCTGGAGGATGAGGGGGGGGTGTGTGGCTACGCCCTGGGCCTCACAGATGCCAAAGCAGCTGGTACACAGGTACACACCCCGCCCCTGTGTGGACTGTGACTGTCGGAGGTGTGTGTGTGTGTGTGTGTGTGTCTTCGTCAGTCTTACCCTGTCTCATGCATGTTCTCCTGCCTCCTGTTACTCTCTCCTTGTATCCTTCCTTCCTTCTCTACCCTCCTCCCTCATCTGCCACTCCTCCTTTCCTCCTCCCCCCTCCGTGCACCAGAGGGCGCTGTCTGAGTCTGTCCAGGGAGACTTCCCCTCTCTGTTAGTCATGCAGCTCCGCCCCCGCGTGTCTGACCCCGCCCCCGCTCACCGAATGATCAGCAGCCTGCTGGCGTCCCTGAAGACCAGCGGTGAGACGCAGACACAGACTATAAGGCAGACACACACACAGAACATAACACGAGACACACACACATAGACTATAAGACAGACACACACACACACACAGACTATAAGACACACACACACACAGACTATAAGACAGACACACACACACACACAGACTATAAGACAGACACACACACACACACACACACACAGACTATAAGACAGACACACACACACACAGACTATAAGACAGACACACACACGCAGACACAGACTATAAGACAGACAGACACACACACGCAGACACAGACTATAAGACAGACACACACACACAGACTATAAGACAGACACATACAGAGACCATAACCCGAGACACACACACAGACGTAGACTATAAGACAGACACATACACACAGACAGACACACACACAGACTATAAGACAGACACACACACACACACACACACAGGCACACACAGACTATAACAAACACATACACCGACAGACTATAACACAGACACAGACTGTAACACAGACACACAAACACAGACTATAAGACACACACACTCAGACATACACAGACTATAACACAGACACCGCCACAGACTATAGCACAGACACACACACAGTCACACACTGCTCCGTACCCATTCAAGCATGTCTCCCTCTCTCACCTCCCTCCCTCCTCTCAGGATCCAAAGGGGTGTTCTGTGAGATTCGCCATGACGACCGAAGGATGCTGGACTTCTTCACCAAGACCAGCTCCTTCGCACCTCTCAAAACGGCCGCCCTTCCTCCGGGCGTGGTCGCCATGGGAACAAAACTGTGATTCGAATCGGCCTGCGTGCGACACAGGGGAGGGTGCGGCGGAAACGGGGATGAACGCTGCAACCTGTTGTTGTTGATCTTAGGCGCAACCAATGACAGCACACTACAGTGTCATCAGTCTGTAACCATGGTTGCAGTCGGTGTCTGCGGGGCACTGCCGAGGTTTGTTGTGATGACGTCAGTGTCAATAAAGTTTTATTAAAGCCCGTTTGCTTTGGCTAAATGATGTTTTCTTTCCTCAGTCTTTGTTTCTGTGTAAACTGTGTTGCGTGCGTGCGTGTGTATAAAACATACATGACCTTTCACCCCAACAGTTAAGAACTCACAAGCAAACAATGTCCAATCGGTAACTAGGCAACACAGATTTTAATCTTTGAGGTGTTGTCTTGGATGTTGTTTTGGGGGGGAGTTTATAAAGACAGAGGTAAACAATTATAATAAAATATTAATTTAAATAAAAACTTCAGATCTGTGGTTTCAGTGTGGTCAGACCAATCACATTTCATCAACATGTTAAAAAGTCTTAAGTGCTAAATTATCCTGGCTCTGAGTATCTGGACCTGGACCAGAAGAAACACCAAACCTTCATCTGGTTGGGTCTAAGCAAGATGGCCGCCGCCTCTGACTGTATTCAAGTTCTCCACCATCTTGCTTATTCCGACTAAAGCTTTTCCAGATCGGCACAAATGGTTTAACAATGTACGAAACCCCAAGAGCTTCTGTACGTTTGCAGTACTAAAGTCACCAAGCTCCGGTTGAGAAATCACACTGCAGGAGAAACGCACACAGGAAAAACACGTGAAAACCATTTCCAGTTTCCATTTCGAAAGCTCGCTTCTCTTCTCCCCGTCTGGTGACTTGATCGTCCACGATCATCCACTTCCTGTCCTTCTTCTTCTTCTGTTCTGTTCTTCTTCTTCTGTTCTTTACCTGAGTAGTAAACTGGCAGTATTTGTCTGTGCATGACTTGGACCACGGGTGCAGCCACAGAAAAGGAAGTCCGAGAACTACGTTACCCATGGTCCCCTCCTCCCCTGTCCTAGATGAACTCCAACCCCTCGTACTTCACGTCTCCTATCTTGGTCTCGGGCAGCAACTGGCGTCCGTCCAGCGTGAACGCCAGGATGTACGTGGCGATCTTCCCAGCGTCCTCCTCCGACTTCAGCGCCAGCACCACCCGGTCGCCGGTCCCCGGGACGAACTTGAATGAGGAGAAGCCGTGGGTGGGGTTGAGGGGCCCCGCCCGGGCCGCCGTGACGCGGCTGAAGTCGGCCGGGCAGGAGAGGAGGAGGTTGGTGGCGCGGCGCTCGTCCGCCGTCTCGTCGTAGCGCTCCGAGGAGGCGCGGCGCGGCAGGAAGAACCAGCGGCGCTGGAGGTCGCTCCACGCCGCCGACTCGTGGATGAGGTATCCTGGGGGGGGGAAGCGGTGGGGGGAAAGGGGGGGATGAGAGGAGGAAAAGGAAAGGCAGGGAGAGGAACAGTAACCATACGTTAACCGTGCAGTAACCATGCGGTAACCATGCGGTAACTATGCAGTAACTGTGCAGTAACCGTGTAGTAACCATGCAGTAACCATGCAGTAACCATGCAGTAACCATGCGGTAGCCATGTGGTAACCATGCAGTAACCATGCGGTAACCATGCAGTAACCATGCGGTAACCATGCAGTAACTGTGCAGTAACCATGCAGTAACCATGCGGTAGCCATGTGGTAACCATGCGGTAACCATGCAGTAACCATGCGGTAGCCATGCAGCAGCCATGTGGTAACCATGCAGTAACCATGCGGCAGCCATGTGGTAACCATGCAGTAACCATGCGGTAACCATGCAGTAACCATGCGGTAGCCATGCAGCAGCCATGTGGTAACCATGCAGTAACCATGCGGCAGCCATGTGGTAACCATGTGGTAACCGGAGCTTGGCCTTACCTGGGGGTTGGATTCCCGCCGCCGTCCGCAGGGCGTCGTAACGAGCCACCCAGTTCTCGTGCTCCACATCGCCGCGGTAACCCACCACCTTCACCCACTCGGGGTTGTCGTTGACGACCTCTCCGGTGGTGGTGGTCCACTCCTTCCCCAGACCGCCCACGTACAACTGCTCCTCCTTCACCGCCAGCCACTCCGCCTTGAACCCTGGGGGGGGGGGGGGGGGCAGATGTCAGGGCTGTGTAACTGTCTGTGACTTTGTGGTACATGTTATTTGCACTATCTGTTCATTTTGCACTATCTGCACATTGCATCCTTTGCACTAACTGTACACACATGCAACTCTGTAAATTCTGTGAAGATACTGTAGTCATCTTGTACAATACAGCTGTACATTTGTCTTAAATCACTTTCATCTGTACATACCCTGTATATTCTGATTATACTGTTCATACTGTGTATATTCTGAGTATACTATTATTATATTCTGTTGTAATAACTGTTTTGCACTTCTGGTTGGATGTTAACTGTTAATGTTTCGTTACCCTGCACTTGTACCTGTGTGATGACGATAAAGTTGAATTTCATCGAATCTAATGTGTGCTATTGTGTGTGGGTGTGTGGTTCCTGAGCTGACCCTTAGCAACGCTCCCGTCTCCGTCGGGCAGGATGACCCAGGGTACGGCCTGGTTACCCTGGATACGGTACACCACGCCGGTGCGATCATCCACACTGTACAGGTGGCCGTTAAACACCACCAGCTCTGACAGCTCCATACCTGACAGGGGGTGGAGTCCAAACATCAGCATCTAAGCTTAGCGATGGATCTGGTGTGTGAGTGACTGTACGTGTGTGTATCGGTGTGTGTGTGCGTGCGTATCAGCGTGCATAACCGTGTGTGTGACTGTGTGTGTGTGTGAGACTGTGAGTGTATGCGTATCAGTGTGTGTGTGTGTGTGTGCCTATCAGTGTGTGTGTGAGCGTATCAGTGTGTGTGACTGTGTGTGTGTGCATATTAGTGTGTGTGACCGTGTGTGTGTGCATATTAGTGTGTGTGTGACCGTGTGTGTGAGCGTATCAGTGTGTGTGACTGTGTGTGTGTGTGTGTGTGTGCATATTAGTGTGTGTGTGACCGTGTGTGCGTGCGCGTCTCGCACCTCGCCCCTTCTCCGCCAGGTGGCTCTCCAGCGTGACGGTGTCGGCGTCCCACTCCACCTGCAGCCAATCCCCGCCCTCCGCCACGGTCACGTGACCCCTCTTCAGGTAGCTGAACCAGGTGTGCTCCTTGGCGCTGCGAGACTCCGTGTCCAGGTCGGCGATCACGGCGATACGGTAGCGGATCCCCAGCGCCGTCCGCTCCGGCGGGCTGAGCGGGTACGTGGCGTTGTAATGTCGCCGTTTTCCTTCCGCCGCCTCTGCTTGGGAGCTGACGACGTCGTGGTTACCGGCGGCGTTGACCGTTCGCCGGCTGCGTTGTTGCGCGTTGTGCCGGAGGAGGTGCTGCTCCTCCTCCGCTAAGCTATCTCCGGCCCCCGTGGCGGAGTGGTGGAGGTACAGGAGGACCGTGAGGGCGAGGAGCGTTGCCGCGGCGATGGCCCGCCACCTGAGACGGAAGCGGGGGTCCGACGACACGGCGCCGGTCGTCATGGCGGCCAGGGTGGGGAGGCCTCGCACGGCCAGGCGCAGAGGGGTCATGGGGTTGTCGCCTTGGTAACCGCCTGACTGGGGAGATGGGTGGTTTGGGAGAGGGGGCTTGGGGGAGGAATCTGGAAAGCGAAGAGAGAGAGAGAAGAAAGAAATAAAGAAAGAGAGAGGGGGAGAGGAAGAAAGGAGGGCGTTTGATTGCATTGTTCATTGTTGGTCTTGAAACGGCTCACACATTGTTCATTGTAGAGGTTCGCCTACACACATCTTCAGTCTCCGGATAAAACTCTGAATCTAGAACACCTTCAACAGGATCTGGGAGATTTCAAAATATTCTGAGAATGCTGATCTTTAAAAATACGTTTTTCACCCAATCATGGAGAGGAAAAGAGAGACAGAGAGAGAAAGATAGAGAGAAAGAGAGACGTAGAGACAGAGGGAGAGACAGAGGGAGAGAGAGAGCGAGAGAGAGAGAGAGAGAGAGAGAGAGAGAAAGAAAGAGAAAGAGAGAGAAAGAGAGACATAGAAAGACAGAGGGAGAGAGAGAGAGAAAGAGAGAAAGAGAGAAAGAGAGACGTAGAAAGACAGAGGGAGAGAGAGAGAGAGAGAGACGTAGAAAGACAGAGGGAGAGAGAGAGAGAGAGAGAGAGAGAAAGAGAGACGTAGAAAGACAGAGGGGGAGAGAGAGAGAGAGAGAGAGAGAGAAAGAGAGACGTAGAAAGACAGAGGGAGAGAGAGAGAGCGAAAGAAAGAGAGATGTAGAAAGACAGAGGGAGAGAGAGAGAGAGACGTAGAAAGACAGAGGGAGAGAGAGAGAGAGAGAGAAAGAGAGACGTAGAAAGACAGAGGGAGAAAGCTGAACAAGCACTGGCAGGAAGGTGAGCAGTCTACTGCGCCTCTTATGCAAGCGTTGCCAGGGGTGACCGGCAGACAGCGTTCTGATGTCACCTCAGCCCTGTCCCCGCCCACCTCACGGAACACCTGGACGCTCTCCGGAACACTCCACAACTGCAGAAACATTCCGGAACTTTCCTGTTCCCTTCAAGATGGAACTGTACCACAACTCAATACAATAGGGCTACTAGCAGGAACACGCATGTGCACTCAACTATCTGGTATGGGGGGGGGGGGGGGGGGGAGGGAGAAATAACTGCTCCAAAAGAACACATTGTCCTGTACAGATCCTCATGTGGAGCAGACAGGGTTCAGGTTCACATTAAAGGCTCCAACTCCCCCCCCCCTCTCCCTCCAGGTTAATAGGACTTGTGTCCATAGCAACCTACAGTAGGAGAGTCATTTGCCGGAACGTTCTGCGGACCTTAAGCCAGGGGAGATTGAGAAGGACAAAGTAATCTTATCACAGGAGGAGGTGGCTTACTGAACACACACACAGGAGCACATACAGGCAGGAGCACACACACACAAGCACACACACACCCAGGCACACACACTCACTTTAACTAGCTCTCTATTTATCAACAGATACTAGTAAGTCATACAAATAACTCATGTTCACAAACAGAAAAAATGACTGACAAACAAATACTAATAAGTAATACAAATAACTCGTGTTTACAAACATAGAAAAAATGACTGACAAACAAATACTAATAAGTAATATAAATAACTAATGTTCCCTCCCCGTGACGAGCATGCTCAGCACGATCTTTCTACCTTTCTCTCATTCATTCACCCATCCATCCATCCGTTCCCTCCTCCAGTTCCAGCTGTAATCATTCACCCTTTCTTCTCCTCTCCCTCGCGGGTTCGTCTGCCCGCCGCACATCCCTGTCCTCCTTGGCACGCATCCCTCGTTTCAGGGCGCCCCTCCAGCCCTCTCTCCTGCTCGTCCACCACCGACTGGCTTCCCCCTCCTCTCTCCTGCCTCTCTCGCCCTCTCTCCTGCTCCTCCTCCCCTCTCTTTGCTTGTACCCTCCCCACCCCCTCCCAGAGGGGTTGTGTTGTGTCCACACAGGCATGACTCAGGGAAACTTCGTGCCTCCTTCAGGCTTTACCTTTGATCTAGTCTGTGAAGCAGACTGGGAGAGAGAGAAGGGGAAGAGAGAAAAAGAAAGACAGAAAGAAAGAAAGAAAAAAGGGTGAGATAGAAAAGATAGTGAGAAGGTGAGAGAGAGAGAGACTGAAGGGGAGAAAGAGTGCGTGCGTTCGTGCGTCTGTGCGTGCGTGTTTGGAAACGCCAATCGGATAACAACCAAGGAAAACAAAGAAACTCCGAAGGACTTTCCTTTCTCTGAAATCTAACAATAACAACGCGCGACTCCCGCACGCACGCACGGTCGAAGTTCCCCAACTTTTCATGCAACACCCCTTTGAACACGCGTTCCTCCCCACGTCACACACCACATCGCAGAACCAGTGGAACGTTTTCACGGGCTGTTGCACGTTCTGAGCGTTCTGCGCGGCCAATAGAGTGGTCTGTGTTTCGGACGTAGCTATACTGATCACCGGCCTTTAAACTCACATCGGCCACGAAGACAGCAAGTAGATGAAGACTGCCCTTAGACCCGTCCCGCATCGGTTGCCAAGTCAGCACTGCACGCCAAACTAACCGTTGAAACATTAAATATGCATTCCGTTCCTTACATCCGATAAGAATAGCTCATTTTCAATTCTACGATCAAGTTAACTTTGATGATGCTCGTCTCCTGATTCTGAATTCTGCGAGCTAAATAGCATTGGCTAGTCATATTTTTGCGTTGCATGTTAAAGGTTCAGCACATAGTATCTTATATGCTACAATGATGTGGGCAGAATGTTCGTAGACTCCACTTGTCTGCTGCTGTACTTACTGGCCAAATGTTGTGGCCCAGACTCCCCCCGATACGGTAGCTTGGCGGATCTTAATCCGTTTCTCGAATGTACTACCCCCGGTCTCTATCGCCGCTCCACGGCTGGCGACGCGGCCAGAACTTCGCTTCCTGATACCGCTTTGCCGCGAACGCTTTGCCGCGTTACCGCTCCGGCCGCCGCGAACGCAAACGAGTTCGCTGATTGGTCAAATCCGTTCCGTTTCCGTCCTCGAAGTCGTAACGATGCGGTGCGCGTGTGTTCCATTCCCCATATTCCGCAACGACGACGCCAACAACAACAGCTGTGGCGAGCGATATTTTGGTCTCGACCTTCTCCGGTAAAACTTGTTAACTTCCCCGAGACTCGAGGAACCGAGCAACGAACACCGTGATCTATCTGACGTCGGTTGGTCCCGCGGTCCCCGACCGGAGAGCGGCGTTCTTCTGCGCGTGGGCGGGGTCACTGGAGCGCTCTCCGTCTCGTGCAATTTTAACAATGATACTATTATTCCATTTTTATCTTATTTAATCTACGTAAAAACCGCCAAAACACTCTCTTTTAATACGTGTATCCATCTGATTGCAGCCGTGTTGCCAGAATATGATGTTTATTGTGAATTTCGTAAATATTCACAACAGTATGACTAGTAAAACGCGTTCACGTTAACAGTAACGTAATGTAAACAATTACATAAACAATTACATGCACAACATTAAAACCTACAAAGATAACATAGCTAATTAGACTGTCTGACTAAACAAACGAAACTGCTTAAAAATATAACTGATCTAATTTTTTTGATTCACGATCTAAAAATCCGACTGTGTTCGGGGTCTATCACGTTGCTTTGCTCAATGACTGATGCTCTTTGTAAAAGCTCTCTCTTGTAAGTCGCTTTGGATAAAAGCGTCTGCTAAATGAATAAATGTAAATGTAAATAACTGTATATTTTGTTCCAACAGAGAGCTAAAAAGTGCAAAAATACTGTAGGCCGATATTTGATCATATATTTTCAAACAGTGATTAGATTTTGGAATACTATCATGCATCTCACCTAGACAGCACAATGCTACATTAATTAACAGATTCTTACATGGCAGGGAACCCTTTATATAAGCGTCATCCCTGTACACAAAAGTGTCATAGCAAGTCATAAACAAGCTCTTAACAACTGTAGACAGGATTCACAGCCAATGGTTAATTGAAAACCAACCGTACAGGAAATTATGGAACAACCTCTTACAGTACACCACTACAGCCAATGAGAGTCCAATGATGGGACAGTATTGTGCATAGTCAATGTTTTATATGATAAAGCACTGTGATATGTTGCTACTTCCTATAGTAGCTTAACAGCTGAACAGGGATCAGGCTTTTACTACTGAGTGAGTCAGTGAGTAAGAAGGATTGAGGGTGTGCATGAGTAAGTGAATGTATGATTGCTTGAAGGTGCAAATGATTGAATGAGGTGATACGCAACAACTAGCTGGTGAAAAATCCTGCGTTAGCAGTCTTCATCCCTTCTCCTCCTCTTCCTCAGTCCTTACCCATGGCCTTCAAGAGCAGCTGCAAAAGAAGGAAGACAAGTGTGAGGGTTTTGTTGTGTGTGTGTACCTGTGTGTGTACGTACATGTGTGTGTCCCTGTGTGTGTATGTACCTGTGTGTGTGTGTCTATGTGTGTGTGTCCCTGTGTGTGTGTCCCTGTGTGTGTGTCCCTGTGTGTGTGTGTGCCTGCTTATGTGTACCTGTGTGAGGTGATACTCTCCGTGCACCAGCTGCTCGATAATGTTGAAGTGGTCGGTGTTTGGAACGTCCTCTAGGGTCACCTTCAGCCCTGCCGACTGCAACGCCTGTGTGGGTGTGTGTGTGTGTGTGTGTGGGGGGGGGGGGGGGGGGAGGTAAATATACCTGTTAATCCACTTCAACAACAGAGAAAGAGAGGAACAGAGAAAGAGAGAGAGAAAGAGAGAAGAAGGAAGAAAGCTGAATGGTAGTTCGTCAGCATTCAGGTCTGACCTGGAAGTAGTCCTCCGACTGCTTCCTGAACTCCGGTGAGTCGTTCTGCGCCACGGCAACCACAATGTCACAATCGGAAGAGGCGGCTTTGAGCTGGGGCACCAGCTGGCTGGGACTGTTCCTAACGGCAACCTCCCTGATGGGGGAGAGGGGGTGTCACTGACTGGCACTAGAGGGGCAACTGCTGAACAATCGCCCTCTCTCTCTCTCTCTCTCCATCCCCCTTTCGCTCTCTTGCTCGCTCTCTCTCTCACACGCACACACACACACAGCTGTAGAGTGGTCGTACTCAGTCATTTTCAGAGGCTCGTTGACGTAGGTGGACAGGATAGGCAGGAGGTCGTATATCCCACTGACCAAGAACGCACCTGAGAGAGACGGGGGAGGGAGAGACCCAGGGGAGAGAGAGAAGGAGGGAGGGAGGGGAAGAGGGGAGAAGGAGAGAGGGAGGAAGACACGGGAGAGAGAAGGAGGGAGGGGAGAGCATGAGGGAGGGACGGAAGGGAGAGCAGGAGGGAAGGAGAGGGAAAGAGAGAAAAAAATCCAATCGTTATTGAACTACAGGCCTCTTACAGTACTGAGCTGCTATCACCTTTGACCTCTCACCTTTGATCTGGGGAGTGACACTGTACTGGGACCAATCAGTGGACAGGACCATGGCTGCCAGGTGAGCCCCCGCCGAGTGACCACACAGGTACAGGCCGCTGGACAAACACACACACAGGTATCACAGGTGAGTACATTAATTCATATTGCATTGACATTGATTCATTTAGCAGACGCTTTTATCCTAAGCGACTTACAGTAAGTACAGGGACATTCTCCCTGAGGCAAGTAGGGTGAAGTGCCTTGCCCAAGGACACAATGTCACATAGCCACAGCTGGGGCTCGATCTCACAACCTGCCGTGCACGAGGCCAACGCCTTAACCCGTTGAGCCATCTGACCCCCCCGAAGACCAGAAGTGGGTCGATACACGTGTATATACCAATGAAGCACAGTACAGTAGATATCTAACACGGTCAGAGAGACAGAGGATGTGAGTGTGGACCTGATATGTGAGTACTGCTGAATGACCGACACCACACTCCTCCGCACCTGAGACACCATTAGATCCATGTTCCCTGCAGAGAGAGTGGAGGGGGGGAGAGGGAGAGAGAGTGGGAGGAAAAGAGAGAGAGGGGGGAAAGAGAACGAGAGGGAGAGAGAGGGGGAGATGAATGGGATGGTCTGCTTGTTTTTTGTGTTTGTGATTTTTGCCGCCCCCCCCCCCCCCCCTCCCCCCTCCACCAATCAGTTCCGTGTTGTTGTGCGACATCATCAGCCTGTGCCGCGCACAGCGCTGTGCTGTACCTTTGGGAGCGATGTCGTAACCCACGGCGACCACGACAACGCCCTTGCCGACCAGCGGGACGGCCATGAATCCAGACTCCTCCTTGCTGTCAGGACGTGAAGTCACACAAACATAAATAAACAAATGAAACAACTAAAACAGGAGTCCTGTCTGAATTCTTGCTATGTTGAATGCTGACTTCACGCCAAGCTACACTGTGGCCATGGAGACGGAAGAGAAACCTGAGGAACTGCCAGTAGCCACCATGGAGGTAAATGACCAGGGGCACGTCTGCAGGAGAGAGAGAAAGAAGGAGAGACAGAGCAGGTTGTCATGTTATATAGGGCTATGGGGAAACCAGGGAGGTATTACTGTTACTGCAGGGTCTCTGCACTCTGTGTATATTCAACCACACTCCCTCTCCCTCACACACGCTCACTCACACACTCAACCACCCTCTCTCTTTCTCTCACACACACACGCACGCACACACAACCACACTCTCACAACCACTCTCTCACACACTCAACCACCCTCTCTCTCTCTCTTTCTCTCACACACACACACGCATGCACATACAACCACATCTCACTCACTCACTCAACCACATTATCTCGCTCTCACACACACACACACACACAACCACACAACCACAATCACACACAACCACAACCACCCACACCTGGAGAGCAAGTGCTGGGTACATAGACATCCAGCTTCTCTCCGTCTCCATCGCCATAGGGAACGTTGAGCAGAGTCTGGGCCAGACCCCGGGCTTTCTCTGTTCCTACACACAGACGCACGCGCACGCACACACACACACACACGCACAGACATATACACAAGTAGTTGTTAACACACAACTGGAGATACATGTCTTATGAATTACTCAAACGTAATTTATAATGTAAGAGAACATGCCAACTATAGCACACACACAACCTTGAAATATTAAACCAGCGAAAGAGCACCTAAGACGCACGGATCTAAGCGCACATAAACACTAAATGCCACTTTCATGTTACCGGTTTGTAATGCGCCTTTAACCGGACAACTCCCTTCTCCAAAAGCGGGCAAAAATCTAAATAATCCGTTCTCACGCGAGTTTCATTAATTTCTAACGTCATTATTTACGTTGACGTGTTCGTTGACGTTGAACTCCGGACACTGATCTTGCGGATCCGCGGACTGACCTGCTTTCAGCGCAGTGACGTGGGCTTTGATGACGTCGTCCGCCGACATTCTGTGTGACCACTGACTTGGTGAGAACTGTCGCTCGAGTTCCTATCAAACGGGTTTAAAAAAGAAAAGTGGGTTTGGTTGTCAATGTCAATGGAGCGGCCGTGCAAACCGGTGTACCGGCTGGTTAGGCATGATCGATGCAGTGTAACGTCATTATCCGTACATTGACTATTAGCGCCCCCACATGGCAGGCATCGTAATCACAGGCAAACAACAGGTGTGTTTAAAAAGCGACACTGACAATAAGATCAAATAAGAAAAACCTTTATTTGTCCGCCAGGGGGGGAATTGAAATACACAACAGCAGCAGGGTAAAGTACAGCACACAGAGTTGTAGGGTAAATACAAATAAAGGGGATATACAAGTACAATACAAAAAAATAAGAATAGAATCAAAGTAAAAGTCAAGTACGATGTTAAGTGAAATAGTTTCTGTCTCTAATGTGAAGTAAGACATATAGACAAGTTATTGCCGTAAAGAATATTAGAGAGTATTGCACGTGGTACCTAGGAACACAAGACCACCATGGGGAATATTGCACTGCAATGGTGGGTTTTCCTAAATATTTATGCCAAATGACCGTTGGTGAGCATGTCACATCAATCACGATATTAGATAAATAACCTTTCACTCCATGTAGACTAAAACAAAAAAAACATGGACACTGCTTACATGATTCAGTTAGTAAAAGTAGATCATTTGAACACACACTTTGACATGGTTTCATCTGCTGAAATTGTCCAAACTTACATCTTTCTTCATATCCTTCCAATGAGCCATTTTCAATCTTTAAATCCCAGATGATAAACGAAAATACTGGAGTACTCTTGTGACAGAATACACTCTGAACCTTGCGGAACCTTTGGAGTTTACATTGAATTTCAACCAATCAGAGTGGAGTCTGGCTGTAGCTGTCGAACCCCGTATTTTTCTTCACGTGCAGGGCATGTTATCAAGTTAATAATTTGCCAAATTCCAAGCAAGGATTGGAATTACATACTTTTTATGAAGTGTTCAATATCTGTTCTAAAAATTGAAGTGTTCAATATCTGTTCTAAAAATAAATAAACATAATTATTTTTAATACAAAAAAGAATCCTGACATTGCGTTTTTTTGCCTTCTAAGCCAACTAAACAATACACTACAATTTACACATTTCAGTAATATTAGAACACACTAAAGGAAAAATGACACTTTTTAAAAACATCTGTCTCCCGCCTAAATTACATTGTTGCTGTGTTTGGGCACATCCGGGTTTGGAGACGTAAACTTTACCTTAACTCTCATTGGTTGTTTTTATGACGTTGTTCTAAGCTCATTGGATGCCCTTGTTTCCGGTTTCTGTATAAAACCAACCGGTAGTAGTTTAGACGCGGGACATTCAACTTTATTTGAGCTTCAAATAGATTCCAACAGCTGCTAGATATTTAGCAAAACGTATTTAAATACTTTCAAGCATACTGTCAAAAACTTAAAACACCTAAAAATGGATTGCTTGAACGTTCCAAGAATTCTGCCACATTCCCCCAGAAAAGCACGAGGACAAATCCAGGTAGGTCAATGTTAACTCGTATGTACAGTAAAATATATGCTGGTACAGTAAATCAATTAAATCATTATCAACAGTACATTCACAAACAAATCTGTTTTTCAAAGTATGAAAAACAAACAAAAATGACATGTTCGTTTCTTTTTCCAAATGCATTTCTTAGCTAAACAAATAAAGTTGCAGTTTAACTGAATCATGAACAAAGCAATTGATCTATTAATGTTTTTACAGGTCATTTTCGGGCCAATGTTTTCCGGCAAAAGGTGTGTACTGTATACCCTAAAAAATATAACAGTTGAAATAAACTTGTGTATTTCAATAACAACGTTGAGTGCAGATTTACTGTTAATCCCGCCAAATAACACATGGACCGAGTTAGACACTGTATCCTACATTAGAACACTACTGCCGTTACTAATTTACCAATAAGACTACAAGCAATAGTGTACATTTCACAATGTTTTTAAACGGATTTCTTGCTTGGATATGAACGTCACCGTTAACCGACAACCTCTACCCGCAGTACGGAGTTGATGAGACGGGTTCGTCGCTTCCAGGTGGCCCAGTACAACTGCCTGGTGATCAAATACGCCAAAGACACTCGCTACTCCGAAAAAGGAATGGCAACTCACGACCAGTAAGACCTAGTTTAATCTGAATCACAACTCATCCAGTTTGATGAAAAGTTACACGAACAGGTTGGACAAGAGTAATATAACTATATGCTGGGACTACATCATGCTGTTATGCTGTTGACTACAATCCATTTACACGTATTCATTTATCAGACGCTTTTATCCAAAGCGACTTCCAAGAGAGAGCTTTACAAAAGGGCATCGGTCCCCAAACATAGCGGGTTTATAAATTATGAAACATACATCGTGAGAAACCAAGGGAAGAGCTATAAGAGCATTCAGCCGAACAAGTTTACAAATATATGGCATGCATCTCAGACAGGGCAATAGTCTACCTGTAGGAAGCAAACAGCAACAGCAGTGCACCTGACTGTAAGTGCCAAAAATCCTACACAGGTTAAGACCATCAAAAAGTCAACAGGTCCCCCAGTAGGAATCCTTATGACCCTGGGGGAGGGGCTATTATTAGGTCCAGCAGTTATTCCTAAGTACCATTGAACTCTCGGAACAAGTGAGTCTTGAGCCTTTTCTTGAAGGTGAGACTTTTCTCGAAGTGACAACAACTGATGTAGAAAAACCTTACAGCCTCTGTGACATAGTACACAGAATATTTTTTCTTCAGTTAATGGTTTTTGTTATTATTTATCATGGATAAGATGGTTCCCGACAATTAGAAAGTGCAAATTGACGGAAGGATGGACAAGTTGAATACGATTTTTTTTTTCTCCCTACAGAAACACCATGGAGGCCGTTCCAGCCAATCAACTGGGAGATGTGCGGTGTCTCGCGCTGAAGGCCTGCGTCATCGGAATAGACGAAGGCCAGTTTGTAAGTGGATTTAACCGTTGCTCCGGCGACGATGGGAATGATGGTTGGTTTGAGTACACCTTTCTAAATAGTGACTTCATGCTAAATGTCCTCTCTGGCGTCCCGTAGTTCCCTGACACGGTGGAGTTCTGTGAGGAGATGGCAAACAAGGGGAAGACCGTTATTGTCGCAGCCCTGGATGGAACCTTCCAGAGAAAGGTGTGTGTGTGTGTGTAAGAGAGAGATATGGTCAGCTTCTGGCTGCTTCTCAAGTAAAGCTGTTGCCTAATTCCTAACGTGTGTGTGTGTGTGTTCAGGCGTTTGGGAACATCTTGAACCTGGTTCCACTGGCGGAGAGCGTCGTGAAGCTGAATGCTGTGTGCATGCAGTGTTTCGCTGAGGCGGCCTACACTAAGAGACTGGGGGCGGAGAAGGAGGTGAGGGGAGGGGGGGGAGAGAGGAGGGGGGGGAGAGGAGAGAGAGAGGAGGGGAGAGGAGGGTTTTATAAAGGGGAGTCAGATGGCTCAGCAGGTTAAGGCATATGTATTTCGTTGCAATTTCGTTGTACCTGTATTTGTACTTGTATAATGACAAATAAAATGTACCTCTTGTGAGGTTGTGTCCTTGGGCAAGGCACTTCACCTTACTTGCCTCCGGCGGAATATCCCTGTATTTGCTGTAAGTTTCTTTAGATAAAAGCGTCTGCCAAATGAAAATATATATTTAAAAGAAAATGTACGTCACAGAAAATCCACGTTGACATTAACAGCAAACACTCCGCTTGCATCATCTGATTTTTTTTCCTTGTCTCAAAATCCTCTGATTACCCTTTAATCTCCATGAATCCCCCCCCAAAAGAAAAAACGTATTTCCTCACTTCCTGTGTTTTCCCCGCCCCCAGGTGGAGGTGATTGGTGGCGCGGACAAGTACCATGCAGCGTGCAGGAAGTGCTACGGCGACCTGATGGAAAGAGAGAACAGCGCCCCCCACAGAGAAGAGACGCCGCCGCACATCACCGCCAAGCAGCTGGACGCTAGCTCCGCCCCCAGGAAGATCCTGGCACAGCTGTACCTCTGAGCACGCTCAGTAGGAACCCTTGATGTCACCGTAGTTACGGGCATTCACGCACTTGGACATGGACAGCCACAGAGATACTTTTTTATATATATTTTGTTTTATCACAGCCAACTGTAATGGTTGTAAAGTGAGGGGAGAGGAAAGGATTATTATTTCTTTTTTTTTTTCCTACCTAGAACGTGATGGGTACTGTATGTACAGAAGGGAAATCCTTGGCTTTTTATATTTTTCAATGTTTTTATATTTTTTATTATTATATTATTGCGTCCTGTTCTTTACTTGTTAAATATAATTTAGAACAGCTGCTCTGGATGAATTTGATTTGTCATCCCATTTTACATGTTGCAGAATGGTAGTATTTAAAAGTTATTAGAATGCGTTTAAATAAGATTTGTGTGTAGGCATGTTAACCTGTCTGTAGATAGAACATCTTTCCTGTTTCCGGAATATTCTACATTTTATAATTCTATTCTAAAGTTCTGATAATTTTATCTGTCGGCTTCTGCCCCTATCTGATTTGGGTTCAACCAGGCAGTGAAACACTAGACCCAGCTGACCACCCCCACGCCCAAAATAACCAGGATCTTGGCTGCAAGGCACAGGATCGAAACGCCTGTCAATCAAACAGTTGGCATGGCAAGGCCACATTCACTTTTCCCCTATAACATTAGATGGCGTTTTAGAACTTTGGGGCCACCTTTGGGACTAATCCAAAATGTCACAGATGACAGACAATTGAGATTTTCACAGAACTAGACAGTTTTATAGGTTCAAAATTCATGGACAATTGTGAGGTATCTGAAGGCGAATAATTACATCCTCTTATCACCTGCGAAAAAACCGCCATGTCAGAGCAGAACCAATAACCAGCCAATCAAGATGAACCAGTTCAGGTTCCCATGGTGATTTTTTTTTTTTTTTTTTTTTTTACACAAAGCACAATGGGGACAAACAAATACTCTTAATCATCATTTTCTTTTTAAAACAAGCAGATCAAACCATATTTATACAAATAGTAGACTTTTAAATAACCACATCATGTAACAAACAAAAAATATAAAGAAAAAATAAAATGCACTCCTTGGCTCAATACATTTTAATTTGCTTCAGGATATGCTTATTGCATACTCAGATCGCACAGCTAACTACTGTACAGGAAAAGAACACTTTGAAAGAAGAAACCTTTAGAGATTTAGTTGAAATAATATTTAACACCCCTGCATCACCTGTGTCTGTGTATAAAAACTGTGGAGCTTTACTGCAATGTGACAGAGCGATGATAACACCAGTGGTTTGTACAATAGGGACTGTGTGTGTGCCCTGTGTGTGTGGGTACATTTCAATACAATTGTGAGTTTGTGTGTGCGCCATGTGTGTGTAAAGCTTCAATACAATCGTGATTCTCTTGAGAAAAGTACGGTTTGCGAACAGTGAAACACGTTTAAATTGTACATAGACTTTACAGTGTACACAGATTTTACAGAAAAGCAAACATCCTGATGAAGCCACAAAACTTGGATTCGCTTCGCAAACGACCCAGTTCCACTCGTTCTGCAAGACACGGGCCTTGTCCCTCCATGCGTACATTCCAACCAAACTACCAGCTGCAGTTCTAACAAAGGTGTGTGTGTGTTTTGTATAAGTTCATGAATGCACAGCCTAAGGAAGCTACACATAAACACCAGTATTGTGCTGTATTTAACCCTGTACTGTTTCACTGCAACTAAGCGACGCAGAATTATGCTAAACAGAAAAAGCACGCGCTCACACACACAAACACACACACACAAACACACACACCAGGGAGAGGTGGTTCTTTGTGTGTGTGTGTGTGTGTCAATGTGTCGTTCTCTCGCCCACACACCATTCACACACAGACGCGAGGGGCCACACATCACATGACCCCGTCATGACCTGTTTCGAAGGCCGCAGCTTGGCTAGCGAATCGCTGCGGTCGCCCTCCGTCCGACCAGCCAATCAAACTGCACCTCGACTAACCCAGGAAAGACCTCAAACTGACTGAATTAACTGTTCCTGACCACCCCCCCCCCCTCCTGTGTCTGGGAGAACAGTAACCTGGTGGTCTCTAGGACCCAGCGTGTCGTTTACTGCAGGTTTAACCGCAGTCATGACAAGGTTAAGCTGTTTCCGGTGCACTTCAATGGATCTTCAATTTTCAACTGTCGGTTTGGCCGTTTCCAAGTCAACCGTGCGGTTGAGTGACTTTCACTGCACCTGACGGGGGCGAGTTGTTAACAGACAACAACACAGTATTTGCGGTGACTACGGGTGCTGCTGAGGGACAAACTGCCCAGCAGGTCTCGCAAGTTCAAACAGGCACAGGCACGTTGGGCCTAATAGTGCAGTTCCCAATTTCATTCAGTAGTTTCACACTAAAGTGATTTGGTGAAATCAAATTAAATTAACATATTTTTGGGACATTTAATGTAATCAAACATTGTGCTTGGAAGTTGTCTACAGAAATGTCAGAAAAATAAAACCAAATTAAAAAAACAACAACCTTTAAAAAAAATAAAAAGGAAACACAGGCGTTCTAAATAAAATAAAAATTGCATTATGTACAGGCGCATTCCTCTCCTGGAATGCTGGTATTTTCTTCTGAGTTCTGAACACAGAAAATATAAAAGGTATGGAACACGTTCAAGCATTCTGATTGGCTGATCTTCATTGTCCCACCCCATGTGACCTCTGATCACCACCATCATTTGACCAAACATTCGCCAAGCCCCTCCCCCTCTTCCTAAAACGCTTCCCTCCCCTCTCTCTCTCCCTTTCTTCTGAGAACTCCCCAATCTGATATGCGATCGTCCCTATAGAACACTGCTCGCTTTCACCCATCCAATCACCTTCAAGGCCTCAAACAACGCAGGGGGTGAGGACATGTTGTTACGGCGACAAGCCTCTGGCTCCCTCTGTGCTCCACCCCCTTTCTCCCCCACAGGCTCAGTAGTTGGGGGGCTGGTACCCCAAGTCCCCCTGGGGCTGGCTCTGGGGGGCAAAGGGGGGCTTCTGGTAGCCGTCCGGGCCGCTGGTGGGGTAGGCGGAGTAGGTGGTGGGGGCGTAGGTGCTGGAAGGGTGGGAAGCAGGGTTGTAGGTGGTGGAGTCGTAGGTGCTGGGGTCATAGGTGGTGGGGGTGTAGGTGGTGGGGGCATAGGTGGGAGGGTAGGGGGTGATCTGGTCCGGGAGGGTGTTGGGGTAGTTCTGGGCGAGGCTGTCCGCCCCCTGGCGGTAACGACCCAGAGCAAAGTAGGTCAAGATCGCCTGCGGCAACGACAAAGGAGGGAGACCAACCAATCAGAACGTCCAATCAATCAATCAACATACTTCCTGGAAGTGCACTTCCACCCCCCCACCCCCACCAGCGTCCACTTGAAAGCTACAAGACTCTAGAGAGGGAAGTCATGTTGGTATCTGAGGTGGGATTCGATACAGCCCTCTTGCTTTCCGCCACGATGACTACGGTTAACAGTTTTGGTTCGGTTTGGTTTTGAGTACCGTATTTTTCGGACTATAAGTGGCACTTTTTTTCCATGTTTTGGCTGGTCCTGCGACTTACTCTTTAGAATTATTTGTATATATAAAAAACATTATATATCAAAATGATATATTGGTCTGATTTTATCTAATACATTTCCCACCCAAACATGTGACACAGTCCAGTGCAACTGTTTTTTATTTTTTTTATTCTTCATTATGCATTTTTTGGCTGGTGCGCTTTAAACTCCGGATCGACTTATAGTCCGGAAAATACGGTATATGTTTTTCGATTGGCCGTTTTATTGAAGCCGCGTCGCTAAACACTAACAGTTTTTTTGGGGGGGGGTTCTGTTACTTGGATGTACAGTTATAGGCAGTGTTCAAACTGTTAAACTATCAAGGGAGATTGTGTGACAGGGAATCCAGGTGTGCTGTGCCAGGTGTAATGTCAGTCTTCCTCACCCAGGTGGCGATAGAGAAGAAGGAGAAGGCGATGGTGGCGCGGGCCGCGTCCTGGGGGATTCCGCTCACGTCGTGCGTGCGACCCCATTGGCTGGCCAGCAGGCAGAAACACACAAACCACAGGAAGGTCCACGCCCCTAAAACAAAACACACCAAAGAAAAAGGAATTTAGTATGAAGACGACATCCCATGACCCCGCTTTGACCCCTGACCTGAAAAGTCCACGACGACCAAAACGACGCATATGACATTGCCCCATCGGCTCTCTGACCCCTAACCTTGACCCTAAGAAGGCCCTGACGGCCACAAACAACGAACATGACGACCCCACGACGACCCCCGACCCCTAACCTGAGAAGGCCAGGTCGGCCATGACAGAGTATCTCCTCTCCTGGGCGCTGCTCATCAGAGGCAGGTAGGCGTCCACGATGGCGAACCCCACACAGGCCAAGAAGGCGATGACCCCGATGCCCACGGCGTAGTGACACGCCGAATCGTTCTGGTTGAAGATGCACTTTGTCTCAGCGCTGAAGTGGGAGTTGACGTATCCTTCCGCCGTCAACGTGGCGAACACCACGATGGAGAAGATCTAGGAGAGAGGGAGAGCAGGAGGGAGGGAGAGACAGAGCGAGAGGAGAAAAGAGAGGGAAAGCGTCACATCCTCCCTCGGGAGACAGAGGGGCTTCTGGTCCAATCAGATCCTCTGCACCAGGCATGCTTAGTCAAGCACAGATGAAGTAATTGAGCAGATTGGGAAGACGAGTGGAAGCGGAGCTGGACTGTGTTCTGGCACTGTCATTAGAGTGCTGTGTCCAGCACCATGTGACCGGCCTCTGTGTCATGTGACCGGCCTCTGTGTCATGTGACCACGCATGGCACCGGACCGAGCAGAGAGAAACAATGGAAGTGTAGAGAGAGTGAGAGAGAAGGGGGTAGGGGGAGGGGCAGAGGGAGAGATAGAGAGAGAGAGAGAGAGAGAAAGAGAGAGAGAGAAAGAGAGAGAAAGATTATCAGGGGAGTTCCAAACCACACACAAACTCAGAGAAGTGAGACATAGAGTTTGTGTGTGTGTGTGTGTGTAGGATAATGGGAGAGAAAGCAAGACAGAGAGGTATTGTACAGGGTCAGTTATTTATTTTTTTTACAAAGAGGGGTACATCTAGTAACAGTCTGGCAGTGTTTGGAACACAGTCTGGGCACAGAGAAACAACCTGATAATGACCTGGTCTAACACAGGAGGGCTTCACCATGTCATACCACAACTCTGTGTGTGTGGCTACGTGTGAGTTTGAGGGGGCAAGGGGGATCATCCTACCCCCACCAGTCCCTGTTTACGGTGCAATGCCACCACCGCTGGCGCCAAGAGAGGAGGAAGAGGGAGTGATGGGAGAGTGGGGGGGGGGGGGGGGGCATCTCTTGTCAGCAGATGGTAGATTCTGTCCTCACCTGTCATATGAAACTGCTGTCACACTAGGCAGGCGTATGACCCTGGCTTACGCAAACACACAAACACACACACACACACACCCCTCCCTGCTGAAGGCGGACAGCTAACGAGGGAAATACCGTATGTCGACCGTATGTGTGTGTCGAAACCTCAAGATGGAATGGACATCTTGATAAGCACCGTACGAAAAACAGACCTGGCAGCGTCGGTCTGCCTAGCGACAAGTGACAAGGACAAGCGCTTACTTTTCTCACTCGCACCACCTCTCTCCCTCCCTTCCTCCCTCTCCCTCTGCCCGCCCTCCCTCCCTCCCTCTCCCTCTGCTTGCCCTCCCTCCCTCCCTGCCTCTCCCCCTTCTCTACCTCCCTCCCACCCTCGCTCTCTCTCTCCCCCCCTCCCTCCCGCTCTTGCCTCTCTCTGCCTCTCTCTCTCTCTCCCTCCCTCCCTCCCTCTTTCTCTATCCCCCCTCCCTCCCTCCCTCCCTCCCTCTTTCTCTATCCGCCCTCCCTCCCTCTCTCTCCCCCTCTCCCTCCCTCTCCCTCTCACATCATGAGTTGACACTTCTGTATAATTGAACCAAACCAAATCCAGAGGATCTCAACCTACACTAGTCCACAGTAGTCCATCTCCTCGCTGATTAGATCACATTGCAACATGGCCGCAGATTCCAGAACAATCTCAGTCAACGATGCCCTTTGTCCTTTGCCTGAGCTGAGACACTGTCAGTCTGAAGCGAATGTAGAAGACTTTAGGGAGTTGACTTTAACTAAATAGACAATGATCTGTAGCTTATCTAAGTGTGTAGCTTGTAGACCCATGGCTGTAGATATGTGTATTTAGCTTCAGGTTGTAATCCCGAATGTAGTTTCTTTAAAGAAAATCGTATATCCTTCAATCTCCATACCTGAAGTGCTGTTCTGTTCATTCGTGGTTTAGTGAGTGTGTGACGAGTGATATATCATGTAGGTCACTAGGCCTAGTCTAGTTCTAGAGCAGGGGAAGGCAACCGTGGCCCTTGAGAGCCACAATCCTGAAGGTTTTAGATGTTTCCCTGCTCCAGCACACCTGATTCTAATGAATGGGTCATTATCAAGCTCTGTGGAGGCCTCATAATGACCCATTCATTAGAATCAGGTGTGCTGGAGCAGGGAAACATCTAAAACCTTCAGGATTGTGACTCTCAGG
The DNA here is from genome assembly GCA_030340685.1 of Protosalanx chinensis. NCBI lineage: Eukaryota > Metazoa > Chordata > Actinopteri > Osmeriformes > Salangidae > Protosalanx > Protosalanx chinensis. The sequence continues at coordinate 3,855,214 of CM059342.1, read as the reverse complement.
TACCAAAGTTGCCAAGCCCTGTTCGGGAGTCATGTGCCTGAGCGGTTAGGGTGTCGGGTTAGTAATCAGAAGGTCCCTGGTTCAAAGCCTGGCTGTGCCAACATGACATTGTGTCCTCGGGCAAGGCATTTCACCCTACTTGCCTCAGGGGGGAATGTCCCTGTACTTGCTGTAAGTCGATCTGGATAAGAGCGTCTGCTGAAATGAATAAATGGAAATGTAGAGCGTGCTTTGGTCTGTGATCGTCCCCACTGTTGCGACAGTGCACGCGGTTGTTGTCCCCCCCCACCCCCCCTGCACGCGGATGCCCGGTCCCCGCCGTAGCAGCTGCGCAGTGCTGCTTCATGACACCAGCTGTTCCAGAAACCTAACGCTCGCCGGACCGCAACTGTCAACAACAACAACAAACTGCCTGTTTACGTTACACCGGGGAAGGGCCTGTACTACGAATCAAGATCTGGCGTTAACGAGGCCTTAACGTTTAACCCAATGCAAAAAAACTCCTGGATTAAATATGAATGCCAAGTCTTGATTGGTCGTACAGGCCCCGGGTCTTCAAGTGTTCTACTAAGTTCTTTAGTTCTTTAGTGTAGCCTCTATTTATAAAATAAATAGATTTGTTTTTTAAGAGGTAACTATTTCATAATTAATTTTCTTTTGGATAATAAAGTAGTTAATTAATAAGAAAAATAGTTTGTTGGCTACACATTCTGAATTCAGATTCGTATTCTGATGTACACAGTGATCTATATTTATATTGTGGCCCGTTGACGCCAGTATACGGTTGTACAAGGGGGTCACCTGTTCGCACGCCTAAGTTCTCTCTCACCTTTAAAATAGTCAATAAGTAACCAAAACGACCGCGATCGCTCACTTACCCAACTCAGAAACCGGACGATAGTCTGCGGTTGTCGGACAAACTTCTGAAAGTCGAATCCGCCGCCTGCAAGCGAAGCTCCGTAGGCACTCGCCCCTCCGCCGGTCTCCTCCATGTTTGACTTGATAATGTAGTTTGCGCTCGTCCCGCGGAGTCGATCACAAGACTGGCCGTAGGTTGCGATCTTCTCTGTCTTGACTCAAGTTGACAGTTAATAAGTACTTCTTTTTTTCCTCGCTGCTCGGCTTCCTGAAAGTGAAAGGAGCGCCACCCACTTCGGAGAAATCGTCCCCATGCGCAGCTTTGCTTGGGTTAGTTCGTTTTGTATTATGGTTGTGGCCCGGGGTCTCGCTGCAGGAGAGAGTCTCCTCCGTCCGGCGTGTTCCGGAGTTCAAATCAAGGATTCGTACAGTATCTTTATTATGAATCAATCTAAGTTAACGTCGTAAAAAATATAATTATTTAATTATATTTGTATTGTTGACAGCCTAGTATGGCTAATAATACATCAGATGGACATCTGTGAGTACATAACTTTTTTTATTTAACATCACAAAATTTGAATCTCTTTAGGCAGCATCCTCCTCTCTCATGGTCATTTCCCTCCTCCTGCTCCTCAACATTCTCCCTTTCTTCCTCCTCTTCCATCTCCTCAACCTTCTCATTTTCCTCCTCCCTCTGCTGCTCCTCCTCCTCCTTCTGCTCCTCCAGCTCCTCAAACTTCTCTTTTTCCTCCTCCTCCTTCTGCTGCTCCTCCGTCCGTCTCCTCCTGCTCCTCCTCTTCTTGCTCCTCCTGCAGTTCCTCCTGTTCTCCCATCTGGCTCTCCTGGTCTCTGATCTGGTCTTCCTGCTGGTCTTTTCTCCTTCTATTTACCCTCTGTTTCCTCCACTTGTTCCTGCTTCTGGTCTTCCTCCTCCTGGTTTTTGATCTGGTCCTCCTGGATTTCCTCCTGGTATTTCTCCTCCCCCTCCTTCTTCCCCACCTCCCCCACCTTCTCTTCCACCACCTCCTTCTCTTCCTCCTTCCCCACCTCCTCTTCTTCCTTCTCTCCCTTTTCCTCCTCCACTTTTTCTTCCACCTCCTCCTCCTTCTCCTTCGTCTCCTCCACATCCTTCTCCTCATCCTTCTCCTCCTCCTTCTTCTCCTTCTCCATCTCCTTCTTCTCCTCCCCCACCTCCTCCTCCTCCTTCTCCTCCACCTCCTCCATCTTATCCTCCACCTCCTCTTCCTCCTTCTCATACTCCACCTCCTTCTCCTCCTTCTCCTCTTCCTCTACCTCCCCTTTCTTCCCATCCTCCTCCTTTCCTCCTCCTCCACCTCCTCCTTCTTCTCCTCCACCTCCTCCATTTTCTCCTCCAGGATCGTCAGTCTCAGAGGCTGATTAACACAGATCCACTCTTCCAGAGACACCACAGAGCCCTGCAGAGAGACAGAGATGAAACACACACAGAGAGGAAACACACACAGTGATGAATCACACACAGAGATGAAACACACACAGAGAGGAAACACACACAGAGAGGAAACACACACAGAGAGGAAACACACACAGAGAGGAAACACACACAGTGATGAATCACACACAGAGATGAAACACACACAGAGAGGAAACACACACAGAGAGGAAACACACACAGAGAGGAAACACACACAGAGATGAAACACACACAGAGAGGAAACACACACAGAGAGGAAACACACACAGAGAGGAAACACACACAGAGATGAAACACACACAGAGATGAAACACACACAGAGAGGAAACACACACAGAGATGAAACACACACAGAGATGAAACACACACAGAGAGGAAACACACACAGAGATGAAACACACAGAGGTGAAACACACAGAGAAGAAACACACACAGAGATTAAACCCACACAGAGATGAAACGCACACAGAGATGAAACGCACACAAGAGATGAAACACACAGAGATGAAACACACACAGAGATGAAACACACAGAGAGGAAACACACACAGAGAAGAAACACACAGAGGTGAAACACACAGAGAAGAAACACACACAGAGATTAAACCCACACAGAGGTGAAACGCACACAGAGATGAAACACACACAAGAGATGAAACACACAGAGATGAAACACACACAGAGATGAAACACACACAGAGATGAAACACACACAGAGCTATGAAAAGAAAAAAAGAGCGACAGAAATTATGAATAAATGACAGATCAATGGTTTTGAGACCACACGTGATTTCACTCCTACCTGATCGGAATCATCAAATCGGGCTGCTCTCACAACGTCTTCCTCCTCCTCGTAATCTTCCTCACCCTGAAAACATACAACACACACTGAATGTCTAACCAAGTGGTGTAGGAGATTTAAATGGAAAAAAACAAAATGTCCGACTCACCAGCTGCTTGTCATCGAAAGAGTACCGCACAGACATGCCCGCCATCTCTAGATCCAGCCTGAGAGATTGGGAAATAGAGACAGGAAGAGAGGTAAAGAGGTAGAGGGAGATAGGTAGAGATGTTGAGAGGTAGAGGTAGAGTTGAGATATGGAAACTATGAGGCTAGGAAGTTAAGCGGCTCAGCAGGTTAAGGCGTTGGCCTCATGATCGATTGTGAGTTCGATTCCTGGCTGTGGTTATGTGATGCTGTGTCCTTGGGAAAGGCACTTCACCCTATTTGCCTCAAGGAGAATGTTCCTGTACCTAAGGTCGCTTTGGATAAAGGCGTCTGCTAAATAATTATTTACTTGATTTTATTTAAGGCTATTGGGGATCCTAATCCTATTCCTACTGGGGGACCTGTTGGCCTTTTGGACCGGTCCTAATCTGCGTAGAATGTCTGGTGCTCGCAGCCAGATGCATTGTTATTGTTGCTTGCTTTCTTACAGGTACACTATTGCCCATCGGAGATGCTGGCCTTGTAATTGTAACTCGGTTCGGCTGAAAGCTCTTATAGCTCTTCCCTTGGCACTTGTTTGGTTTCTCAAGATGTACGTTTCATAATCTATAAACCCGCTATGTTTGGGGTCTATCACGTTGTTATGTTCTGTGACCGATGCTCTCTCTTGGAAGTTGCTTTGGATAAAAGCGTCTGCTAAAGGAATACATGTATACGGATTGGACAGAACCTGATTGAAGTGAGGGTAGGACGATATGAACAGAGGCTAGCGACCTGAGAGAACTGAGGTCAAGAACTTACCGTGACTTCTCCCCGTACGGCCCCTGTCCTGGGAGAGAGGGAGGACACAGAGAGAGAGAGAGAGAGGGTGCGGTGGAAATGAAAGGGGGACCGAAAGAGAAGGAGAGGAGAGATTGAAACGGATTCAAACTACGGAGCCAAACTCGAGAACACAAGCCCTGAGAAGTGATTGCCTCAGGCGGAAAGGTCAGAGGACAACTCACTGTACATCAGCCCCATGCAGCAGAAGGTCGTGGTCAAGGTAACCAGGAAGAGGAAACAACCAAAGACTACAGCCACCGCAGAGGTGGGGAGGTGGTTCAGAACTGAGGAGGAGAAGGGGAGGAGAGAGGAGAAGGGGAGGAGGGAGGAGAAGCGATGGGGAGGGGGAGGGAGAAGGAGAGGGGGAGGAAGGAGGAGGAGAGGGCAAGGAGGGAGGAGAGGGGGAGAAGAGAGGAGAGGGGGAGGAGGAGGAGAGGGAGAGGGGGAGGAAGGAGGAGGACGGGGCGAGGAGGGGGGAGAGGAGGAGGAGGGAGGAGGAGAGATGGGGAGGGGAAGGAGGGTGGAGGAAGGAGGAGAGGGTGAGGAGGGAAGAGAGGAGGAGGAGGGAGGAGGAGAGATGGGGAGGAGGAGAAGAGGGGGTGGGAGAAAGAGGGAGGAGAGAGGTCACAGAAAGGTCACGGAAACGGAGTGGAGGCTGCAGAGGTCATGTGACCCACCTTCCTTATCAACGTAGCTCCCTGCGCTCCGGATAGCCGTGCTGTTATCGAAGCTATCTGCCACGTCGCACTGGTACGTTCCAGCGCTCCACCCCCCCACCGACAGCAGCAAAATGGACCGTTCTGGGGGCTGGTGGACAATCCAGTAGAAGGACCCTGTGTCCTCTAGAACGGTTCCGTTGAGGAACCAGCGGTACCGAGGGAAGGTTCCGCGGGCGGCGGAGCAGTAGAACGTCAAGCTGACTACGGCGAAGTTCTCTCCCACGTCATAGTCGTTTCGCATCGTCACAGGGCCGTCCACAGGGACTGTGTGTGTGGGTGCGGGTGTGAGAGTGTGAGCGTGTGTGGGTACGGGTGTGTGTGGGTGGGTGTGTGTGGGTGGGTGTGTGTGAGTGTGTGTGTGAGGATAGGAAATTGAAGGTCAGGGGTTATAAAGAGGAGGGGTTTACAGGTGGAACAAAAGCAGATATACAGACAAGATGCACAACAGAGACAAACAACACATACACGTTATCAAAACCAACAGACACACACACGTACCCCACAACAGACACACACACGTACCCCACAACAGACACACACACGTACCCCACAACAGACACACACACGTACCCCACAACAGACACACACACGTACCCCACAACAGACACACACACGTACCCCACAACAGACACACACACGTACCCCACAACAGACACACACACGTACCCCACAACAGACACACACACGTACCCCACAACAGACACACACACGTACCCCACAACAGACACACACACGTACCCCACAACACACACACACACATTCTCACGCACACACACATACCCCACAACATACACACACGCACCCATTCTCACACCCATTCTCACACACACATACCCCACAACACACACACGCCCTACAACATACATACACACACACATTCCCACACACACACACACCAACGTTCAGGGCGATCCAGCGGCTGTAGCGGGTCGTGTTCTTCCTGTTCTCAGCCTGACACTGCAGCCAGCCCAGGTGACGATCCAGAACCAGCGGGATCTGGAACGTGGCGTTCAAACCCTCCGACGCTGTCTCCGCGGTTACCAGCTCTGACCCGTTATACAGCGAGAATGTAATGGGCGGGGTCCCCCGGTTTGATTGACAGATGACGTGGGCCGAGTATGTCTCTTCGCCTGTTTTCTCCACAGAGAAGGAGATTTCAGGGCTGGATACGAGAGCTGGATGGGAGGAGATGAGAGAAGAGGGGAGGGGATGGGAGGAGAGAATGAGGGAGAGGAGAGGGGAGGATATGAAGGGGAGAGGGGAGGGAGGAGAGGGGAGGGAGGAGAGGGGAGGGGAGGGAAAGGGGAGGGGATGGGAGGGCAGAAGGAGGGAGGAGGAGGAGAGGGGAGGAGAGGAAGAGAAGTGAGGGACAGAGATCAAACTTCTCATCTAAATTCATCGGAGAGGAAGAAATGTGTGTCTTGGGCTCTTTGGGCTCTGTCTGACCTTTGACCTTGACCAGCACAGGTGAGCTTTTGGAGGTGAACACCAGAGTGTTGTTAAGTTTGTTGGAGGCGACGCACACATAAGCTCCACTGTGACCAGGAGCCGAACTGCAGAAAAAAACCCAGTTAGGACGACAGTCTACCTAAACAAACATTAAAGATATCCATGTGTCATCCATGTATATTCCAGCTGGATCTAGGAGAGCATGTAAACACCCAGTTGGTTCTAAGAGGGTACCTATAGAGTTGGTTCTAAGAGGGTACCTATAGATATAGAGTTGGTTCTAAGAGGGTACCTACAGGTATAGAGTTGGTTCTAAGAGGGTACCTATAGATATAGAGTTGGTTCTAAGAGGGTACCCATAGATATAGAGTTGGTTTTAAGAGGGTACCTATAGATATAGAGTTGGTTCTAAGAGGGTTCCTATAGATATAGAGTTGGTTTTATGAGGGTACCTATAGATATAGAGGTGGTTCTAAGAGGGTACCTATAGATATAGAGTTGGTTTTAAGAGGGTACCTATAGATATAGAGTTGGTTCTAAGAGGGTTCCTATAGATATAGAGTTGGTTTTATGAGGGTACCTATAGATATAGAGGTGGTTCTAAGAGGATACCTATAGATATAGAGTTGGTTTTAAGAGGGTACCTATAGATATAGAGTTGGTTCTAAGAGGGTACCTATAGATATAGAGGTGGTTCTAAGAAGGTACCTATAGATATAGAGTTGGTTTTAAGAGGGTACCTATAGATATAGAGTTGGTTTTATGAGGGTACCTATAGATATAGAGGTGGTTCTAAGAGGGTACCTATAGATATAGAGTTGGTTTTAAGAGGGTACCTATAGATATAGAGTTGGTTCTAAGAGGGTACCTATAGATATAGAGGTGGTTCCAATGGCGCTTTTCCACCGCAAATGTAGCACGACTCTACCCGACTATACTCGGTTTGTAGTAAACTCCGGAACCCGTGGGGTGGTTTTCCACCGCAAATTGTACCTCAAAAAGTACTTCCTGGTCGTCGGCGAAAGGGGCGTGACGTAGGCCCTGACGTCTTTTTGTACGCGACGTAAATAACACCAACGCAACCCACAAGTGGACCGAACCCACATTATAATTTTAGCCATGTTGACGAACTAGTCTTTTGTAACTTATCTGACTTTTAAAAAGCTTGTAGACTGTTGGTGTAATGGACTGTATCTGATAGTAATAAGTATTAGCTGCGGCGCTGTTGCTTTAAGTCGCTCTCGTGACTTCGTCACACTTTCTGGCCAATCAATGGCCGGCCGTCTGCCGACGTCACCTTTTAGCTCGACTTAAGATCGCCTGGTACCTAAAGCAAGAAGGTACCAAAAAAGTACCCGCTAGCCAGGTAAAAAAAGTACCAGGTACCATGGAACTGCGGTGGAAACGCCAAAAATGCGAGTAGGGGCGAGGCGAGGCGAGCTGATTTCATGCGGTGGAAAAGCGCCATAAGAGGGTACCTATAGATATAGAGTTGGTTTTAAGAGGGTACCTATAGATATAGAGTTGGTTCTAAGAGGGTACCTATAGATATAAAGTTGGTTCTAAGAGGGTACCTATAGATATAGAGGTGGTTCTAAGAGGGTACCTATAGATATAGAGTTGGTTCTAAGAGGGTTCCTATAGATATAGAGTTGGTTTTATGAGGGTACCTATAGATATAGAGGTGGTTCTAAGAGGGTACCTATAGATATAGAGTTGGTTCTAAGAGGGTACCTATAGATATAAAGTTGGTTCTAAGAGGGTACCTATAGATATAGAGGTGGTTCTAAGAGGGTACCTATAGATATAGAGTTGGTTTTATGAGGGTACCTATAGATATAAAGGTGGTTCTAAGAGGGTACCTATAGATATAGAGTTAGTTCTAAGAGTCTACATATAGTTGGTTCTTAGAGGGCACCTATAGATATATAATTGGTTTTATGAGGGTACCTATAGATATAGAGGTGGATCTAAGAGGGTACCTATAGATATATAGTTGGTTTTAACAGGGTACCTATAGATATAGAGTTGGTTTTAATAGGGTACCTATAAATATTGAGTTGGTTCTTAGAGGGCACCTATAGATATAGAGTTGGTTCTAAGAGGGTACCTATAGATATAGAGTTGGTTTTCAACGTGATAGTACGGTGGCGCAGTGGAAACAGGCTTGCCGTCAACCAGCCAATCAAAGGAGAGATGGTTCCCACGTGACACGTTACATTGCAGCACCAATCTGTCCCCCTCGTAGAATTCCAACAGACCTGATTGGGCCTTAATCTCCGCCCCCTTCACCGGCTCTACGGTGTAACCACAGAAACAAAAGATGATTGACAACAACCCGTCTGTAACGTTAAAGTTCCAAACTAAACTCTGTAAGGAGTCTGAGGATTCCGTATGGCAGTCAGGTGGCTCAGCAGGTTAAGGCGTTGGGCTCATGATCAGAAGGTTGTGAGTTCGATTCCCAGCTGTGGGTACATGATGTTGTGTCCTTGGGCAAAGCACTTCACCCTACTTGCCTCATGGAGAATATCCCTGTACTTGCTGTAAGTCGCTTTGGATAAAAGCATCTGCTAAATGAATACATGTAAGTCAAGGGTTCTGGGTGGAATCCAAGTGTTAGTTCTAGTATGTGTTAGGGTTCCGACAGGGACCTGATCCTTCCACAGTGTTCCGCTCACCCAGAACCAGCAGGAGGTGGCTGTGACTGACCACAGGGGCGACCAGCGTGTCGTTCTGGATGCTGACAACACACTCCAGGTAACCCTCGTACGAGTGACGTATCACCAGGGGAATGCTGGCCGTCTCACCTGACAGGGAGGAGTAGTGACCCAGGACCTTGGAACGGTCCCCCCTCCTGGAGGAGGAGAGCGAAGGAGGAGAGGAGAGGGGGAGTGAAGGGGAGAGGTGGAGTGGAGTAGGGGTGGAGAGGAGGAAGGGAGGTAAGGGGGAGAAGAGGAGAGAAAAAGACGTCCAGGATGAGAATGAGAAGAGACAGACGTGATAGCGGTGATACAGGTATGTGCATCATGATCGAATACGGTGACCGCACCTGAATAACTGAAAGAGGAGGTTCACATCTGGGTGAGGCTGCACGTCACACTGGAAATTCTCTACAGCGCCAACTAGAGCTTTGGAGGGGCCTAGCAGGAGGGGGCGTCCAAGGGACACGGCAACTGGAAACACACACACACACAGTCACACACAGATACAATATGTGCAAAGGACACACAAATAGAAGGCACACGCACACACAAGGTCCTGAACTTACTCGTCTTTCGACCAAAGCCGTACAACACTGGGAGGGAACAGAAAAAGAGAGAAACAGAGAGGGGAGGTAGACAGAGAGGATTAAAGAAGGGGAGAGAAGGGAAGTGAGGGAGGGAGGGAAAGAAAGAGGGGGGAGGGAGAAAGGGATGAGAGGGAGAGGAAAATAATCAATGAAATGTCCTCTAACCCTGAAAAACAATAACATCTGCATCTAGACCGGTGTTGTGTCCAGCGTCACCACTCCACTGGAACTTCACCGGGGAGTCAGGTGGCTCAGCAGGTTAAGGCGTTAGTCTCATGATCATAAGGTTGTGAGTTGGATTCCTGGCTGTAGCTATGTGACGTTGTGTCCTTGGGCAAGGCACTTCACCCTACTTGCCTCAGGGAGAACGTCCCTGGACCTGCGTCAAGCTGCTTTGGATAAAAGCGTCTCCTAAATGGATATTTATTTATTATGAACTCACCCAGGACTCCTGCCAGCATAGTGAAGCTCGGGGACCCCATGTTGAACGATGTGAAAGCGCACATGAAGAATGGCGAAGAAGCTCAACCGCAACGGTCAAAACCGTTCCCCCAATCTCACACAGACTCACAGACTGACACACACACTGACACCCCCCCCCCCCCCCCCCCCCCCCCCCACACACACACACACACTCACACATATGTACTCCACTGATAGTGCTTTCCCAGTCTTGGCCCCTCCTCTCCACCTGTCGGTTTCTATGGAGATCTGGTGAAGTTAGACGACAGTTCGGGGGTTTCGTTATCTTTTCTTTTAATAGCGCGTTAACCTACAAAGGAACCCAACCTCAGCGACGTTTAATCTGCCCCATGCAGTCGCTACAGCGTGAAACATCAAGATGGAAGTCTAGTTCAAAGCAGGCTGATCACTAACATTTCCATTGGACACTGAAACAATGATCCTTTTGGTGGAAAAGACCGAATTTATTGTGTGATCGAGTCAAGTGTTGATGGCATGTATTCCTTGTAACTTGCATTTCTTCTTCTGTAATACGTTTGGTATTAATTAAAATAATAATTTGTAATTTGTGAAGATTTTGCAACCCTTTTAACTTTGCGCCTGGGGGCGCGGACCCCCCCCCCCCCCCGCCCCCTAGATACGCCACTGGTTGATGGTTGACGTCGGATGAACAAGCTCAAGGGACGTCATTTCAATTCCCCTGCTCCCTCCGGTGGTTGCCTCATGGACGTGAGCGCTTGGCTGAGCTGGGCTCTCCTCCTTCACTCTGGTTGACTGCTCTCTTGCGCCCTCTGCTGCCAGGTGCCTTGTCTGACGTGCTGCTGAAGCCCTGCCTCTGTCGCTGCCTCTGTCTGAACAAGGCGGGGATCTTCAGGACCTACTTAGGCTGCCCAGACAGACAGGTTCTCTTTGGAACGGGGGGGGGTGTGCGCTAAACCACCAGGGCGCTAAACCACCAGGGCACTGCTAGGCCACCAGGGGCCTGCTAGACCACCAGGGGCCTGCTAGACCACCAGGGGTGCGCTAGACCACCAGTGGCCCACCAACCACCAGGGGCCGGCTAGATCACCAGGGGCCTGCTAGACCACCAGAGGCCCGCTAGACCACCAAGGACCTGCTAGACCACCAGGGGCCGGCTAGACCACCAAGGGCCTGCTAGACCACCAGGGGCCCACCAACCACCAGGGGCCTGCTAGACCACCAGCGGGCTGCTAGACGAACAGGGGCCCACTAGACCACCAGGGGCCTGCTAGACCACCATAAGTCTGCCAACGATCAGGGGTCCACCATCCATGTCCACCAACCAAGGACTCTTAAGACCACCAAGAGCCGGCTATACCTCTCTTTCCTTGCCCATTGTCAGCAATTTTACAAAAAAAGTTGTCTGGAAAGAATACAAGGTTAAATGCCAGACCAAGTTCTTTGTAGTTTATTAATAAGAAATTATACAATCAAACATGACTGCAACACACCAAGGTGTCTGTACATCGGTCATACCAGTCAATGCTACCAGTCTTGCTTTGCAGAGTAGAGAAAGGCCTTCATGAGAGTAGTCTTGACAGAAGTCAAAGAGCATTCTGCCCATTCTAGATCCTTCCTACCTCTGCACGGCACACAGATCTACCCCTCCTGAGATGATTTGTTAGATGATGAGTCAGAAGGCCATGGGGAGGGGATCTACTCATTAGAGCTTCAAGGAGGACAAATCACATTTGCCTGCCGTGCAAAGGCAAAACTTAAATTTAGTCTACAATTTATCATATTTGGAAACTTTATGGTCTCAAGGGCTTCATTATTTGGCAAAATACCTTGAAATAATGTCGTTTTCAGGAAAATAATACAACTGACTTCACCGTAACGTTAAAAAACTTGTGAGATGCTAAATCAAAGTCTCTCATAGCGACTGACACAGTCGGAATGAATCAAGCACAAGGTTTAAACAACCTCAGGTGTGGTAAAAACGTATGCCAATTTTCACAGGACCCAAAACAATTAAGGAAGGAACGCAGAGATACTGTGTGCACTGCAGCGGAGCTCCCAGTGTAGTCATTTTCACACCCCACACAAGGACATCAGTGCCTTTTAAAAGTCTTAGAATGCTTGCAGGTTTTGCATCAACCTCTTGCATGCATATATTGAATGTGCATTTGAAGAAAGCTTTGATTTACATTACATTTACATTATGAACGGTATTCATTTAGCAGACGCTTTTATCCAAAGCGACTTACAAGAGAGAGCTTTACAGAAGAGCAGTCACCGAGCATAGCAACGTGATAGATCCCAACATAGCGGGCATTTAAGGTTACAAAACATACATCATCTTGCATACGCATTTAGATAATGTGCATTGGCAAATGACGTTTTAGAAAATGGCTTGCAAATATTTCAAGCGTTTGAAATGCTTGCAAATGTTTTCTAGAATCTTTTCACCTCTTGACTTTTTCGTTTGAAATTAAGAATACTTTGTGGGCAGACATTTGGAAACAGCTTTTGAGGCAGTATGTCTCAGTCTGACAGTGAACAGGATGCGGATTTGAAATGCTTGCATTGATAAGAATCACACTTGAGCTTTTGCAGAGTGCAGGAAACATATGGATACGTGCGTCATGCCACTGGAAACAATGGGTTGTCAGTTTTGAAGCATATAAGAATGATATGAACTGAATGTGATTAGAGTCGAAGTCTCAGTTAGTCGAAGTCTTTGGTAGCCTGACAGCCTATAGTCTTGAAGTCCAGATATAGCAGTTCGCAGTTGATAATCTGACTATTTGTTGAGTGCCTGTTCAAAAAAAAATAAAATTAAGTCGTTCTGACCGATTTAGATTTCTGTTTATCAAGTGACCCATGTTTTTTTTTTTTCTCCGTCGCCCTCATCAAGGAGGTTTAAGATCTTTTATTTATTTTATTTTATTTGCCATTTAAAGTAAACATTTGAAAAGACAATCATTGTCCTTCGTTCGGACCCAGGAGATTAGCAAAGCACCGTAGGCCTGCTGGAGCCAGGTGAGTCCCCGGGAATCGCGACCAGTCATTTTGACAGCAATTTGTCCATCTGGTGTTAACGCGAAACAGAAACGTTTGACTGTTCAGAATCACTCTCTCCCAAATCTAGGTGCGGTGTTGTGTCAGGCAAAACGTCAAGTGAGGACAATAAACTTAACAAGGCAATAAGTGATGGATAAATGATGATCTTTGCCAGAAAGGGCCTGAAACATTTGCTGCTATAAAGATCTATTGGTGTTATAAGTCAGCATCGTGGTTGGTTAGGTGAGGGGATTCTTTGAGTGGGAGTTTCCGGTCAACTGATAACTAAACGTATGTTCTCCGCACACACGGACTAGGATAAATTCGTGACATTTCGAATGTTGTAATTTATCCAGAGGCAGGCGAAAGGGTATTTTTCGGTTGATCAGCACGCTGGTTAGCGCCTCACTGTGGCGCATAGCGCGCGAGGAAAAAAGCGTGCACGATAAGCATCCTTTTTTGATAGGACTTTGTGTCGAAAACCGATTAAAAACTCGGAAAAGGGCTTGATCTTGTCAAGTTATTACAGACATACAGACTTCACTCCCCCCGTTACATTAACATGAAAGCATCCCTTCTATTATAACATAATACCACAGATCTGTTTGGTAAAAGTCACAAGCGCTCAACCTCGCTTAGAAGACTTGTGTCCAATACCATTAAAACCGGCAAGCCGCAGGTACAGAAAACTTCTTAGAAAAGAAAACTTATTGTGCAATTAAAACCAGTTGACTGTTACTGATTCTTGTAGATAAGGAAAACATGAATGAAGAGACCCTCAGATGCCAGGAAATGAGTCATGCCAGATTGTTAGAAGCCAAAAATAAAACTAGAAGCCAAATAGAGAAGGTAGATGATCGTTACTGCCTGCCCTTTCGCAAACAACCAAATCTGTCCTATAGGAGTTGTAGAAGGGTCTCCTCTAAGAGACATCAAACCCCCCACCATTATGATGAGATAGACAACAAAGCTTCGGAGGAGGAGGAGTTAGGCCTAGAAGAAGTCGTCCGGTCTCGAGATGAGACCGGATGGGACGACCAATGGCGAGATCATGAACATCCCAGCAGACCGAGGCCCAGGTTCATGATGAACGGTACACACACAGTGGAGGAACTCAATTCGAGAGGGCACACGAAACCACCTATAAAAACCAGCGCTGCTAACGGGGCATCTTATACTCAGGCGGGATTGAATGATTATAGGGAAGGATGTATACAGAGAGATCAATCAGTAGAACAATACAGTGGGGTGATGGAGCAGGAAATGCCACGCCTTGCGCAGAGCAGTAGAAACCAGGGACGACCATCTATGACTGCGTGGGAATCAATGTTAGAGTTCCCTAATGCCAATACTCAACCTCGACACATGGTGTATAACCCACCACAGTACGGTGGGATCAATCCATTCGCGGGAGTTCCAATGCAGGGGGTCGATTACACGAAAATAATCCCAGAACGAGGCATTGGCCAATCAGATACTGACTATCTCCGGGGATGTGTAAGGGCGGGTCTACCAGAGGTTCTTTTGGACGACCCCATGGTCAACCTACACATGAGATTGATCAAAAGAGTAAAAGGACCTGATGGTATAGCCCTCAGAGAGCTTCTGCATGTAGGAGGATATACACCTGGGGCCTCATGTACAAAGACTTGCGTGGATTTCCTACTGAAACTTGGCGTACGCCAAAACCCAGAAACTAAATTCAGATGTATCAAAGTGTGCGTAGACATGGATCCAAGCACGTTTCCTTTGTACATCACAATCAACGTGGAATTGAGCGCACATGCAGAGGTGCCGAACTCCTCCCTGTCCACGCCTCCATTTAAATATTAAAATCAATGTAAATAGACCCTGGACCTGCAATTTCCACCCCCTGGAGGACAAATAAAGGTTTATCTAATTTCCCTCTTGGTCCGATCAGATAAATCAAAATGAGTAGAGGGAAGAAAAGAGTCAACCAGGGGCTTGATAGAAAGCTTTGCAGCTCTAATTTCAATAAAATAAAATAAACATTTGAATGCGCACCTGCCAAAATGTGCATTTCGCTGGTTTACATAGACAATTAAACGAATAAACTATTTACGCACCCATAGGCATAGCCACCCATCGCGCACCGCGCCAGCCTCCAGCCTGTTCCCAACCATGCTAGAATGAATGAGTCATGCGTTGAGCCAGGCCACCTTGCCACGATGTTAGTTAACTGCATTTGCGCATCACATATGATTTGAACATTAATGGATTTTTTTTTTCTTCTATTAACATAAACAAATTCATCCTGTGATGGCGCTTTTATAGCAATGTGTGTGCAGTCAACATCTCCGATAACCTTAGGGAAACCGGCTATCGCTGCTAATTGCGTACTCCAGTAACACTGGCCTTGGTAACCGAAATCGGCTTATGAGCCAGTTATTGTTTGCAAGTAAATCCTCGCGTTCCCTAAAAACTCACTCACATCGGATTGCACCATTTGCAAGGTCCTTAAACAACGCGAATGCTGCCATTGTTAATAAAAATTTTCTTCATCACATTGCGCATGCTTTTATATTCACCTATATGATTACAAACGCCTGGGTGTGTAAATTGTTCACAACGGTGTCTCTGATGTGCACATCACTTGACTGTTTTCACATTATTAACAGTTTCCCAGCATCACCTCTAAGTGTCGCCAAAGGAACAATAGCTGTAGAAACGTGCGTACGACAGCTATGAAGCTGGCGTGGGGCACCGCACATTTCCACGGTCATTTCACGTTTGATACATCTGAACGTGAGCGTGGGAAAGGACGTACGCCACGTTTTTGTGCGTACGCAACATTTGTACATGAGGCCCCTGGATTTGATAGTTTGGAACAGGGGATGAGAGAGCTAATCATTTCAGTGAGTACAGGTAAAATGGAACCGCAAACAGCAATGACAATATTAATAATGAAAGGAGGGGACATAACCAGACAAGAAAATTTGTTACTCGAGGTTCCAGGAGGTGATCGACCGGCGCGTCATTGGAGTTTGATGTCTCCCCAGAAGAAAAACCTTAGTCTTATAGATCATGACAGACGTAGTGCGATGAAGCGGGCAGGGCTGGGCCAGGCGAAGGGGCAGTCTCAGGAGGAGAGGCACACAAGGCAGTCTGCGGTAACGTCCAATTCCAGTAAGAAACCATGGGTCAGCCAATACAGTTGGAATAAAATGTGCCACGATGAACGGAAAGTCGTATACCAACAGAGAGATGCTTGGAATCGGGCAAATCCCCAGGTCAGGGAGCCTCAAATACCCTCCACACACAAAGTCTTGTGGAAGACCTCCAAAAAAGTATGTAGAAACAGACAATCTTATGATTAGACAGGTGTCTAAGGACACTGAAGAGGGAAGTAAGGCGCCGGCTTTCAATTTGAACAAATATTGTGTGTTTCCGGAGTCGTGGGCCAACCCGCAAGGAGGTTACGATATACCCGACGACGAAGGCGAGAGATACCTTCGAAAGTATCACGAAGTGTTGGGGTTGACATTTAGAAAGCGTAATTGGCTATTTTGAAAATTCACCGAGGGATGACGATTCCGATTCTGACATTGACTCCCCCCCCCCCCAGAATATGGTGAGGCTAGAAATTCACCTGATAGTTGTAACCCAATTACCCCTGAAAATTATAAGCCAGAATCCCTGGTGAATCAATCCTACCAGGGCAGAGGAAGCAGGGGCAGGAGTTCAGAGAAAGCCCTGGGCCTGAGGATGGCCGGCCATCTGGATGGATGGAAGTGGGGGCCTCCAGAGGGGAAGCGAAAGACGTAGCCTCTCTGACAGCTTTATCAGAGCGGGCACCCGGGGGAGCCAACCTGGGGGTCGATGTGGAGGATGACTGGGTGCCAGAGGCCATGGAGGAGGCGGAGACAAGGATCGTACAATTTAGTGGAGAGAGTTCCTCCGACTCAATGGATAACGTTGCGGATGCCAGACTGGATGCGGACTACGAACATTTCAAAGGCAGCCCCCTTTCCTGGAGCGCAGGAAACCTGGAGAAGAGGAGCCAGGGAGCTCTGAGGCTCTGGAGGAAGTTACAAAGAAAATCAAACTGTTCGTGGGGACAGAGTTAATGAGAGCAGCCGTAAACAAAGAAGTGAATCTGAAACCGAACATTGAAGTTATTCGTGCTGCAGTTGCGGCATATCCCATCTGGAGACGGTACGAAAGAGATCCAGTGGGTCATACTATATTAGAGAAAGCC
Source organism: Protosalanx chinensis (assembly GCA_030340685.1). Lineage (NCBI taxonomy): Eukaryota > Metazoa > Chordata > Actinopteri > Osmeriformes > Salangidae > Protosalanx > Protosalanx chinensis. The sequence continues at coordinate 3,837,967 of CM059342.1, read as the reverse complement.
ATTGCCAACACAACAATTCAAGTGGTCAGTGAGTCATCCAGTAGCAGATCTAGGGTATCAGGTGCCCGGGGGCGGATTACTGTTGTGCGCCCCACCCACCTCCCCCAAGAAGAATTAGAACAAGCAAAACTCTTAGCATAGTTTTTCATATGGATGCATATATTATTTTTTTACTATGATTATTATTTATTATGATCATGTTTTGATATTTTTTATTTTACGCCCCTTCTAACTTTGCGCACCCGCCACTGAAGTCCAAGGGGGATTCCCTTCCATCTAAGACACTGACCACCTGAGAGGATGTCATTCTTTTTCGAGAGGATCTAGAGAAGCAATCAAATTTAGCCCTGAGGAAGCTGCTCGTGGGGCTGCGGAGAGAGAAAAAAATGACAAATATTCCAAGGAGTATGTCATGGTGCGGGGAAATTAGCCTGTGATATTTCAATCTGGTAGTACAGGACGGAAAGAGGAGTTCGAGATCAAGTGTGGGCCCACGATCCTTGAGACGTGGGCCATGTGGAGATCTTTGAGCCGGTGCCGGGAGAGCACAAGAAAAGAGTGAAGCGACAGGAGGACCGCAAGGCTGGAGGGGAGTCACCGTTTTACCTAGCCGATGTCGCTCGCGTATCCTGGAGGGGATCACGTGATCCCTGAGGGGGCAGAATCGTCGGTGGGAGAAGGCTGATTGTTCCAGGGGCGTAGGCTCCTGGTCCAGGGCATGAATGATGAGTCTGGGTAGGCTGATGCAGATGGGGTCTTCGTACCTGCGTTCTGGGACACGTACACCAAAACCTGGAAGCAGTGAAGGACTCGTGCTTCTCCTTCTCCAGAGGTCCAAAGTGGGGTGTTGAATGCTCCTGAAGGAGCTTTTTTGTTTGGTGAAATTATGGAAAAAAATGAAAGGTCTTTCTCTCGCACCCTCCCCCTGTCTCTTTCTCTGTCTTTCTCTCGCACCCTCCCCCTGTCTCTTTCTCTCTGTCTTTCTCTCGCACCCTCCCCCTGTCTCTTTCTCTCTGTCTTTCTCTCGCACCCTCCCCCTGTCTCTTTCTCTCTCCTTCCCTCCCCCTGTCTCTTTCTCTCTGTCTTTCTCTCGCACCCTCCCCCTGTCTCTTTCTCTCTGTCTTTCTCTCGCACCCTCCCCCTGTCTCTTTCTCTCTCTTTCTCTCGCACCCTCCCCCTGTCTCTTTCTCTCTCCTTCCCTCCCCCTGTCTCTTTCTCTCTGTCTTTCTCTCGCACCCTCCCCCTGTCTCTTTCTCTCTGTCTTTCTCTCGCACCCTCCCCCTGTCTCTTTCTCTCTGTCTTTCTCTCGCACCCTCCCCCTGTCTCTTTCTCTCTCCTTCCCTGCCCCATCTCTCTATGCCATACGTTTCCCCCCCCCCCTTCCTGTCAATTGTGTGTTTCAGTTTATATTAAGCTTTCCCCTCTCTCTCTCTTCCTGTCCCTTTCTCTCTCTCTCTTAGTGGGTACTGTATGCAACAACTCTAGCGGTTCTCAAGGCGGGGTAAGGGGGGGGTGGGGGGGTTTGGGGGGGCATTGAGGGGGAACCTTTTTAGAGAGGGGACCGAGCCCTGGAGGGGCGATGCAGCATGAGACAACACGCAAACAGGAAGTCACTTGCACACACAGGAAGCAGGGGCCCCTGAACGGCAGGGCAACGCTCCGAGGTGGAACCCATCGATCCCACACACACACACACATACACACACACACACACACACCCCTGCTGGTCACCATAGCGTCCCAACGTGACCTGCCTGTTTGAGTGGCCCTCAGCAGCACACACACACACACACACACTCAGTTGCATCGTTGCAACTATAATTCGAAGGCTTCAAAATGTTTAATAAATAAGGCACATTCAATTAGATTTTATTAAAGAATAAAAGAAAAAGAAAAAGAAAATTATCTATATATTCAATTTCTAAAACAATATTTGTTTATTTTTTGGGGAGCCTAAAGTGGTTGTTGATTCTGGACCAAATTGTCCACACAGGAAGGTGCCCATCTGCATGACCTCTGACCTGGAAGTGATGTCAGATAGAGGTATCGCATCCGGATTGAAGCTTAAGGGTAGCAGAGAGAGGCTGGGGAAAAGAGAGAGCGAGCTCTGGTTAGAGTGAACAGACTCACAGAGAGAGAGGATGGACTGTAGAGGGGAGGAACATACCGTGGGGTCTGACTGTGTTCACCTGCAGAGACAGAGAGAGAGGGGGTGGAGAGAGAGAGAGAGGGGGGTGGAGAGAGAGGGGGATGGAGAGAGAGAGAGGGGGATGGAGAGAGAGAGAGGGGGATGGAGAGAGAGGGGGGTGGAGAGAGAGAGGGGATGAGAGAGAGAGAGGGTGGGAGAGAGAGAGAGGGGGGTGGAGAGAGAGAGAGAGAGGGGTGGAGAGAGAGGGGGATGGAGAGAGAGAGAGAGGGGGGTGGAGAGAGAAAGAGAGGGGGATGGAGAGAGAGGGGGATGGAGAGAGAGAGAGGGGGTGGAGAGAGAGAGAGAGGGGGTGGAGAGGGAGGGGGATGGAGAGAGAGAGAGGGGGAT
>CM059342.1:3705431-3832931 GCA_030340685.1 Protosalanx chinensis | reverse complement strand
AGCAGAGAGAGAGAGAGAGAGAGAGGGAAAATAATAAGACAAACGTTCTCTTTGATCTGTTTACAGTTGCTCGTTGCCGGTTACTATTTCAGAATCTCAGAATCTATTTTTTTATTCGCTATGCAGGATATACAAACACAGAATTTACTCTAGACTACACTATTTACTTTTGACTTTGACCTGGATCTCCCCCCTGCTGGAGAAATGTGTGACGTCCCCCACCCTGGAACCTGCCATGCACGAATAACTCCCAGCATGCTCTTCTGCCACCCTCTCCGCAACCAGAGTGTTCCCCGCAAGGCGGAGCGTCGGGGACGAGGTCACTTCCTGTCTGTTGAAAAACCAGGTGTACGACAGGTGGGAGCCCCCGGTGACGTCACAGCAAAGAAGAAGCCGCGCCCCCTCGTACAGGATGGGAGGGGCGGGGTCAGAGTTCACCACCGTCCCAGACATGGGGGCTGGAGGAAGGGGTGGCAGGGGGGAGAAAAGGAGAGGAGGAGCGAGGAGGAGAGGAGGGGGGGCAGAACAGGAAGATGACTGAGCAGGTAAATGTTGATTTAATTCCTCTCCCTCCCTCTCCATTTCGTTTTACATTTAAATGTATTCATTTAGCAGACGCTTTTATCCAAAGCGACTTACAAGAGAGAGCTTTTACAAAGAGCATCAGTCATTGAGCATAGCAACGTGATAGACCCCGAACACAGTGGGTTTTCTAGATCGTGAATCATACATCATGAGAACCAATAAGTGCCAAGGGAAGACAACACTGGCAAGTCACCATATGGGGACCAACAAATAGTTCTAAACAACATTAGATTATGTGAAGTGCCATACTATTCCTAAGTGCCATTAAATTCTCTAAATGTTTAAGTCTTTCTCTCTTTGTAACACACACACACACACGTGTAAAGCACTACTCGTCACCCGGCAGTGGTACGACCCTTCAGATGTCACCAACACCTTCAGGAAGAACGTCAGAGGCTGGTCGCCGCGGGGATCGTCACCTGTGGCGACCATGTTGTCGCCATCCTTCAGGAGCTGGTAGGCGATTGGTGGGGGAGATCCCGGAGCTGAGCATTGGAACTTGACCGTTGACCTCAGGTAAGCTCTGTCTGGACCAATCAGAACTGGGGTTGGGGAGGAAGTATCACCTGTAGGGTTAGGATGAAGGGGAGAGAGAGGGATGGAGACAGAGAGAAAGAGAGAGGGAAAGAGAGAAAGAAAGAGAGAGGAGAGAGAAAGAAAGAGAGAGAGAGAGGAGAGAGAAAGAGTGAAGGAGAAAGAGAGATGGAGAGAGCGAGAAAGAGAGAGATGGAGAAGGAGAAAGAGATAGAGAGAGATAGATATGTAGACAGAATGAGAGAGAATGTGACAAAGTGTAAACTGTAACTTGTACCATCATGGCACACTTACCCATCTGGTAGACAAGAGCAGCCGACACTGGAACACAACCAAGAGTAGAACAGGGAGGAGATAAGGGAGACAAACTCACACGGAAGAACGTTCTGGAAGAGGATTTCTTGAATGGACGTAGAACATATTTGACTCACCGAAAACTGACAGCAAACACAATCCTTGTGGATTCATAATTCCAGTGGTCTGTCTGCAATACTGGCATGATGTCTGCATGCGTGTGTGTTTGTGTGTGTACTGCATTTGTGTGTTTGTGTGTGTGATAAGGATATGATACTGCATGCCGCATGCAGAGGAGAGATAAACGACAAATAAACGGACACTCAGTGGTTTCGAAAAGAAAGAGTTTCTTGAATGAAAGACACTGGAGATATGAAGAAAAATACTGGTTTTATTTCGCTGAAGGAACTGAAAGAAATAGCCAGGGTAACGTTCCCATTGGGTTAAATTAACATCTGTACAGGGCTATAAGGCTGAGGTTTCATGTTGACATTCAAAAAGGACTAAAAGAACAGAGAACATTATGCACAGGAAATCACGCAGCGCTCTCCCTCTTTGTCTCTCACAAACACTATGGGCGGATATGGCTGGGGTCCTTGTGTCAGGGTAGAGGGCTGTGCTGACTGTGGTCAGAGTAGAGGGCTGTGCTGACTGTGGTGAGGGCAGAGGGCTGTGCTGTCTGTGGTCAGGGTAGAGGGCTGTACTGACTGTGGTCAGAGTAGAGGGCTGTGCTGTCTGTGGTCAGGGTAGAGGGCTGTACTGACTGTGGTCAGAGTAGAGGGCTGTGCTGACTGTGGTGAGGGCAGAGGGCTGTGCTGTCTGTGGTCAGGGTAGAGGGCTGTGCTGATTGTGGTCAGGGCAGAGGGCTGTGCTGTCTGTGGTCAGGGTAGAGGGCTGTGCTGACTGTGGTGAGGGCAGAGGGCTGTGCTGTCTGTGGTCAGGGTAGAGGGCTGTGCTGATTGTGGTCAGGGCAGAGGGCTGTGCTGTCTGTGGTCAGGGCAGAGGGCTGTGCTGCTGTGGTCAGGGCAGAGGGCTGTGCTGTCTCTGTGCTGGGGTACTGTTGTCCCTCCCGTGATGCCTCAGTAAGGTCGCATGCTGCTTAACAAGGAATTGCTTGTCTGAGCTGGACTGGAGAGAGGAAACACACACATACACACACAAACACACACACACAGTTACCTTACAGTTACAAGCTTCCTTTAATGCTGTGACGGTATAATCCCTGTCAAACCTATTATAACCAGATTCCCCAACCATGATTGCCTGCTCCATTATGACCAGCATCTCATTCAGGATAACGATTGGTTGATTTACCATGACCAGCATCTCCTTCAGTCTGTCGATGGTCTTACGGTTTCGTCGTCCTCTGGATATGAGAGAGGTGAGGACCACACTGCAGACACACAGACAGGATATAGCTGTGTGTTTGGGTGTGTGTGTGTGTTTGTGTGTGTGTGTGCGTGGGAGGGGCCTACATCTCAGCCAGGATGAGGGGCAGGATGAAGGCTTCGGAGGACAGGTAACGCAGGGCGGTCTGGGCGGGGCCAGGTAGGCTGGCCACACACACGCCTGTCACGTTGAACACAGTGGCTGTACCCGCAAAGGGACCACATCCAGGGGAGGGCTGGAACCTGAGGGGGAGTGGGAGGGAGAGAGAGAGAGGGGGAGAGAGAGAGAGGGAGAGAGGGAGGGAGAGAGAGAGGGAGAGGGAGGGAGAGGGAGGGAGAGAGGGAGGGAGAGAGAGAGGGAGAGGGAGGGAGAGAGAGAGAGAGGGAGGGAGAGGGAGGAAGAGAGGGAGGGAGAGAGAGAGGGAGAGGGAGGGAGAGGGAGGGAGAGAGAGAGAGAGGGAGAGAGAGAGAAAGAGAGAGCGAGAGAGAGGAAAGAAAGGGAGCGAGAGTGAAGAGAGAGAATGAGAGAGAGAGAGGAGCGAGAGGAGAGAAAGAAAGAGGAAGGGAGAGAGAGAGAGAGAGCCCGGAGACAGAGAGAGAGGGAGAGAGAGAAAAAAGATACTTGTTGTTTGTATGTTTGTTACTTGTTGTGTACTTCTTAGTTGTTTTACTTGTGTTTCTTTGTTTGTGTGTTTGTTTGTTTAGTGTTTACTGGAAGAAGTTGAACCCCAGGGTGGCGATGGCCATGATCAAGCCCAGCAGCAGCATGAGGTGGAACAGAACCGTGGAACTGGAGGCCCGGAACATTCTCTGTTCCGGAACACAGCACCGCATGACCATGAACTAGAATGTGGGAGGGAGAGAGCAAAGGGAGAGAGATGGGGGAGGGATGGGAGAGGACAAGGGAGAGAGGGAAGAGAGGTTAAAAAACACATCTATTATCTGGGGCCGGGTCGCGGGGGCAGCAGTCTGAGCAGGGAGGCCCAGACTTCCCTCTCCGCACACACCTCCACCAGCTCATCCGGGGGGATCCCGAGGCGTTCCCAGGCCAGCCGAGAGACATAGTCCCTCCAGCGTGTCCTGGGTCTTCCCCAGGGCTTCCTCCCGGTGGGACATGCCAAGGGCGGGGGGGGGCTGGGAGGTTATATCCTCAGCTATAAAGTGTTCTGAACATGTCCCAGCCACATTTGTAAACAACCCCAGACCCCCCCCCCCCACCCCCCCCACCCTCCTACCTTCTTGATGTAGAGCAGAGCCACCAGCTTGGCTGTCCCCAGCAGAGGCAGCAGGGGGCAGTAGAACACGCCCACCCAGCTGACTGTCTGGGTGTACACCAGGTCCAGCACATTCAGGGGGATCCGGAAACTCTGTTTCCTCGACAGCCTTGCCAGCCATGACGACGGCCACCTGTCCCCCAACAGTCTGAGCGATGAGGACAGAGCAGAGGGGGTGTGTGTGTGCCTGGAACGTGTGTATGTGTTTGTGTGTGTTCTACGTGTACATACTGTAGAAATTGTTTGGCTAAAAACGCTTATAGCTCTTCCCTTGGCACTTATATGTTCTCAGGATGTATGTTTCATAATCCATAAACCGGCTATGTTTGGGGTCTATCACGTTGCTATAATCAGTGACCGAGGTTCTTTTGTAAAGCTCTCTCTTGTAAGTCGCTTTGGATAAAAGCGTCTGCTAAATGAATAAATGTAAATGTAAATTGTGTATGAGTGCATAGAAAGTGTGTGTGTGTGTGTGTGCATGGAAAGTGTGTGTGTGTGTATGTGTGCATAGAATGTGTGTTTGTTTGTTTGTGTGCATGGAAAGTGTGTGTGTGTGTGTGCAGAGAACATGGGCCGGTTCTTCGTACGTCGCTAACTGCGCTAAGGTGTTCCCTGTCGTTTTCATTAACGACTCAAGTTCGGCATAACCTTCCATTAAAAGATCTTGTTCTTATTGGGAGAAAAAGTGGGCACGTTCTTTGGCCATGCTGAACAGCCAATAGCAGCGTTGCTGATCAATGTTTCTACTATCCATACATATCCCCTTTTAAGCCAGCACATGAACGAGCAATTATCTCAGATAACTAAATCCAGCGATACTAATCATACACAACAGGTTTGTTAGAAGAACCCAGTTAGCCGGATCATGGTTAGCAGGATGAAATAATCTTGGATGTGTCATTTGATCTTGGATGTATTACAGTTTTTTTTGATTGCTTAAGCACGATTTTCAAAACAGGGCCCATGTTGTCAAAACACTACACACAATTAGCACAACCACACCCACAACTAGCAAAACACTACAGATCCTTTGCAAAACTAAACACTCTTGTAAAAACTATACATTTCTTTTGAAAAACCACACTTTGTTACCCTATGAAACACACACCGTTTCACATTACTATACTATGTTTGCACGAGTTACACTCGGCTGGGATAAACCTAAAACACTTTTAGCATTTCTACTTCCCTATGATTAGAGTAGGCTACTATGAACAAAGTACAAATATAATCTAAATTCACCAAACAAGACCAATGTTGCAGACTGAAGACACTCTTTCTCAACATGCCCAAAATGTTGACATGGAGATTCATAATACTGTAACAACACGTCATTTTACGCCTCATCTACATAAATGAACTCATGCTGGATCTCCTCTCCATCCATTCGTAAAACTCCCTGAAAAACAGTGGCAGGCAAAATTGTTCAGTGTGGATCTAGTATACATATTACAAGACAGTATGCAAGCTCACACTGCTAAAGTCAATACATACCTATGCATAATCATGCCACAGTAGCTTCACCCTTTCAAAATTGCACTCGAAAGGCACTTGATAAATTTACTTCATTTGAACATGTTTTTGTTTTTTGCAGACGCTTTTATCCAAAGTGACTTTCAGTAAGTACAGGTACATTCTCCTTGAGGGAAATATGGCCCAAGGACACAATGTAATATCACCACAGCCGGGGCTTGATCTTACAACCTTCCGACCATGAGGCCAACGCATTAACCCGTTGAGCCATCTGACACCCTGGTTGACAACATGGTCCAACAGTGTTGCAGGAATCTCACTTGTCAGATTCGGTCCTCTTGGAGCACCTTCTTGTCTTCCTCTACCTCTACCTCCAGCACAGCCTCCATCTCTTCCTCTGTTGATTCCTTCTCATCCTCCTTGTTCTCCTCTTTCTCCTCGTTCTCGTCCTCCTTGTTCTCTCCTCGTTTTACTCTTTCTCTGACTCTTTCCATTGTGCTTGAAGACCGATGAACTCACCTGCTGCTTTTTATGGTGTTTATACACCTGATTGGTGTGTTTACAATTAAGCAAACAAGTGTTTGCACACCTGATTACTGTGTTGAACCAATTGGTTGGACGGTGTGGTAATTTGACAGTCAGTGCTTTGGTATTGCAATGAAGTAACTTAATGATAGATTTTTGTGTGTATGTATGTTAAGTGTGTTTAGTGTTTTGCAAATCACTGTGTGTAGAGTTTTGCAACAAGTGTGAAGTTGACAATGTGCTTATAGTTGTGCAAATATGGGCTGATGTTTTGCTTCTTGGGTGTAAGGTTTTGCTAATAGTGTACTACTTTTACAGTTTTTTTTTATTGCTTAAACACTAAAATTAAAAGTAGTACACTATTAGCAAAACCTTACACCCAAGAAGCAAAACATCAGCCCATATTTGCACAACTATAAGCACATTGTCAACTTCACACTTGTTGCAAAACTCTACACACAGTGATTTGCAAAACACTAAACACACTTAACATACATACACACAAAAATCTATCATTAAGTTACTTCATTGCAATACCAAAGCACTGACTGTCAAATTACCACACCGTCCAACCAATTGGTTCAACACAGTCATCAGGTGTGCAAACACTTGTTTGCTTAATTGTAAACACACCAATCAGGTGTATAAACACCATAAAAAGCAGCAGGTGAGTTCATCGGTCTTCAAGCACAATGGAAAGAGTCAGAGAAAGAGTAAAACGAGGAGGAGAACAAGGAGGACGAGAACGAGGAGAAAGAGGAGAACAAGGAGGATGAGAAGGAATCAACAGAGGAAGAGATGGAGGCTGTGCTGGAGGTAGAGGTAGAGGAAGACAAGAAGGTGCTCCAAGAGGACCGAATCTGACAAGTGAGATTCCTGCAACACTGTTGGACCATGTTGTCAACCAGGGTGTCAGATGGCTCAACGGGTTAATGCGTTGGCCTCATGGTCGGAAGGTTGTAAGATCAAGCCCCGGCTGTGGTGATATTACATTGTGTCCTTGGGCCATATTTCCCTCAAGGAGAATGTACCTGTACTTACTGAAAGTCACTTTGGATAAAAGCGTCTGCAAAAAACAAAAACATGTTCAAATGAAGTAAATTTATCAAGTGCCTTTCGAGTGCAATTTTGAAAGGGTGAAGCTACTGTGGCATGATTATGCATAGGTATGTATTGACTTTAGCAGTGTGAGCTTGCATACTGTCTTGTAATATGTATACTAGATCTACACTGAACAATTTTGCCTGCAACTGTTTTTCAGGGGGTTTTACGAATGGATGGAGAGGAGATCCAGCATGAGTTCATTTACGTAGATGAGGCGTAAAATGACGTGTTGTTACAGTATTATGAATCTCCATGTCAATATTTTGGACATGTTGAGAAAGAGTGTCTTCAGTCTGCAACATTGGTCTTGTTTGGTGAATTTAGATTATATTTGTACTTTGTTCATAGTAGCCTACTCTAATCATAGGGAAGTAGAAATGCTAAAAGTGTTTTAGGTTTATCCCAGCCGAGTGTAACTCGTGCAAACATAGTATAGTAATGTGAAACGGTGTGTGTTTCATATGGTAACAAAGTGTGGTTTTTCAAAAGAAGTGTATCGTTTTGACAAGAGTGTTTAGTTTTTCAAAGGATCTGTAGTGTTTTGCTAGTTGTGTGTGTGGTTGTGCTAATTGTGTGTAGTGTTTTGACAACACGGGCCCTGTTTTGAAAATCGTGCTTAAGCAATCCAAAAAAACTGTAAGTAACTTAATGATAGATTTTTGTGTGTATGTATGTTAAGTGTGTTTAGTGTTTTGCAAATCACTGTGTGTAGAGTTTTGCAACAAGTGTGAAGTTGAGAATGTGCTTATAGTTGTGCAAATATGGGCTGATGTTTTGCTTCTTGGGTGTAAGGTTTTGCTAATAGTGTACTACTTTTAATTTTAGTGTTTAAGCAATAAAAAAAACTGTAAGCGACGTACGAAGAACGGCCCCCTAGTGTGAGCTTACCTGAGAGGGTACATAAAGAAGAAGGTGTTGCAGAAAGCAGCCAGGAAGTCAAACAGACACAGCTTGTACATTTCCTTCCCAAACTGGTTCTCCCAACACTGAAGTAGACAATATCAACACAACAACATCAACACAACAACATCAACACAACAACATCTACATAACAACATCAACATAACAACATCAGAATATCAACAGCAACACCACAACAACATCAACACCACAACATCAACACCACAACAACATCCACACAACAACACTACAACAACATCAACACCTAAACAAAACAACATCACACTCAGCACAAGGACACAGATGACGTCACGGCGACCTCACTTCCTGTGTCTTCTTGCCGAACAGGAAGAAGAGGTAGATCCCCAGACAGGCCAGCTTGAGGAAGATGCTCCTGAGGAGAGAGAGGAGGGAGAGGAGGAAGAGAGGGGAGAAGAGCAAGAGGAGGAAGAGGAGGGGAGAGGAGCGAGAGGAGGAAGAGGAGGGGAGAGGAGCGAGAGGAGGAAGAGGAGGGGAGAGGAGCAAGAGGAGGAAGAGGAGGGGAGAGGAGCGAGAGGAGGAAGAGGAGGGGAGAGGAGCGAGAGGAGGAAAAGGAGGGGAGAGGAGCGAGAGGAGGAAGAGGAGGGGAGAGGAGCGAGAGGAGGAAAAGGAGGGGAGAGGAGCGAGAGGAGGAAGAGGAGGGGAGAGGAGCGAGAGGGGGAAGTGGACGATCTCCTCCAGCACAGCAAAGCGGCTTGTGTGTTGAGTATGTAATGTGTGTGTTGAGTATGTAATGTGTGTGTTGAGTATGTAATGTGTGTGTTGAGTATGTAATGTGTGTGTTGAGTATGTAATGTGTGTGTTGAGTATGTAATGTGTGTGTTGTGTATGTAATGTGTGTGTTGAGTATGTAATGTGTGTGTTGAGTATGTAATGTGTGTGTTGTGTATGTAATGTGTGTGTTGTGTATGTAATGTGTGTGTTGTGTATGTAATGTGTGTGTTGAGTATGTAATGTGTGTGTTGTGTATGTAATGTGTGTGTTGTGTATGTAATGTGTGTGTTGAGTATGTAATGTGTGTGTTGAGTATGTAATGTGTGTGTTGTGTATGTAATGTGTGTGTTGTGTATGTAATGTGTGTGTTGAGTATGTAATGTGTGTGTTGAGTATGTAATGTGTGTGTTGAGTATGTAATGTGTGTGTTGTGTATGTAATGTGTGTGTTGTTTATGTAATGTGTGTGTTGTTTATGTAATGTGTGTGTTGAGTATGCAATGTGTGTGTTGTGTATGTAATGTGTGTGTTGAGTATGTAATGTGTGTGTTGTGTATGTAATGTGTGTGTTGTGTATGTAATGTGTGTGTTGAGTATGTAATGTGTGTGTTGAGTATGTAATGTGTGTGTTGTGTATGTAATGTGTGTGTTGTGTATGTAATGTGTGTGTTGTGTATGTAATGTGTGTGTTGAGAATGTAATGTGTGTGTTGTGTATGTAATGTGTGTGTTGTGTATGTAATGTGTGTGTTGTGTATGTAATGTGTGTGTTGTGTATGTAATGTGTGTGTTGTGTATGTAATGTGTGTGTTGAGAATGTAATGTGTGTGTTGTGTATGTAATGTGTGTGTTGAGTATGTAATGTGTGTGTTGTGTATGTAATGTGTGTGTTGAGAATGTAATGTGTGTGTTGAGAATGTAATGTGTGTGTTGTGTATGTAATGTGTGTGTTGAGAATGTAATGTGTGTGTTGAGAATGTAATGTGTGTGTTGTGTATGTAATGTGTGTGTTGTGTATGTAATGTGTGTGTTGAGAATGTAATGTGTGTGTTGAGAATGTAATGTGTGTGTTGTGTATGTAATGTGTGTGTTGTGTATGTAATGTGTGTGTTGAGAATGTAATGTGTGTGTTGTGTATGTAATGTGTGTGTTGAGAATGTAATGTGTGTGTTGAGAATGTAATGTGTGTGTTGAGAATGTAATGTGTGTGTTGTGTATGTAATGTGTGTGTTGTGTATGTAATGTGTGTGTTGAGAATGTAATGTGTGTGTTGAGAATGTAATGTGTGTGTTGTGTATGTAATGTGTGTGTTGTGTATGTAATGTGTGTGTTGTTTATGTAATGTGTGTGTTGAGTATGCAATGTGTGTGTTGTGTATGTAATGTGTGTGTTGAGTATGCAATGTGTGTGTTGTGTATGTAATGTGTGTGTTGAGTATGTAATGTGTGTGTTGTGTATGTAATGTGTGTGTTGTGTATGTAATGTGTGTGTTGAGTATGTAATGTGTGTGTTGAGTATGTAATGTGTGTGTTGTGTATGTAATGTGTGTGTTGTGTATGTAATGTGTGTGTTGTGTATGTAATGTGTGTGTTGAGAATGTAATGTGTGTGTTGTGTATGTAATGTGTGTGTTGTGTATGTAATGTGTGTGTTGTGTATGTAATGTGTGTGTTGTGTATGTAATGTGTGTGTTGAGAATGTAATGTGTGTGTTGTGTATGTAATGTGTGTGTTGAGTATGTAATGTGTGTGTTGTGTATGTAATGTGTGTGTTGAGAATGTAATGTGTGTGTTGAGAATGTAATGTGTGTGTTGTGTATGTAATGTGTGTGTTGTGTATGTAATGTGTGTGTTGAGAATGTAATGTGTGTGTTGTGTATGTAATGTGTGTGTTGAGAATGTAATGTGTGTGTTGAGAATGTAATGTGTGTGTTGAGAATGTAATGTGTGTGTTGTGTATGTAATGTGTGTGTTGTGTATGTAATGTGTGTGTTGTTTATGTAATGTGTGTGTTGAGTATGCAATGTGTGTGTTGTGTATGTAATGTGTTGTTGAGTATGTAATGTGTGTGTTGTGTATGTAATGTGTGTGTTGTGTATGTAATGTGTGTGTTGTGTATGTAATGTGTGTGTTGAGTATGTAATGTGTGTGTTGAGTATGTAATGTGTGTGTTGAGTATGTAATGTGTGTGTTGTGTATGTAATGTGTGTGTTGTGTATGTAATGTGTGTGTTGTGTATGTAATGTGTGTGTTGTGTATGTAATGTGTGTGTTGTGTATGTAATGTGTGTGTTGTGTATGTAATGTGTGTGTTGAGAATGTAATGTGTGTGTTGAGAATGTAATGTGTGTGTTGAGAATGTAATGTGTGTGTTGAGAATGTAATGTGTGTGTTGTGTATGTAATGTGTGTGTTGTGTACTGTGTGTCAAGTGTGTGTGTGTTGTGTGTGTACCTGAGCAGCGTAGCGTTGACCTGCGTGCCGAGGGAGTAATCCTCGAAGGAGGAGAAGATCCGGAAGATGTGAGGGAACAGCAGGTTGACCAGAGAGATGGTGAATGGAGGGAAGTACTGCAGCATGATGCTGACCAGCCAGTTACCTTGCTAGGGAGAGGGAAGGGGGGAGAGAGGGGCAGGTGGGGAAGAGAGGGGGAGATAGGGAGTGAGGGGGGGGGGGAGGGGGGAGGGAGGGCGGGTGTGGAGAAAGAGAGGGGGAGGAAGGGAGGGAAGGGGGGACAGATGGTGAGGGGGAAGGGGAGAGGGAAGGAGGGAGGGAGGAGGAGAGGGAGGGAGGTGAATAGGGAGATAAGGAAGGCGGGAGGGAGGGAGGGAGGGAGGGGGAGAGGGAGAGGAGAGAGAAAGATGGGAGGAGAGTCAATCAAGCGAGAACGCCACGTCCACCGACTAAAGATAAAACCTTCAACTCGGTGGGCTTAAAGAAGCGTATGCTGTCCTTCTTCTGCTCTCACCTTCCCTTCCTGCCTCTGGGATATTTCTGTGGCGTAGTAGATGAGGACGAAGGCTCCGACCAGCACGGACACCACCAGGAAGTTGATGAAAACACGCAGGAAGTAGAGGCGAGCCCACTGGGGGCAGGTCCTCTGGGCCTCACGCTCGTGGAATCTCTGCTCCTCCAGGTAGACCTGGGGGAGGGGGGGGGGGGCAGAGAGGGGAGGATGAGCTATAGATTTGATGGAAATATATAGATTTGTGTGTGCCTGTCTGTCTCTCAGTGAGAGTGAATGTGTGTGTGTCTCTGTGAGAGTGTGTGTGTGTGTTTGTGTGTGTATGTCTCTCAGTGAGAGTGAATGTGTGTGTCTCTCTGTGAGAGTGTGTGTGTGTGTTTGTGTGTGTATGTCTCTCTGTGAGAGTGAATGTGTGTGTGTCTCTGTGAGATTGTGTGTGTTTGTGTGTGTGTGTCTGTCTCTCTGTGAGAGTGTGTGTGTGTGTCTGTCTGTGAGAGTGACTGTGTGTGTGTCTCTGTGAGATTGTGTGTGTCTCTGTGAGATTGTGTGTGTCTCTGTGAGAGTGTGTGTGTGTGTTGTGTGTGTCTCTCTCTCTCTGTGAGAGTGTGTGTGTGTCTCTGTGAGAGTGTGTGTGTGTCTCTGTGAGAGTGTGTGTGTGTGTTGTGTGTGTCTCTCTCTCTGTGAGAGTGTGTGTGTGTGTGTTGTGTGTGTCTCTCTCTCTGTGAGAGTGTGTGTGTGTCTCTCTGTGAGAGTGTGTGTGTCTCTCTCTGTGAGTGTGTGTGTGTGCACCTTTAGATCGTTCCAGATGAAGCTGTGCTCCAGATCTGCTCTGGGAGGATCCTGGATGTTGTAGTCCCAGCCGCAGAAGATCTTATAGCTCACGTGGAAGTTGTACCTGTTGCTGAGCAACCAAGTGTGCTTGTAGCCAACAACCGTCCTGTGAGGACGATGGAAAGAGAAAAAACACTGAGAGGTGAAGAGGAGTAATCACACACATACTCACACACAGACTCACACACAGACTCACACACAGACACAGACTCACACACAGACTCACACACAGACACAGACTCACACATAGACTCACACACAGACTCACACAGACTCACACACAGACTCACACACATACTCACACATGACACACACACAGACTCACACAGACCCACACACAGACCCACACACAGACTCACACAGAATCACACACAGTCTGAAAACAGAGACTCACACAGACTCACACACAGTCTCAAACACAGACTCACACATGACACACACACAGACTCACACAGACCCACACGCAGACCCACACACAGACCCACACACAGACTCATACACAGACTCACACACAGACCCACACACTGACCCACACACAGACTCACACACAGACTCACACAGACTCACACACAGTCTCACACAGAGACTCACACAGACTCACACACAGACCCACATACAGACTCACACACAGACTCACACACTGACCCACACACAGACCCACACACAGACCCACACACAGACCCACACACAGACCCACACACAGACCCACACACAGACTCATACACAGACTCACTCACAGACCCACACACAGACTCACACACTGACCCACACACAGACTCATACACAGACTCACCCACAGACCCACACACAGACTCACCCACAGACCCACACACAGACCCACACACTGACCCACACACAGACTCACACACAGACTCACACAGACTCACACACAGACTCACACAGAGACTCACACAGACTCACACACAGTCTCACACAGAGACCCACACACAGACTCAAACGCAGACTCACACATGACACACACACAGACTCACACAGACTCACACAGACTCACACAAAGTCTCACACAGAGACTCACACAGACCCACACACAGACCCACACACAGACTCACACACAGACTCACACACTAACCCAAAAACAGACCCACGCACAGACCCACACACAGACCCACACACAAACTCATAGACAGACTCACACACAGACCCACACACAGACTCACACACAGACCCACACACAGACTCACACACTGACCCATACACAGACTCACACAGACTCACACACAGACTTACACACAGACTCATAGACAGACTCACACACAGACCCACACACAGACTCACACACAGACCCACACACAGACCCACACACAGACCCACACACAGACCCACACACAGACCCACACACAGACCCACACACAGACTCACACAGACTCACACACAGACTTACACACAGACTCATAGACAGACCCACACACAGACTCACACACAGACTCACACACTAACCCACACACAGACCCACACACTAACCCACACACAGACCCACACACAGACCCAAAAACAGACCCACACACAGACCCACACACAAACTCATAGACAGACTCACACACAGACCCACACACAGACTCACACAGACTCACACACAGACTCACACAGACTCACACACAGACTCACACACAGACTCAAACACAGACACAGACTCACAGACAGACAGACTCATAGACCCAAAACATTTCCAGGACTGACCTCCGCACAACCATGACTAGACTGAGAAAGAGGAGGCTGAGGATTCCAACGAGGAAGAGCAGAGGGGTGTTCAGACATGGCTGGTCCAGGGAACCGCGAGTGTAGAACCCGTAGAACAGAGGAGAACGTTCCAGAAAACCCTGAGAGAACGTTTGAGGGAGAGAGTGTGAGGGAAGGGAACAAGGAACACACACACATTCTCTTTCTCCCTTTCTCTCTCTCTCTCTCTCTCTCTCTCTCCCCCTCTATCTCTCTCTCTCTCACACACACACACACACATTTGCTCTCACACACCTTCTCTCTCACATACTAACCGAGACCAGGAACAAATCTGTAAAGGAGTCGTTCCAACGAAACAGCAGCGGTTCTGAACAAGGTACAGCATCAACAAAAACCAACAACGTCAACAACATCAAACACGCAACCTCAAAAATGAAACGACACATCATTAAAACCGTTTCGTTCGTGTTAAAAGCTCCACGAATCCGAACCCTGTCGCTTCGGGTTACAGTCATCGGGTTAAAGTGTGAAGACTGCTGCTGTATTCCCAGCAGGGGGTGCTGGAGGTGTCCAGAGCGCCCCCTACGCCTCACCGCTGGTGTTGCCTCTGCCGTAGCGCCTGCTGGGCTCCAGGATGAAGCCCGAGAGGATCGCGCAGTGCAGCAGGCTGCAGAAGATCAGGTACCTCAGGAACACAAAGTACGACTTCACGCCCACGCCAAACCTCCCTGGGAGGGGAGGAGGAGGGAGAGGAGGGAGGGGGAGAGGAAAGGAGAGATGGGGAGGGGGAGAGGAGAGAGGGGGAGAGGAGAGAGGGGGAGAGGAGAGGAGGAGAAGCGAGAGGAGGAGGGTTAGAGGAGAGGAGAAGAGAGAGGAGGGGGGTTAGAGGAGAGGAGAAGAGAGAGGAGGGGGGAGAGGAGGAGAGGAAAGGTGAGAGGGGGAGGGTAACAAGAGAGAGGAGGGGGGAGAGAGAAGGAAGGGAAGAGGAGAGAGGATTTGGGATGAGGGAAAAGGGTGTGTGGAAGGTATTGTGTGGGCACATGCACACAGGTAGTGTACACACACACACACACACACACACTCCCGTTTCTTACCCTCAATGGTGTGTAGCGTCTGTCTCCATGGCAACAGCCTTGGGATGGCCCCTCCCACCTGCTGCCGGAGCCGCTTCCTGGCGATGCTCTGGCTCCGCCTCCACGACTCCCAGCAGCCAATGGAACGCATTTGCTGTCTCCTCCTGTCCCTGATTGGCAGGTTGGACCAAGAATGATTGTCTATCCAGAGATCTCAACTTCATCTGGATTCTGGTGAAATTCATCCCTAAAAGTGTGTGAGTATGTGCGTGTGCATGTGTGTTTGTGTTTGTGTGTGTGCTACCTGGCCTCCCTCTTCGCCTGCATACACACAGCCAGGCTCCTCAAAGGCTCACTGGAGGCCTTGTCTCGGTTTTCTCCAGCCAGAGGTACGTGACGGCGGTTCTCCCCAGGCTTCGGCTCTGCATCCTGGGCAACGTTTCCTACCCGCTCCCCCTGTCTGGCGTGGGGCCTGCAAGCCTGGTAGCTGGGAAGCTGGTTAAAGATCTCAGTCTGATAGTAGATGCAGGACTCATCGGACAACATAGAGTCACCACTGTCATCTGTGGGGGAGAGAGGGGAGACGGGGGAGGAATGGAGGGAGGGAGGGAGGGGGAAGTACCAGTAACAGAGAAAAAGGAAGAGGAGGAATAAGAGTCATATTTGCTTCGTCACATGGTAACATCTCGGACCAATAAAAAACAAGAAGTTGCAAACGTCACAGGAAGTTACATTCAGAAACCGCAACAGGAAATGCGATTTTTCTCCGAAATAAAAGACCATGTTTGGCTGTCAGGTACATGTTTAATGATATCCAGGGTGGAATCATCTGGAATAAATACTTCAATAAATACACAAGCATACACATACAAAGAGAGACAGGGAGAGAGAGAGCGAGAGCGAGAGACACACACACACACACACAAAGGTTTTCTTGTACTTGTAATCTGCAGGAGATGAGCAACGGCTCGTGAACACACACAGATACACAAACCCCTCTAGAACCCCACACACACACACACAACCAGGCACACACACACACACACAACCAGGCACACACACACCGACACGCACGTCTTACTTGAAAGCAACGTTTGGAACTTGACAGTCTTGCGTACTTCATCCTCCATGATTCCTCTGCATTGAAAACACACACACTCACACACACGGCCGTCCCCCACCCTTGCAGACTTCAGCAGACTCCAGATCAGCCTACCGTACCCTGGTCTGACGGATGTCACGTGACAGGAAATGGAGAAACGAGTTATGAAGCTAGAAATACTGAGCAAGGGTTGACAACTCACAAAAACACACACTTCCAGTGAGGGGGCAGGCATTCACCTGCACGCACGCACACACACACACACACACACCTCTAGAGGCCAGGAAGACCATCCTGACCCGGGTGAGTAGCAAAAGGGGGAAATCTTGGTGGGAATAGGTTAAATAATGTCAAACTCTCTATGATCCTAAATCACATTTACAGACGTCTCGCTGTGCATCTCTCTGTGTGTGTATATTTACAGTGTAGTAGAAAACGTTTCAGAGGTTAGTCATCTGGAGCCTGTTTTCAAAATCAAGACGATCCCACCTCCATCCAGAAGTCATTCTCAGCCAGAGAAAATGGGTCCGAGAACTCAGACTACCTCTGAAACCTACACCAACAGATCAGTGAGTCAGATGGCTCAGCGGGTTAAGGCGTTGGCCTCATAATCGGAAGGTGGTGAGTTCGATCCCCGGCTGTGGCTATGTGATGCGGTGTCCTTGGGCAAGGCACTTCACCCTACTTACCTCAGGAAGAACGTCCCTGTAAATCGTTTTGGATTAAAGTGTCTGCAAAATGAGGGATTCGTATTATTGTGTCAACACTATATGTTAATTCGTGTTAAGTAACAAGTAAACGTCTCTCTCACTATGTAGAAAAAACAAACATCTCCTTCCTGTTTCAGGTAGTTATCTGAGTGTGTGCTGCAGCAGCAGTGGCCATGTGTGCCCATGCGTGTTCGTGCGTGTGCGCACGTGCGTGTCTGTATACGTTGTAGGTTGGGGAGTCAGATGGCTCAGCGGGTTAAGGTGTTGGTTTTATAAGCAGAAGGTTGTGAGTTCAAACCCCGGCTGTGGCTATGTGATATTGTGTCCTTGGGCAAGGCACTTCACCCTACTTGCCTCAGGGGGGGAATGTCCCCGTATTTGCTGTAAATCGCTTTGGATAAAAGCGTCTGCTAAGTGACTAAATGTAAATGTATACGGACGTGCGTCAGTTATACGGAGATGAACGGCTGTCGATGCACACATTTCTGCAGAAAACTCCCACGCAACCACAAACCCGTTGTCTTAACCTTTAGTCTCTTCGTTTGTGGCAGTGGTTCCCAATTCCGGTCCTCAGCCCGCTGTCCTGCATGTTTTTGATGTTTCCCCCTTCCAACACACCTAATTCAAATACATTGTCGTTATCAGGCTTCTGCTGAGCTTCATAAGGACCCATTCATTTGATTCAGGTGTGTTGGAGCAGGGAAACATCTAAAACAGGGGTCACCAACATTTGTTTAACTTAGAGCTACTTCATAGGTCCTGAGTGATATATGAGGGGCTACCAGTTTAATACGCTCTAATGAAAAAACATATTTGCTCAGTTTGCCTTTAGTTATACGTTATTAATATAATATAATAATAATAATCATGTTAAATATTTCTAACAATTATTATTATTATTAACATATTTTTTGAGATATTGTAATTGTTTTATTTATATACATGTAAGTGTATTTTTAGAATAGGCCTGTGGGCAACTTGTGGTTCATGGGGGCTACCTGGTGACCCCTGTGTTGGTGTTGGTGACCCCTGATCTAAAACAAGACAGAGGGCCCTGAGGACCAGGGTTGAGAACCACTGGTTTCTGGGAACTATTGGGTTAATGTAGGGTGTCATTCTAAGATAAGATAAGACATTCTGACATTCCAGAATAGGCCTACTGATTAGGCACGACACCATTGTAGCGTCAAAACCATCTTGTGAAATTGGGTAAAATCAACATAATTCCGGGTGTAGGATCATGAGATATTTATTCTGTAGTAAAAAAAATAATAATCCGTTTTAAAGCAGGGGTCACTAACGCTGGTCATCGAGGGGCCACTGTCCCGACCATTTTAGATGTTTCCCTGCTCCAGCACACCTGACTCTAATGAATGGTCATTATCAGGGAAACATCTACAACATGGAGAACAGTAGGCTCTGAGGACCAGGGTTGGGAACACTGTTTTAAAGGTTTCCTACATGTTTACCTCAAACTACATATCCCAGAATGCCGCGGATGCTCCTCCCAGAGCAGAGTCTGGCCAGGTAGATTCTACGTTTTAAACGAACACAGAACAGGTGAGTTCGGTAAAATACTATCTTTCGGTTATTAATGTCAATATTTTATTATGAAGAAGTAATAGAGGAGAATGAGAATACTTGTTTAGTCATATGAATGCTTTGTCCATTAGTTTTGCGACACGTTGGTTGTTGTTACTTTGCTTCGCTTTTTCAGACAAAGTTACGCAACCGGTTCATGCCCATGTCATCACAGATATGTGTTAATTTTCGTTACATTCAGAATTAGAATAGTTTTTTTCATTCGCCATGGAAGTTGCCCAAACACGGTATTAACTGTGGCAGTAAAACAATAAACACACTGAACTTAATAATTTGAAAAAAAGTATCTTAAACTAACTATTTTGAGACAATAAGGCAAGGCAAGTTTATTTGTATAGCACATTTCGTACACAAAGGCCATTCAAAGTGCTTTACATTTAAAAGAAATAAATAATACAAAAAAATAGAACATTAGAAACAGAAATAACAGTATACATCAAAGATGTAAAAAATACATTCAAAGTGAAATAAAAAGAGGAAAGGGAATTAAAAGAATTAAAAGATAATACGTATAAAATAAAGCGCAAACAGTTCGGACATAGCACAGGGCTCAATCAGCAATTGCATAGATACAAATATGTGTTTTGAGCCCATAAATGTGCCTGGCAGTGACTGTTACTAGTAACTTCCTTAAGGAAAAGTCCTCTAAAGATTACATTTGTATCTGTTGTGGAATGAATCACAGGAGAGGACAGGACAGAACAGGACATTTGAACACAATCCTGTATGATTAGAGAAGAGCGACGAATTGGACTCTACCATTTGTCTTGAACTTTTTAAAGGGGGGGGGGGGTGTTCCACATGTTGGTGAAAATTACATATTTTTTATGAGACAGCACATAAACAAACCAGACTGTGTGAATTTTACACATTTTAAACCAACTTAATCGAAAGGAAAATCTTCTTTGTCGTCCGTTATGAAGTTGTAACACGCTAATCAACGTAAGAGACGCCCCTATGCGACAATGGACAGGTCCGCTGCCTGGCTACCCATGCCGAGGTATTTTGACTGAGCCGCAGCGCAAGTGAAGCTGCTGCAGGAAAGTTTAATGCAAATCCAACCGTGCTCCAGTGGACGAATTAAACCTTCGTTTTATACCCGTAGCCTACACTATCCCAACCGGTATGTTGATTAGCATTTTTGTGTTATTTTATTCTGTTGTTAGACAAGTATTGTCGTTGCAACTTTACGCTCACAAACTTTTTGGACCCGGTTAAGAAAATAATCAAAAGTTGCACTAACTAACCGCTTTTAAAATAGGAAGATCACGTTTGAGAAATGGACGTTTTTCTCTCTGTGTGCACGGTGACAGGCAAGAGAGGGGAGACAGACAATGAGACGCTGTTGTAGGCAAAGATCTGTCAGGATCCGTCAACCGTGAGAGCGTTCACCCGTTCACAACTCGCCCTGCAAAACCGACGGGGGGTTGGTGGGACAAACCATGACACAACACTTGTTTAAAAAAAATTAGTCAAGTGGCTGAGCGGTTAGGGAATCTGGTTGGTAATCGTGAAGGTTGCCGGTTCGATTCCCGGCCGTGCGAAATTACGTCGTGTCCCTGTAGTTGCTGCGAGAGCGTCTGCTAAATGCAAAATGTACTTTTTTTGTTCTGGTGTTTTGATACTCAGATTTGACAGTTGTAACGTTGAACGAGAGGCTGTGTGATTAGTAACTATACAGCCTGTATTGTATTTAATTCAACAGAGTTCTGTTCATTAAACTCCGACTAAAATTCTGATGCTTTGAACACATATCATACATGTCCCCCTCCCCTCACCGCCCCCACTCCCCTTTCCAGCAAGACCAGAACCAGGCACAAGGTTATTTGCAAAGCAAACAGTTCATTGTGTGTAATTGACAGAGCATGGTATTCAAACTGACAGTTGTGGCACCTAACTAGAAGGCATACTAAGCACTTCTTTGTGGTATAGATAGCTGCGTGTTGACTCAGAATGGAAATCTTAAATATGTCAGCTTGCAAGACAAGTTTGTTGCCATGGGAATTCGAGCCGACCTTGCATGGTCCTTAATCTTAGGCCCTTTGGCCGAAATGTGTTGCTATTGTTATTGTATTTTTTTTATTATCTTTGTGACCGCAAAAGACATGGGACGCAGGGTAATGTAGTTGTGGTGTGTGTGTGTGTGTGCGCCCGCGCGCGTCATAATTACTACCACATTTCCGTGTTTTTTATTCCTGTGGGAGGATTATATGTACATGTTCTCGTTTACAATTTACTCTCCTCACTCACCCCTGTTCTCATTCACAGCTCTCTCTCTCTCTCTCTCTCTCTCTCTCTCTCTCTCTGTTTCTCAGTCTTTTGTTCTCTCTTTCCCTCTGTCCCCCTCTTCTTCCCTTTCCCACACCCTCTTACTGTTTTCATTAGCCCTCTGCTCTCTGTGTTCTTACACACACACACACACACACACACACACACACACACAGCTGTGTCCCCTCCACACTGTAGTTTGACCCAGGAAGATTATTTTCAGGGTCTGTTTCCCATATTTCTCCCCAACTCTCTCTCTACTCTCTCATCTATTTCTCTGTCTGTCTGTCTGTCTGTCTCTCTCTCTCTCTCTCTCTCTCTCTCTCCCTCTCACACACACACACAAACACACACACACTAACTGACCTATTTTACACACGCATCACATCCCTCCATGCTGATTGGCCGGGAGCCAGAGAGCCACTAGAACTCTGTGATGATGTCAAGAAGGAGAAGTTATTTGCCAGGAAACGAACAACAAGGCAACAAACCCACAGACCAACACCCAGTATTACCACACACACACACACACACACTTTCCTAACAGCTTAATGCTAGTCTTGTGGGATGAGGTCAGCTGAACAGTTAAACAGCTAAACACTGCCAACACCGCTCATGCTCAACTGAACACTGCTGTCCAGAGTCTTCTTTGACTGAGTGACAGGCAGACTGGCTGGCAGACTGGCTGGCTGGTTGAATGGCTAGTTCAATGGCTGGATGGCTGGCTGGCTGTCTGGCTGGTTCATAAGAAGGCAAACGTTTGATATATAGGACTGTCTTCTGTAATGTTTATTGCATTTTGGCAACATTGCTGTATTAATAGACACAGATTTCCTTAATGAAATGGGGCTGCGTGGAAAAATCGACACATGCATCTCACTTCATTGCTCTCTCTCCATCGCTCGCTCCCTATCTATCTCTCTCTCACACACACACACACTTACACAGCATACTCGTCACCCTTCAACTGTTTCATAGGGCAAGAAGAGTGTCACACAAAGTGCCACCTCACACACAGAATAGAAGGAATAGTGACTCCATTGTCCTATCTAGAGAGCCCTCTGTGTGTGTGTGTGTGTGTGTGTGTGAGTGAGAAAGCTAGGGCAAGCTGAGACTCGAATACTTAATTGTCCTTAGGTGGTTCCACCCTGTATAGCCTAACATTCTTTCTACCTGTCTCTCTCCCTCCCTCTCTCCTTCCCCCCTTCTCTCCCCCTCCCCCTCTCCCTCTCCCCCAGGTCCTCCACTATGACAGGGGGGCGGTTTCTAAGAGGGTGTGACCCCTCTTTGTGATTGGATGACATTCTGTCAGAGGGAAAGCGAGGAGAGAAGGAGAGAGAGAAGATAAGAATGTCTCGAAACGTTGATTTGGACCTCAACCCCCACCTCCTGGAAGCTGGACCAGAGTGAGAACCTCCCCTCCTCTTCTCCTCTCTCCCCTCCTCCTCTCCTCCCCTCTCCCCTCCTCTTCTCCTCTCCTAACCATGGTCTGGAATTCCTTTGTTTCTGCGGCCAAAGACGCTTTGTGTCTGTGTGTGCTTTCATGCGTGTGTGGCTTGTGTGTGTGTGTGTGTTTGTGTGTGTCTCTTGAGTATTTACATCCACCACACAGTGGTGTCTGATCTGCTGTGTGTGTGTCACTTCCTGTGGTGCTCAGCTCTAAAAGCTCCCCAGGGAGAGAGAGGCCCTCAACAGGGTTCTGGGGCCCGGACTACGCGACTGTCACAACTCCTAAACTGTCCCCTGTGTGCGTGTGTTTACCTGTGTGTGTGTGTGTTTACCTGTGTGTACGTGTGTACCTGTGTACTTGTGTACCTGTGTGCGTGTGTACCTGTGAGTGTTTGTTTACCTGTGTGTGTGTTTTTTTACCTGTGTGTGTGTGTGTGTGTGTGTGTGTGTGTACCTGTGTGCGTGTACCTGTGTGCGTGTGTGCGTGCGTTTGTTTACCTGTGTGCGTGTGTTTGTCTACCTGTGTGTGTGTGTGTGTGTGTGTGTGTGTGTGTGTTTGTTTACCTGTGTGTGTGTGTGTGTGTGTGTACCTGTGTGTGTGTACCAGGAGCCCTGTGGATGAGGAGGGGGTCCATGACTCGTTCAGCCAGCTGATAGCAGAGCAGAGTCAGAATGGAGGGTCCTCACATGGGATGGAGTTACAGCGGCTTCAGAGACAGCTGGACGAGGAGGAGCAAGGTGTGTGTGTGTGTGTACACGTACAGTATGTGTGTGTGTGTACATGGGGAGAGGGGAATGATAAAATTGTGTGTGTGTGTGTGAGAGAAAAGATAGCGAATATAAGCGTCATCTCTTGCCATCCCTTTCCTTCTCTCTCCCCGTCTCTCCCCCCTGCCCCTCCCCCCGTCCCCCCCCCGTCTCTCCCCCTTCTCAGACCTGGTCCCCAACCTGCCCGTCCCCGGCACCGAGCCCTGGGCCAGGCACTATGGGATGGTGAGGGGGGAGGAGGAGGGGGTGGAGGGGCCGGAGGGGGGGAGGGAGGGGGACCCCCTGGTGGAGGAGCGTTGGTCTTCAGCCACCCTCAGGATCCTGTCCGCCATGCCCAGCAGAACCATCGGTCAGTCTTCACCTCCGTGTGTGTGTGTTTATAAACGGGAAATGTTTAAGTGTGCATACTACTACTACTACATACTACTGTGTATAAATATATAAACATATATGATTTACACACACATATACCTTTATATATATATATATATATATATATATATATAATATATCTGAGTTTGTGTGTCTGTGTGTGTATATGTCTGCATTATGTGTGTGTCTGTGTTTGTCTCTGTGTGTGTGTGGGTCTCTGTCTCTGTTTGTGTGTCTTTGTGTATCTCTGTGTGTGTGTGTCTGTGTGTGTCTGTGTGTGTGTGTATGTGTGTGTCTCTCTCTCTGTGTGTGTGTGTGTGTCTCTCTCTCTCTCTCTCTCTCTCTCTCTGTGTGTGTGTGTGTCTCTCTCTCTCTCTGTGTGTGTGTCTCTCTATCACTCTCTCTGTGTCCAGGCAGGAGCAGAGGAGCAGTCATCTCTCAGTACTATAACAGGACCATGCAGCTGAGGAGGCGCAGGCAGAGCAGGCCCTCCATCAAAGACTTCTCCCGCTCCGCACGACCCAGTATCCGTGGTTACGGCGTGGAGACCGACAGCACCGACTCGGGACGAGGTGAGGGACACATATATATATGTGTGTGTGTCTGTATGTGTGTGAGTGTCTGTATATATATGTGTGTGTGTGTGTGTCTGTATATATATGTGTTTGTGTGTGTGCATTAGATAAGAGGCACCTGCTGGTGAACAACCTCCAGAACCTGTCTCTGAGTGACAGGGTGAGGATGCTCAGAGCCATGCCTCTCAGTGTGGCTGAGAAGAGGGAACTCAGGTACGTGTCTATCTCTCTGTCTTTCTCTCTCTCTCAGTCTCTCTGTCTGTCTTTCTCTCTCTCTGTCTGTCTGTCTGTCTCTCTCTGTGTTTCTCTGTCTCTCTCTGTCTCTCTCTCTGTCTCTCGCTCTCTCTCTCTGTCTATCTCTCTCTGTCTGTCTATCTCTGTGTGTCTCTCTCTGTCTGTCTCTCTCTCTCTTTCTCTCTAACTTGTATGTAACCTACAGTGTTTCTTCCCCCCCCCCCCCCCCCCACTTCCTGCCTTCCAGGTCTGCTTGTCATAAGGACTCTCGCTCCTTCTCCCGGAGCCGAATCCCCTGCTGCAGTCTCCTCAAGAACGACATCATCATCGTGAGTCCTAATGTCCCTTCCTCTCAACAACAACAGGCAGCAACTTCCTGTTTTTCTAAAAACACGCTTGGCTGTCTAGACAGGGTGATACTGTTTCAGCTGTGATGCTATCAGGAATGTAGCAGTTGTGTAACTGTATGTTCTGCTGGTGTCCTTCTTACCCCCCCCCTCTCTCTCTCTCTCTCTCTCTCTCACTCAAACACGCACACACTCATTGTCATACACATGCACACACACACACACTCACACACTTTCACACGCAAACACACACTCACTCACACACTCACTCTCACATACATTCACTCTCACATTTCCCCTCCTCACTGTCATACACACGCACACTCTCCAACACACACATACACTCTCAAACACACACTCACTCTCACACACATTCACTCACACACACTCACGCGTGCACACACTCACTCTCAAACACACTCTCTCTCTCACTCACACACACACACACACTCACGCGTGCACACACTCACTCTCAAACACACTCTCTCACACACACTCTCTCACACACACTCTCTCACACACACTCTCTCACACACACTCTCTCACACACACACACATTCACTCTCACCCCCCCCCCCCCAGTCTCTGAGGCAGGCCTGGTACAACTGGCTGTCCTTCCTGCACTCCCTCCACCTGTGGCAGGTGGCACTGAAGAGGGTGAGCGGGCGCTTCGGCACGGGCGTGCTCTCCTACTTCCTGTTCCTGAAGACCCTGCTCTTCTTCAACTGCTTCCTGTTCCTGGTGACGGGGCTGTTCCTGGTGTTGCCCCAGGCCATCCGGCCCCCGGCCCCTCCCCAGGGCGGACAGCCTTTCTCTGGGCTGGAACTGCTCACCGGAGGGGTGAGGACTGGAGACCCACTGGATTGGGGGTGGAGGGGGGGTGAAGGAGGAGGGGAGGGGGTTGTGGAGTCCTTTTGATCACTCACGTTCTCAATCCCCTCTCTCCCAACCCCCTCTCTCTCTTTTTCTCCTCTCTCTGTCTCCTTCCCTCTGTCTTTCTCTCCCCTACTCTTTGTCTCTCCCCCTCTCTCTTCCCCCCCCCCCTCTCTCTCTCTCTCTCTCACCCCTTGTCCCCTCCCTCTCTTTCTCTCTCTTCCTCCCCTCCCGTCTCTCTCTCTCTCTCACCCCCTCCCCTTCTCTCTCTCCCTCCCGTCTCTCTCTCTCTCTCACCCCCTCCCCTTCTCTCTCTCCCTCCCGTCTCTCTCTCTCCCCCTCCCCTTCTCTCTCTCCCTCCCGTCTCTCTCTCTCCCCCTCCCCTTCTCTCTCTCCCTCCCGTCTCTCTCTCTCTCTCTCCCCCTCCCCTTCTCTCTCTCTCAGGGTTACTTCTCTGACTCAGTGTTGTACTATGGTTACTACAGTAACTTCACCCTGTATAAGAGCTGTGAGAGCTTTAACGGCTCCGCTGCCTCCTGCCCCCGTCTGTCCTACAACATGCCACTGGCCTACTTCTTCACCATCGGAATGGCTTTCTTCATCACCTGCATCATCCTCGTCTACAGGTGTGTGTGTGAGTGCTTTGTGTGTGTATGACGTACCTCTGACGTGTGTGTGTGTGTGTGTGTGTGTCCAGCATGTCCAAGTCGTTCGGCCAGAGTTTCAGGATAGACAAGTCGTGCGGGATGCTGGCCGTGAAGGTGTTCTGCTCCTGGGATTTCAAGGTCATCAAGAGGTCGTCGGTCAAACTCATGTCCGAGAACATCAGCACTCAGATCAAGGTAGGGCCGGACACACACACACACACACACACACACACACACACTTTTCATGGGAACATACGGTTTTTCTGCTCCCACACACTTCATTAGTGAACACCGATGTGACACGGTCATGTATTTTCTCTCTTGTTCTCTCGCCCTCTCTCCTGCCTCCCCCGATCTCTCTCCCCTCCCTCTCTCCTGCCTCCCCCTAACTCTCCCGCCTCCCTCCACCCTCTCTCCCCTCTCTCTCTCCCGCCTCCCTCCCTCCACCCTCTCTCCCCTCTCTTCCTCCTTCCCTCCCTCCCCCCTCCCTCCCCCCTCTCCAGGAGCTGCTAGCAGAGCTGGGCCGGGGTCAGGAGCAGCGTCCCGTGGCTCAGAGGCTGTGGAGGCTGACCGTGCACAGCCTGGCCTGGGCCATCTGCACGGGCAGCACTGTGGCCTGCTCTCTGGCCGTCTACTACTTCTCTGAGCACATGCACAAGGTCTGTGAGGGTGTGTGTGTGTGTCTGAGGTGTGTGTTCGTCTGGAGTGTGTGCTCGTCTGAGGTGGGTGTATGTTTGAGGTGTGTGTTTGTCTGAAGTGTGTGTGCGTCTGAGGTGTGTGTGTGAATGTGGGTGTATGTTTGACGTGTGTGTGTGTGTGTCTTGAAGTGTGCGTGTGTTCGAGGCATGGGTCCGTCCCCCCCTCATCTCCCTCGCTCCTCACCCCTCCAACCTCTCCACCCTCACCTCCCCCTCACCGGCAGGATCTCCAGTACAGAGCCAGGTTCAGCCGTAACCCTCAGCTGAAGGAAGCCAGCCTGCTGGCTCTTCCCGTCGTGGTGTCGCTCATCAACCTGCTCCTGCCCGGCCTCTTCAACGCCGCGGCCTGGATGGAGGAGTACGACTCCCCCAGCGTGCGCACGTACGTGGCCATCGGCAGGAACCTCATGCTCAAGGCCAGCGTGCTGGGAGTGCTGTGCTACCATTGGCTGGGTAGGATAGCAGCCGACCCTCAGAGTGTGGGTCTGGAGGTGAGCAGGGTCCTGGGTCCTAACGTTCTAGAACTCTTTGAGTGTTCTTTGCGTTTGAGTCTGGGTCTGTCCCCGCACTCCAGTTTTCTGGCTCTACATTGTAGTGTGTGGGTGTGTGTGTGTGTGTGTGTATGTGTGTGTGTGTGTGTTCAGTGCTGGGAGAGTTTTGTAGGTCAGGAGTTGTACCGTTTCCTCCTGATGGACTTCATCTTCACCATCCTGGACACCTTGTTTGGAGAGTTCCTCTGGAGGTAGAGGAGCTACCTGCCTGTCTCTCTACCTGCCTGTCTCTCTACCCGCCTCTCTCTCTCTCTCTCTCTACCTGCCTGTCTCTCTACCTGCCTGTCTCTCTCTCCACCTGCCTGTCTCTCTACCTAACTCTCTCTCTCTCTCTACCTGCCTGTCTCTCTACCTGTCTGTCTCTCTACCTGCCTCTCTCTCTACCTACCTCTCTCTCTACCTGCCTGTCTCTCTCTCTCTACCTGCCTGTCTCTCTCTCTACCTGCCTCGCTCTCTCTCTACCTGCCTCGCTCTCTCTCTACCTGCCTGTCTCTCTAACTGCCTCTCTCTCTCTCTCTACCTGCCTCTCTCTCTCTACCTGCCTGTCTGTCTACCTGCCTCTCTCTCTACCTGTCTGTCTCTACCTGTGTCTGTCTGTGTCTCTGACTGTACTTCTCTCTGTACCCGTCTCTCGCTCTACCTGTCTCTCTCTGTACCTGTCTCTCTCTCTCTGCACCTGTCTGTCTGTCTCTCTCTACTTCTGCATATTTAATCGGATCCTTCTCCCTCCTCCCTCTCCAGGTTGTTCTCTAGGAAGGTTCTAAAGAGGAGGAGGAAACCTGTGTTTGATATCGCCCGGAATGTTCTAGAACTCATCTATGGACAAACCCTGGCCTGGTAAGAAACACACACACACACCCTCACACTCACACAGCCGTGAGATTCAAGTACTCTTCCTTGTGAATAAGATGTGTGTGTGTGTGTGTGTGTGTGTGGGGTGTGTGTGGGCGTGTGTGTGTGTGTGTCAGGTTGGGGGTGCTGTTCACCCCCCTGCTTCCTGCTCTCCAGGTCATCAAGCTGCTGCTCCTCTTCTACATGAAGAAGGTACCGCTCACTCGCCATGACAACCGCTCACTCGCCATGACAACCGCTCACTCGCCATGACGACCCGCTCACTCGCCATGACGACCCGCTCACTCGCCATGACAACCGCTCACTCGCCATGACGACCCGCTCACTCGCCATGACGACCCGCTCACTCGCCATGACGACCGCTCACTCGCCATGACGACCGCTCACTCGCCATGACGACCGCTCACTCGCCATGACAACCGCTCACTCGCCATGACAACCGCTCACTCGCCATGACAACCGCTCACTCGCCATGACAACCGCTCACTCGCCATGACAACCGCTCACTCGCCATGACAACCAGTTCACTCGCCATGACGACCCGCTCACTCGCCATGACGACCCGCTCACTCGCCATGACAACCGCTCACTCGCCATGACAACCGCTCACTCGCCATGACAACCGCTCACTCGCCATGACAACCGCTCACTCGCCATGACAACCAGTTCACTCGCCATGACAACCGCTCACTCGCCATGACAACCCGCTCACTCGCTATGACAACCGCTCACTCGCCATGACAACCCGCTCACTCGCCATGACAACCGCTCACTCGCCATGACAACCCGCTCACTCGCCATGACAACCGCTCACTCGCCATGACAACCGCTCTTTCGCCATGACAACCGCTCACTCGCCATGACAACCGCTCACTCGCCATGACAACCGCTCACTCGCCATGACAACCAGTTCACTCGCCATGACAACCGCTCACTCGCCATGACAACCCGCTCACTCGCTATGACAACCGCTCACTCGCCATGACAACCCGCTCACTCGCCATGACAACCGCTCACTCGCCATGACAACCGCTCATTCGCCATGACAACCGCTCTTTCGCCATGACAACCGCTCTTTCGCCATGACAACCGCTCACTCGCCATGACAACCCGCTCACTCGCCATGACAACCGGTCACTCGCCATGACAACCGCTCACTCGCCATGACAACCGCTCTTTCGCCATGACAACCCGCTCACTCGCCATGACAACCGCTCACTCGCCATGACAACCCGCTCACTCGCCATGACAACCGCTCACTCGCCATGACAACCGCTCTTTCGCCATGACAACCGCTCACTCGCCATGACAACCGCTCACTCGCCATGACAACCGCTCACTCGCCATGACAACCGCTCACTCGCCATGACAACCGCTCACTCGCCATGACAGCAATGATCACAACCTCAATCATAGACGTAATAACCATGATTAGGATCGCATGCCTCCCTAGCCCCGCCCCTAACCCCGCCCCCATCCCCCAGACCAGTCTGATGCAGAACTGCCAGGCTCCCAGGAAGCCGTACCGAGCCAGTCAGATGACCACCATCTTCATCACGCTGCTCTGCTTCCCATCCTTCCTGGGCGCCGCCGTGTCTGTCACCTACACCATGTGGAGGTAGGGCTGGGATACACACACACACATACAGCTTTAATCACACACACACACACACACACAGCTCTTACCACACACACACACACAACTTTAACCACACACACACACAGCTTTAACCACACACACACACAGCTGTAACCACACACGCACACAAAACAGCTTTAACCACACACACACCTCTAACCACACACACACACACACCTCTAACCACACACACACACCTCTAACCAAACACAGACACACACACCTCTAACCACACACACACACACCTCTAACCACACACACACACACCACTAACCAAACACACATGCGCACACACCTCTTCTTCTCTTTCCAACCCCCTCCCCCCTCAGTATCCAGCCCTCGGCTCGCTGCGGCCCGTTCCGGGGCCTGGTCACCATGTTCCAAAGCGGGAAGCGCTGGGTTCTTCAGCTGGAGTCAGAGAACCCTAACCTGTCCTGGCTGGTGTGGGCCCACACTTACCTGGTGGAGAACCCTCTCTTTATCTTCCTGGCTGCTCTCATCTTCCTGTGAGTGGAGACTACACACACATACAGACACACAGATACCTACATTACCTCTCACACACACACAGGTACCCATACCACCTCACACACACCCATCATACAGACACACAGGTAGCTACACCACCT
The DNA here is from genome assembly GCA_030340685.1 of Protosalanx chinensis. Taxonomy (NCBI): domain Eukaryota; kingdom Metazoa; phylum Chordata; class Actinopteri; order Osmeriformes; family Salangidae; genus Protosalanx; species Protosalanx chinensis. The sequence goes on along the minus strand of CM059342.1, from coordinate 3,802,224 downwards.
CTCACACACACACACACACGCACACATCATACAGACACACAGGTACCTACACCACCTCTCTCACAGACACACACGCACACATCATACCATACTAGGTACCTGTGTGTCTGTATGATGTGTGTGTGTGTGTGTGAGAGAGGTGGTGTAGGTACCTGTGTGTCTGTATGATGTGTGCGTGTGTGTGTGTGAGAGAGGTGGTGTACACACACACCACCTCACACACATCATACAGACACACATGTACCTACACCACCTCTCTCACACACACACACACACATCATACAGACACACAGGTACCTACACCACCTCACACACACACGCACACATCATACAGACATACAGGTAGCTACACCACCTCACACACACACACATCATACAGACATACAGGTAGCTACACCACCTCACACACACACACATCATACAGACACACAGGTACCTACACCACTTCACACACACACATCATACAGACACACGGGTACTCACACCCTCTCCCCTGCTCCCTCCCTCCCCCACCCCCCTCCTCTCCTCCAGGATAGTCATCTACTTCCACACCCAGGTGGTGGACGGGCAGAGGAAGATCATCAGCCTGCTGCAGGAGCAGATAGAAAACGTAGGACGCACAAACACCTCCTGACTAGAACACTCCACAACACTCTGGAACACTCCACAACACTCTGGAACCCTCCACAACACTCTGGAACACTCCACAACACTCTGAAACACTCCACAACACTCTGGAACACTGTACAACACTCTGAAACACTCCACAACACTCTGGAACACTGCACAACACTCTGGAACACTCCACAACACACTGGAACCCTCCACAACACTCTGGAACACTCTACAACACTATGAAACACTGCACAACACTCTGGAACACTGCACAACACTCTGGAACACTGCACAACACTACAGAACACTCCACAACACACTGGAACACTGCACAACACTCTGGAACACTCCATAACACTATTGAACACTCCACAACACTATAGAACACTCCACAACACACTGGAACACTGCACAACACTCTGGAACACTCCATAACACTATTGAACACTCCACAACACTATAGAACACTCCACAACACACTGGAACACTGCACAACACTAGAGCACTCTACATTACTATCGAACTCTTCACAACACTCTAGAACAGGGATTCCCAAACTGTGACTCTCTCTGTCTCCCCCTACCTCCTTTTCCAGGAAGGAGAGGATAAGAAGTTCCTCATCACTCGTCTTCAGACCATCCACGAGCAGAAACGACCTCATTCTCCTCGGAGACTCACCAGTCAGGTGTGTGTATGTACTGTGTGTACTGTGTGTGTGTTGTGTGTACTGTGTGTGTGTGTGTGTGTGTGTGTGTGTTTGTCAGATCAGTCCCATCTTTATTCATTCCCTTCCACATATCCTCTCACCCCCCCCCAGGACTCCAGCTGTTAGAACCCGACCCAGATGACCTGGAGGAAGTAGACTGTTCTGACAGGAAGTGAATATGTGACCTGGAGGAAGGAGACGGTTCTGACAGGAAGTGAATATATGACCTGGAGGAAGAAGACTGTTCTAACAGGAAGTGAATAAATTACCTGGAAGAAGAAGACGGTTCTGACAGGAAGTGAATAAATTACCTGGAAGAAGAAGACTATGGTTCGGACAGGAAGTGAATAAATGCCTCTACGCTAGCAGACAGGTTTGTCTCTGTACACATGGAAGAGGAACTGGAACCCAGAAACAGCTGCCTTTTTACAAAATAACAAAAAGTAATCTTTTATTTTTTATTTGTCGCTCTGAAGGAATCCAGAGGAAAAGGATTACGTCTTCACCTCAAACTTTACAAACGAGCTCTTCTGGGATCTTTCTTAATATTAGCACTTTTATACTGTGAACAAAGTCAGAGTTCATATTTTTATGCAGAGAAAAGTTTTTATGTTAGTTCAGAAAGTGGGGCCTTCATGAAAGTCTTCAGTTCATCTCTACTGTTGCTAGGGTGCCAACGTACCTTTTAATATAGAAGAATCTGATTGGTTGGCGTGAACTGGAAATTATGTCATAACTGACCACTGGAACAGGAAGCTATTTAAATAGCCTCCAGCTTTTTTTGTTTTGATATTTAACTGTTATTTTTTATGTGGTGTCTGTGTGTTTCCACGCACAGTACTTTTTAATAAAACATGTTTGATTCGTCCTTGACGCACCTTTAGCGTTTATTTATGTTGTTTGCGTTGATTGGTGCATAAAATAATCTTTAGTTAAACTTCATCAACACTTAAATAATGACAGAAAGTATGCGTTTCCATTGTTACATTGGAACCTTAGAACTCAGAAAGACAAACAGAACATTTACATTTTACACAGTGACCGAAACAAACACTCCATTTTGTAGATTCCGGATTGAGTCGCCAGAGATTTTACTACGTTTGACTATTCTCTCAATTCTACCGTTCTTTTCATCTCTTGTCATTCTCTTCATCTCTCTTTTGTTTATTTAATAACTCTGTAACTCTGAGTTTGTAAGTCTTACATTATAGAAACGTTATCTTTATGTATAATATACCTTATATATTGTGTGTTTCCGTAGATGTTACGTCTTCATAAATGTACATCTTCTGTTGTTCTTCAGGTGTAAACTAGCTCACCGACTGAACAGCAGTCTAAAGTTATAACGTTATAAACAATATACTCAGTTTACTCAACAAAAAACAAGAAATATAACAACATCATATATATATATATATATATATATACTGTATATATTACTATATATGTATAGTAATGTCTTCTGTTGATCCTGAAGAACTCTGTGGCTGAACTTCATACTGGGCTTTGTGCTTTTATTCAGTCTGTTAAAAACATTGGTTGGTTTGTTTGGTTGTCAGTCTTGGTTTTCTCTGTTTCCAGTTCACCAGTCAGACTTTGTTTTTCTGCTCTGGTTTGTTGACCTCTAAACATCCTCAACATTCCACGTTCCAAGTTCTGGGTTCCACCACTCAGAATTCTGCTCAATAACTACAACTACTGTACCATTCCAACATATAATCCCCGCCCCCCAACTCCCTCTCACTTCCCCCCACAACTAGTTGCCGTTATTGAGCATGCCCAGTAGCGTTCCTGGCTCCAGGCCCTGTTGCTGCGCCACCTTCTGCACGTCGAAGCCCAGGTGTTTCAGGAACTGCATCACGCTCACTTCCTGTCCTGTCAGCTGGTCCCTGATGGAAGGGCAGGTGGGGTTGCATTGAGGCCAGGGACAGCTGTCAATCAAATGCATGGGACAGCCTCTCGAGGACGGGGCCTTGGAGGGTTTTTGGTGGTTGCCGTGGCTGCCGTTGCCACGGAGATTGGCGTGGAGACTGCGGTCCCAGCAGTGGAGGGCTCTGGGGAGGGAGGTGCCTTGGACATGGATGTCCAGCCAATTACTGCAGAGAAGAGGGTAGAATTATGTCATAATGCTACTGTGAGGTCATAATCCTGCTGTATGAGGTCAAAATGCTGTTGTGTGATATCATAAAGCTACTGTGAGGTCATGATGTTGCTGTGCGAAGTCATAATTCCGCTGTGACGTCATAATGTTGCTGTGTGAGGTCGTAATGTTGCTATGAGGTCATAATTCTGCTGTGACATCATAATGCTGCTGTGTGAGGTCTTAATGCTACTCTGAGGTCATAATGTTGCTGTGAGGTCATAATTCTGCTGTGAGGTCATAATGTTGCTGTGAGGTCATAATGTTGTTGTTAGGTCATAATGTTGCTGTGAGGCCATAATGTTGCTGCAAGGCCATAATATTGCTTTGAGGTCATAATGTTGCTGTGAGGTCATAATATTGCTGTGAGGCCATAATGTTGCTGTGAGGCCATAATGTTGCTGTGAGGTCATAATGTTGCTGTGAGGTCATAATGTTGCTGTGAGGTCATAAACAAGTGAACAAGACTGACCTCCTGGTGATGGTCTCATGAGACAGACAGGCAGGAACAAACATGGCCCTGTCGATCAATACACATCAACACACATTAATACACATGTCTATGTGTGCGTGTGAGTGTGTGTGCCTCTGTGAGTGTGTGTGTGTGTGTGTGTGTGTGTCTCACGGCACGTCTCGGAGTGTGTGTCGTAGCTGCTGTCCCAGGGTCTGGATGTATCTCCACTGGGTCTCCAGCAGGGGGCGTCCTGCCAGCTGAACGTTATCCACCATCAACTGAGCCTCGTCAAACAGCCACTGGACCAGGAACACCGGACCTGGACACACACGGATACACACACCACAGATACACATCGACACACACACACGGATACACACACCACAGATACACATCGACACACACACGGATACACACACCACAGATACACATCGACACACACACACACACGGATACAGACACCACAGATACACATCGACACACACACACGGATACACACACCACAGATACACATCGACACACACACGGATACACACACCACAGATACACATCGACACACACACACGGATACACACACCACAGATACACATCGACACACACACACACACACGGATAAACACCACAGATACACATCGACACACACGGATACACACACCACAGATACACATCGACACACACACACACACACGGATAAAAACACCACAGATACACATCGACACACACACGGATACGCACACCAACAGATACACATCGACACACACACACACACGGATAAACACACCACAGATACACATCGACACACACACGGATACACACACCACAGATACACATCGACACACACACACACACGGATAAAAACACCACAGATACACATCGACACACACACGGATACGCACACCAACAGATACACATCGACACACACACACACACGGATAAACACACCACAGATACACATCGACACACACACGGATACACACACCACAGATACACATCGACACACACACACGGATATGCACACCACAGACACGCACACACCGATATGCACACCACAGACGCACACACACACACACCGATATGCACACCACAGATACACACACACATACACACACACAGATATGCACACCACAGACGCACACACCACAGATACACACACACATATACACACACAGATATGCACACCACAGACACACACACACAGATATGCACACCACAGACACACACACACAGATATGCACACCACAGATACATACATACACAGATACACACACACCACAGATACACACAAATATGAGTACACATAAACACTATCTTCAGACCTACAGCGCACGTACACACACCAGACGTGGACACACATGCTTACTCTGGATGGTGGGAAAGACTTTATAACCAAAGAAGCAGTTCCACTCCTCTCCTCTGTGGGCGTGTCTGCAAGCCTCAGGCACCAGCCCTCCCCAGTACCTGCACAGGAAACAGGAAGTATGTCATCACCCAATGACCCTTCCATCCATCGTCCTTCCTTTTCGCCTCCTCCCTCCCTCCCTTCCCCCTCCTCCTCCCTGTCCCTCCTTCTCTCCCTCGCTCCCTCCCTCTTTCCCTCCTCCCCCTCCCTCTTTCCCTCCTCCCCCTCCCTCACCTGATCCCCCTCTCCACAGCCTCCGCAGGGGCACAGCTCAGGGTGTCCAGGCAGGCTGTCTTCCTGTAGGGTTTGTTGTCCAGGAACCACCCTGAGTCCACCAGGCCCCTGACCTTCACCCCTGGGAAACCCTGTAGCAGCAGCTGCTCCGCCACGCGGTCCACGTTCAGCAGCACCCCGGTGCCGCCCGCACTGGTGGGGGGGGGGGGGGGGGGACAGAAAGGTGAGGCATGAGAACTACACCTGACAGGTGAAGAGGACTACACCACCCAAGAGTCAGGAGAACAGACAACAGGAGAAAGACTTCAAGGATTGAATCACACCCACACACACGCACTTACACACACACACACATCCCTACACACACACAGACACACCTACCTGCTCCCAGCCAACAGAAGGACCTTGGCTTTGTCCAGACCCACAGTCAGGAGCTTGTTAACCACCTCCCTGATGATCAAAGACCCCATGAACGCGTAGTCACCTACACACACACACACACACATGTGATAAGTGTGAATGGAACTATATGTTATTAAATTCATAAAGTGAGTTCATGCTTAAAAACAGTTTAAAAAAGGTTTGCAATGAAGATACATTTACAGGGGTTTAAAAAAACAATAATTTGGTTTTAACTATCTCTGATGCGTTCATCAGAAAGCCTGAATCAGTTTGTCGATATCGACTGGTAATGCCTGTTATCCACCACCAGGGATTTTCGCGCTGTTTTCCTCATTGCAATAAACTCCTGCATGAGAGAAACACCTGTTAAATCACTCTCGTGATTCTTTCTCCCTGTGTTCAGGTAAAGGTTGCTAATGTTGTTTTGTTGTGTTATATATATTGTTGAGACGTTTTACAGTTGATCCAACATGACAAATTAAGCTGAAGCTATTTTATTTTTTGTATTTTGAGATGACACGTTTTCTGTACATGTGAACTTGCGCTCCGCCATTATATACTAATGCCGCAAACATGTGTTTGTACAGTGATGTTCAATTAATGCCGATTGCAATAAACTCCTGCATGAGAGAAACACCTGTTAAATCACTCTCGTGATTCTTTCTCCCTGTGTTCAGGGGTGCAACATTTGGAGGCACCGCTGAGATAGCTGCTTAGATGCCCGGTGTACACAGCCTGTGCGCCTAGCCTAAACCAGCTAAATCCCCCCATACAACCCAGGCAGATTGCAGCGAGGAAGATGTTGTAAAGGAGAGCTGGCAGCTGTGTTCCAGTCTACGTGTCCTGAGGCCAACCAGAGTTCATCAGGAGCTGCAAAGACCATACAGCTCAGCGTCACCTGCACCTGCAAAAGATCCTCCTGTCTACTGCCACAATGTCGATGCTGGAACAACTACAAGATCAAGTTGTGCGTGAAGTGCACACCCTGCCCAAAGACCAGTTAGTATCCATCTGTGAGTTTTTGGGTATAGCGGACAGAATAAAGGCCAGCACAAGAACACGCTTGTCTCTGCTGACCCACATCCAGATGCACATTGAAAGAGACGAAATTGAAGAATTTCAGGACCAAGGAATGTCAGAACTACTGTTGTTGAATGACAAGATTGCTGAAATAATAAAAGTTGAAAATGATACACCAGAACTAAATGCAGATGGGAGAGGTGATTCAGGGCACACCGACCAACCAACTGCTACTTCACTGGTAATAGAGACAGCTAAGATGGTAAACAATACAGCGGCTCAACTCCAGTCACAAACAAGTAGCCACCCTGTGAGTAGTGCACCTGATCACAAGCAACCAACCCCCTACTGGCAAAAGGACTTTAAAATATCAGGACAAATAGGCGAACCTGGCCAAAAGGATAAACTGACATTTTCCAGTCTTGCTCACCAGATTGAAAATGGACTGAGCAGGGGCTACTCAGAGCTGGACATTGTAGATTCTGTCATTAGAGCTATTCTGCCAGGCCTACAACTACGCAGCTACCTTGAGGGAAAAGTCCAGCTTACTTTGCCAACCCTACGCCGCATTCTCCGCTCACATTTCCAAGAGAAGAGTGCCACCGAACTCTACAAACAACTTGCTTCAGAGGTACAGAACCCTAAAGAGACTGCACAGAGTTTCCTTATGAGAGTCCTAGATTTAAAACAGAAGGTATTGTTTGCTTCACAAGAGTCAGAGTCAGGGCTTAAATATGACCCAGTTCTTGTTCAACGTATGTGCTTGCACACAATTCTTACAGGATTTCAGAGTGACAGTGTCAGGATAGATATGCAACCACTCCTGTTAGACCCTGAGACTCCGGATGAGCTCTTGTTAGAGAGGGTAAATATGGCTTGTGCGAATGAGACAGAGAGGAAGAACAAGAAAAGGTGTTTAGCCTCACAGTCAGCTACAAGTGTGAGTGCAGTTCAGTTAGAGGACATAGCACCTGTCAAGAATCCAGTTAAAGAGGTCAAAACTAAAATACCCTCTGAGTTGTTTACTGAACTAGCAGAGCTTAAGGCAGGTGTAGCATCCCTTAAAGGTCTAAGTGCAGAGATAGCGCAAATTAAAGAGACACTACAGCAGCCAGTGACCAGTCTTCAGTCATATGCCCCTCCACCAGTTATGCAGTATAACAGAGACCCACAGATGCAGTTTTACAACTATCAGGACCCCCGCCAAAGGCCACCACCCCCTCAGTATCCAGCGCAGCACTACCAAAGTCGTCCAGAGAGGAGATGCCACGCCTGCCAGCAAACCAGAGCCAGCGAGCGCTGTACACACTGCTTCAACTGTGGAAGTGGAGAACACTTTAAAGCGGGATGCAGAAACAGAGGTATGAGACAACAACAAGAGGGACATTTAAACAGACAATGGTTACCACCGAGGGACGAGTGTTAACCATCGCCCACCACAAGTCCCAACAATGTGCCAACTGTAAACAAGAGCATCCAAATAATAATCTGCAGCAGTGTTCAACATGCAAAAAGACACTTTATTGCTCAAGAACATGCCAGAAGCAACACTGGAATGAACACAAGAGACACTGCACTGAGTTAAAGACAGACAATGAAAAGAGAACTGTCCACATTCCATTGCCACCAGCCCAGGTGAACACCACTCACAAAGTCACGTCTCTGGTGGGCAGACAGTGTCTGGTCGAGTGTCTCCTGGATGGCCACAGACTCCAGGCTCTGTGGGATTCAGGCTCACAAGTGTCAGTTATCGATGAGAGATGGAAAGAAGACCTTTTGCCACACGTCAAGTTGAGAGATGTTGCAGAGATCATGGACTCAACTCAACTAAGTTTAACTGCAGCCAATGGGACCAGCATTCCGTACCTCGGGTGGATTGAGACGACTTTTCAACTCATTTCCGGAGCTGAACCACCTGCGAAAATGATCATCCCCATGCTGGTAATGAAAGGTTGTTCCTTGTCATACCCCATTATAGGTTACAATGTCATTGAATACCTCCTGAATAAGACTGAAAAGGCTAAAGTGTACAGTACAGTGAGAAAAGCATTCCCCAGTCTCAAAAGAAACAAGGTGAAAGCTTTTATTCAGGCTGTCAGCGCAGATACAGTGGATGAGTTTAAAGTTAGAACCAAGAGAGACTGTATCACTGTACCGAAACAAAGTCGCATCCCTGTTGAGTGCCGTGTGGCTGCACATCCACTTAAAGAAGACATGACTATGCTGTTTGAGCCAGATTTAAATTCCCAGTGGCCAGACGACTTGGAGTTCTTTGACACTTTGGTTAAAGTTAAAAGGGGTAAATTACCCATCATAAGTGTTGATGTCTCTAACCCGACTGATCATGATATTGTCCTGTTAGGCCGTACAGTAGTGGGCACAGTGCAGACTGTTACCTCTGTCTTACCTGCTCAGGTGTTTGAAAAAACTACTGTAGCTTCTGTTAACTCCACAAGTATACAGCCAACATGTAGCTCTAGTGGCAGTTGGGACCCACCTGTAGATCTCAACCATCTCAGTGAAGAACAGAGAGTTATCGTGAAAAAAATGCTCAGGGATGAATGTGAGTCTTTCTCTAAAACTGACAATGACATAGGCTGCATTGAAAACTTGAAAATGACTATTTCACTTAAAGACAATGAGCCTGTTAAACGTACATATATGTCAGTGCCACGCCCACTCTATCAAGAGATGAAGAGTTACTTACACGATCTTATCGCACAAGGCTGGGTCAAAAAGTCAAACTCATCATACTCCTCGCGGGTTGTGTGCGTTAGAAAAAAGGATGGAACTTTAAGACTGTGCATTGATTACAGGGACTTGAATAGAAAAACTCATCCCGACCGCCAGCCAATCCCTCGTGTTCAAGACATTATGGACGGTTTAGGTGGTAACTCTTGGTTTTCGCTGTTGGATCAGGGAAAAGCGTACCACCAAGGGTTCATGTCAGAGGAAAGCCGCCCACTCACTGCCTTTGTAACCCCCTGGGGACTATATGAATGGATACGCATCCCCTTTGGACTAATGAACGCTCCTGCGGCATTTCAACGCTGTATGGAAGAGTGTTTGGATGGACTTCGTGACAATATCTGTATTCCGTATCTGGACGACATGTTAGTCTACAGCAAAACCTTCAAAGATCATGTGGAGGATGTGAGGAAAGTTCTCCTGCGACTACGAGATGTTGGTATCAAACTCAAGCCAAGTAAGTGTGACATCTTTAAAGCTGAAGTACGCTATTTAGGCAGAATAGTGTCAGCGGAGGGCAGTAGAGTTGACCCTACAGATTTTGAAGCAGTAAGAGCACTCAAAGACATCAAACCACAAAACGTTGGTCAGCTCAGAAAAATGTTAGGCCTTCTGTCATACTACAGACAGTACATAAAAGACTTTTCTAGCAAAGCAAGCTGTCTGTATGAACTGTTGAAAGCCGAAAAAGACACAGACCACTTAACATCAAAAGTGACAAAGACAAAACAAAACCCATATGATGACAAATAAAACGAAGTCAGTTACGTCGCCCGGATCGGCGAAACCGGGGCCCCATTCTGGAGCCAGGCCCAGAGTGGGAGCTCGCAGGCGAGCGCCTGGTGGCCGGGTCTTTTCCCATGGGACCCGGCCGGGCCCAGCCCGAAAAGGCGACGTGGGACCACCTTCCCGTAGGCCCACCACCCGCAGGAAGGACCGTAAGGGGCCGGTGCTGTGTGATTTGGGCGGTGGTCAGGGGCAGGCGCCCGGACGACCAGAGCCGCGCACACAGTCTCTAGCGCTGGGGACATGGAATGTCACCACGCTGGCGGGGAAGGAGCCCGAGCTTGTGCGGGAGGTCGAGCGTTACCGGCTAGATATAGTCGGCCTCGCCTCCACGCACAGCTTGGGCTCTGGAACCATTATCCTTGAGAGAGGCTGGACTCTTCATTTCTCTGGCGTTCCCCGTGGGGAGAGGCGGCGGGCTGGCGTGGGTTTGCTTATAGCCCCACAGCTCAGTCGCCACGTGTTGGAGTTTACTCCGGTGAACGAGAGGGTTGCGTCCCTGCGCCTAAAAGCCGGGGACAGGTCTCTCACTGTTGTGGCGGCCTACGGGCCGAACAGCAGTGCAGAGTACCCGGCCTTCTTGGAGTCTTTGGGAGGCGTACTGAACAGTGCGCCGACTGGGGACTCCGTTGTTCTACTTGGGGACTTCAACGCCCACGTGGGAAATGACAGTGACACCTGGAGAAGGGTGATTGGGATGAACGGCCCCCCTGATCGGAACCCGAGTGGTGTTCTGTTTTTGGACTTCTGTGCTAGTCACGGTATGTCCATAACTAACACCATGTTCAAGCACAAGAGTGTCCATCAGTGCACGTGGCACCAGGACACTCTAGGCCGAAGGTCGATGATCGACTTTGTTGTCGTGTCTTCTGACCTGCGGCCGTGTGTCTTGGACACTCGGGTGAAGAGAGGGGCGGAGCTGTCAACCGATCACCACCTGGTTGTGAGTCAGATCCGCTGGCGGGGGGGGAAGTTAGACAGACTTGGCAGGCCCAAACGTATCGTGAGGGTCTGCTGGGAACGTCTGGCAGACCCGTCTGTCAGAGGGATCTTCAACTCACACCTCCGGGAGAGCTTCTCACAGATCCCGGGGGAGGCTGGGGACATCGAGTCTGAATGGACCATGTTCTCGACCTCCATTGTCAATGCGGCAGTCCGGAGTTGCGGTCGCAAGGTCTCTGGTGCTGGTCGCGGCGGCAATCCCAGAACCCGGTGGTGGACACCGGAAGTAAGGGATGCCGTCAAACTGAAGAAGGAGTCCTATCGAGCCGTTCTGGCTTGTGGGACTCCCGAAACAGTTGACCGGTACCGGCAGGCCAAGCGTGCCGCGGCTCGGGTAGTCGCAGAGGCAAAAACTCGGGTCTGGGAGGAGTTCGGGGAGGCCATGGAGAAGGACTATAGGTCGGCCCCAAGGAAATTCTGGCAAACCGTTCGGCGCCTCAGGAGGGGGAAGCAGTGCTTCACCAACACTGTTTACGGTGCGGGTGGGGAGCTGTTGACGTCGACTGGGGATGTTGTCGGACGGTGGAAGGAATACTTTGAGGATCTCCTCAATCCTGCCGTCACGTCTTCCGAGGAGGAAGCAGAGACTGGGGACTTCGGGGCGGACCCGCCTATCACCCGGGCTGAAGTCACTGAGGTAGTCGATGGGCTCCTTGGTGGCAGGGCTCCGGGGGTGGACGAGATCCGTCCTGAGTACCTGAAGTCTCTGGATGTTGTGGGACTGTCCTGGTTGACACGCCTCTGCAGCATTGCGTGGCGGTCTGGAACAGTGCCTATGGATTGGCAGACCGGGGTGGTGGTTCCCCTATTTAAGAAGGGGGACCGGAGGATGTGTTCCAATTACAGAGGAATCACACTCCTCAGCCTCCCCGGTAAGGTCTACGCCAGGGTACTGGAGAGGAGAATCCGGCCAATAGTCGAACCTCGGATCCAGGAGGAGCAGTGTGGTTTTCGTCCTGGCCGCGGAACACTGGACCAGCTCTACACCCTCTACCGGGTGCTCGAGGGTTCATGGGAGTTTGCCCAACCAGTCTACATGTGTTTTGTGGATCTGGAGAAGGCATTCGACTGTGTCCCTCGTGGTGTCCTGTGGGGGGTACTTCGGGAGTACGGGGTCCGGGGCCCTTTGTTAGGGGCCGTCCGTTCCCTGTACAACCGAAGTAGGAGCTGTGTTCGCATTGCCGGCAATAGGTCAGACCTGTTCCGGGTGCATGCTGGACTCCGCCAGGGTTGCCCTTTGTCACCGGTTCTGTTCATTGTTTATATGGACAGAATTTCTAGGCGCGCCCAGGGGGCGGAGGGTTTCCGGTTCGGGGAGCACAGGATCTCATCTCTGCTGTTTGCGGATGATGTTGTCCTGTTTGCTTCCTCGAGCCGGGGCCTCCAGCATGCTCTGGAGCGGTTTGATGCCGAGTGTGAAGCGGCTGGGATGAGGATCAGCACCTCCAAATCCGAGGCCATGGTACTCGACCGGAAAAAGGTGGCTTGCCCCCTCTGGGTGGGTGGGGAGCCTTTGCCTCAAGTGGAGGAGTTCAAGTATCTCGGGGTCTTGTTCACGAGTGACGGAAGGACGGAACGTGAGATTGACAGGCGGATCGGTGCAGCGTCTGCAGTGATGCAGTCTCTGTACCGGACTGTCGTGGTGAAGAAGGAGCTGAGCCGCAAGGCAAAGCTCTCGATTTACCGGTCAATCTACATTCCTACTCTCACCTATGGTCATGAGCTTTGGGTCATGACCGAAAGGACAGGATCGCGGATACAAGCGGTCGAAATGAGTTTCCTCCGCAGGGTGGCTGGGCGCTCCCTTAGAGATAGGGTGAGGAGCTCGGTCACACGGGAGGAGCTCGGAGTAGAACCGCTACTCCTCCACGTCGAGAGGAGCCAGTTGAGGTGGCTCGGGCATCTGTTTAGGATGCCTCCTGGACGCCTCCCCCGGGAGGTGTTCCAGGCATGTCCCACCGGGAGGCGGCCCCGGGGAAGACCTAGGACACGCTGGAGGGACTATGTCTCTCGGCTGGCCTGGGAACGCCTTGGGATCCCCCCGGAGGAGCTGGAGGAGGTGTGTGCGGTGAGGGAAGTCTGGGCTTCCCTGCTCAGACTGCTGCCCCCGCGACCCGGCCCCGGATAAGCGGAAGATAATGGATGGAGATAATGGATGGGACAAAACAAAAGAAAGCCAGTTCAGTTGTGCCCTCAACAAAACAAATCTTGTGGACTGACCAACACCAAAGGGCACTCGAGGGACTAATAGACTGTTTGCTCAACCCACCAGTGCTTGGCTTCCCAGATTTCACACAGCCGTTCATCGTACACACTGATGCCTCGCACCAGGGACTAGGTGCAGTGCTGTACCAAAGACAAACTGGTAAGCTGCGAGTTATCGCTTATGGCTCCCGCACATTAACAGCAGCTGAAAAGAACTACCACTTTCATGCTGGCAAGCTAGAGTTTTTAGCTTTGAAGTGGGCTATCACAGATAAATTTAGAGACTATCTATTCTATGCCCCAACGTTCACTGTGTTTAGTGACAACAACCCGCTAACATACATTTTGTCCACTGCTAAACTAAACGCAACCACGTCAAGATGGGTAGCTGAGCTTGCTGATTTCCACTTCACCATTAAGTATAAACCAGGAAAAGAAAATGGTGATGCTGATGCTTTATCGAGAATGCCCCTTGATGTAGAGACACTAATGAAAGACTGTTCAGTAGAACTTGCTCCTGACTCTATTTCAGCTGCTGTTCAGGCCATTGAGGTTCAAAACGACACCCCTGCCACCTGGACACTACCAGTAACAGCCATGTCACTCATAGCAGAAGGTGAGCCAGCTGAAGCATCAGTCACATCCATACCAAAAGAACAGTTAAGCAATGCACAAAAGACTGATCCTGTTATAGGCCCTGTATTACAGTGTAAACATTCAGATTCGAAGCCACTGACCAAAGAGCTAAAAACATTCAGCCCAAAAACCAGGTGTCTGTTCAGAGAATGGGACAAACTAGTGCTAGACAGCGATGGCATCCTGTACAGAACCACGTCTGCCCGCAACCAACTAGTCCTGCCAGAACAGTTCATAAAGACAGTGTTTGAAGAACTGCACAACAACATGGGTCATCAAGGAGTTGACCGCACAGTGTCCCTAGTACGTGACCGCTTCTTTTGGCCATACATGCAGTCAGATATTGAACATTATGTGACCAAAGTTTGTTCCTGTGTCAAACAGAAAAAACCCAGTCGTGACACAAGAGCCCCTTTAACTAACATTGTAACAACACAGCCGTTTGAACTTGTGTGCATAGACTTTCTACATCTTGACAAATGCAAAGGCGGTTATGAATATATTTTAGTGATAGTTGATCACTTCACACGCTATGCACAAGCCTATGCCACTACCTCAAAGTCGGGGAAAACTGCAGCAAACCTTGTATTCAATGACTATGCCCTGAAATTTGGTTTTCCTTCTCGCATTCACCATGACCAAGGCGGTGAATTTGAAAATCAGTTATTCACTCAGCTCAAGAAACTCAGTGGCATGGCAGGCTCTAGAACAACGCCCCATCACCCGATGGGGAATGGTCAAGTTGAGCGTATGAATAGGACATTGCTACAAATGCTTAAGACACTAACTGAAACACAAAAGTCCAACTGGAAGGAATCAATCAACAAGTTGATGTACTCATATAACTGTACACGCTGTGAAGTAACTGGTTATCCCCCGTTTTATCTACTGTTTGGACGGTCACCCAGATTACCAGTAGATTTGCTCTTTGGACTGTATTCAGACTCAAGGTTTAATGACCACAGAGACTATGTTGAAAAATGGAGAAAAGGCATGGAAGAAGCATATGCCATAGCAAATGAGAATGCGAAGAAAGCTGCTGACAAAAGCAAAACATATTATGACACTAAAGTGAGGAGTTCTGTGTTACAGCCTGGCGAGAGAGTGCTGGTTAAAAACCTAACACCAAGGGGAGGCCCAGGGAAACTAAGAGACTATTGGGAAGACGATATTCACACAGTAGTCAGACAAATGGGGCCTGACCTCCCAATCTATGAGGTGAGATCAGAGCGAGGCAAAGGACGCTCTAGAGTGCTACATAGAAACTTACTTATGTCATGTGACTTCTTACCTTTCGAACGTGACCCTGATAAAGACAATCCTGCAAAGCAGAAAAGGAGAGACAAACCTGCTCGAGACGACCCTATGTCTGACGATGAGGAGAGTGGTGATGAGCACAGCTTTTACTATGCACCACCTCAGCTTCCTGTGTCCCAGCCATCAGACTCTCCTGCTGAAAAATTAAGAGCAACTACACCAGTGAGACTTCAGCCTCCAGCACCAGCATGTGACCCAACACCAAAGCCCCCTGGTGGAGACCAATGGGCTGCGCCTGACCCTTTTGCTGAGGAGACTCGTGAGGAGACGGATTCAGCAGCTGGTGATCCACTGGCCCCTCCATCGCCTGCTGCACCTGAGGGGCCCGAGGAGCCAACACTCCAGCGACCTCGACGTGAGAGACACCCACCTAGACGGATGACCTACGACCACCTGGGCACTCCATCCTGCTCCAGTGTCCAGCCTGCCCCATCGCTGTTTCCTGTGTTTCCAGGTTTGATACCACGGTTTCCTGCTCTACAACCATACTACACCCATCCCTTTGGTATGTATGGACTTCAACAAACTTGAGTCGAATTATTTTTTTTTGCCATAGATGACCTAGTACGAGAGACTGTCGTCAGAACTGCATTTGTTGCTTTTGGATTATGAACACTAAATGGACTGTTTATGGACTCTATACAGTCTTCAGGTCTGAACTGTGGTGTAGTAGTGGTTAACGTCCCCGGATGTAAATAGAAAGGTTTGCTCTTTTGTTGATGGACTAATGAGTGAACATGGACTGTGCGTACATATTTCTTGGTATAATGTCGGGACGACATTCTTCAAGTGGGGGAGAGTGTGATAAGTGTGAATGGAACTATATGTTATTAAATTCATAAAGTGAGTTCATGCTTAAAAACAGTTTAAAAAAGGTTTGCAATGAAGATACATTTACAGGGGTTTAAAAAAACAATAATTTGGTTTTAACTATCTCTGATGCGTTCATCAGAAAGCCTGAATCAGTTTGTCGATATCGACTGGTAATGCCTGTTATCCACCACCAGGGATTTTCGCGCTGTTTTCCTCATTGCAATAAACTCCTGCATGAGAGAAACACCTGTTAAATCACTCTCGTGATTCTTTCTCCCTGTGTTCAGGTAAAGGTTGCTAATGTTGTTTTGTTGTGTTATATATATTGTTGAGACGTTTTACAGTTGATCCAACATGACAAATTAAGCTGAAGCTATTTTATTTTTTGTATTTTGAGATGACACGTTTTCTGTACATGTGAACTTGCGCTCCGCCATTATATACTAATGCCGCAAACATGTGTTTGTACAGTGATGTTCAATTAATGCCGATTGCAATAAACTCCTGCATGAGAGAAACACCTGTTAAATCACTCTCGTGATTCTTTCTCCCTGTGTTCAGGGGTGCAACACACATAGGTACAAAACATTTATTGTTAATCAAAACTATTGGATCGGAGAATATCAGTAATCTAATTCTACAGGAGATTGGATCAACTGATCTGTGTTCACTTACTCTGGTCTGTTTTGGGTGTGGCTCCACTCCAGACATCACTAGAGCAATAGGGGATTAACCTGGAGCAGAGATACACCGTTACACACACACACAGAAGCACGCACAAACACAAACACACATAGAAACACGGAGGCTCTTACACCATGTTAGCATTCCACCAATGGGGATTCTCCTCTGGTAGAGGAGAGAGGATCCCTGTACCTACGGAGAGAGGGAGAAGGGGAGAGAGGAGGAGGAGAGGAGGAGAGGACGGAGTGAGCGAGTTTCCGCACGAGGATTAACAAGTAATTCTGAACCAGCAACAACAGATGATAGAAGTGCCTCAATATTTCTAAGTGCCATTACATTCTCGGAATAGGTGAGTTTTGAGCCTTTTCTTGAAGTGTGTGTGTGAGAGTGTGTGCGCAGACTCACCTGTTCTGGTCTGTGACCACTTAGTGGAGCTCATGAGCCGTCTCATGGTCTCATAGCGACCGTCACATGAGTGCTTGTTGAAGCAGTACCACCCACCTGACACACATACCAGCACACACACACACATACAGATATATTTTCTTTATGGAATGCACGTATGCACATTTTCAAGTTGCGCAAAGAGCTTGATTGTATTTGTGTATACTTTGTTATTCTAATCTATTTGTTTGTGTGCGGGTGTGTGTGTGTGTGTGGTGCCACCTACCCTCCAGGAACACCAGCCATCTCTTACTGCCCCTAGACTCCCTCAGGTAGTACCTGCACACGCGCACACACACACACTGTTAGAGTGACAAAGTGGATGTGTGCGTGTGTTTGTGTGTGTGTATGTGTGCGTGAAAGAGGGAGAGGGGAAGGAGAAAGAGAGAGGTGGAGAGAGAAAGCAACAGAAAGAGATGCTGTTATCCTCGCTCTTTTTTTTAAGGTGAATGTTTTTTTCTGCAGGTTAATGTTGGAGCAGAGCACATCTCGTTTAATGAGATTGTAAAAGCTAACTAGGTCTGCTAAACTGCAAACACTTGTGTTGGCTAATACTCTGCTTTCTCATGTCAACAAGTACTACACTTACCCACACACACACCTACACACACACACACACACACACACACAGGCACATTCACACTCACACAAAGACAAGTAACCATACTCACATATGCTCAAACTCATATAACCACATGCACACACAGACAGATAGACAGACACACACACAGACAGACAGACACATACAGGCACACCACACACACACACAGTCAGACAGACAGTCAGACAGACAGCTTGGTTGCTCCAGAACACATGCTTGAACCTGAGGCCTGTGCTTTGATCCTGACTGGAACCAGCCTGCATGCTTTCACAGCTCCCCGCCTGCTTTTCCAGCAGGAGGCTGATCTGGACGCCTATATCAAAGGACACCAACAGCCATCAGCACTTAATATCAAAGGACCCAACAGCCACCAGCACTTAAGGAATCGGTGTGACTAGAACAGTGCCTGTTTGAATTAAATGCATATTTTTCAGATATTTGTGGAGGAGGGTGCTGTTTTTATCCTGCTTCATCGTACAGCTTAGGCCTGACGATTGACAGGAAACAGAGGAGGGACGACACAGCAACACAGGGCTGAGGTTTTGGGATTCGAACCCAGGTCGCAGTGGTTAAGGCCTCAGTCGACGTGGTAGACACACTGATCCGGTGAGCTACCAGGGTGTCCCTTGAATGATCTAAGCACACAAACACACACGCACACACAGACACACACAGACACACACACACACACAGACACTGGTTCTGTCTCTATTAACGGAACATCAGCCATGTGTTTCAACTCAACAGTAAATAACTTTGCCTGTGTGGCATGGGCAGCTGGAAAGAGAGATGGGGGGAGGGGGCGGGGGTGGGGAGGAAGGGAGGGGTTGAGAGACGGCAAGAAAGAGAGAGAGGATGGAGAAAGTGAAGGAGGAAAGAGAGCAGAGCCTGAGAGAAGGAAGAGATGGGAAAGGCTCTCCCTGTGAGTGAGTGTGTGTGCGCGCGCGCGTGCGTGTTTGTGTGAGAGAGACAGAGACCTAGTACTTAAAATCCATTTCAAACACCTGCAGGAGCGAAGCCAACCTGGCAACCGCAGATCGTATGCAGTTGCGGGCACGTACGCTCTCCCTGGCATCTCAGCGGGGAAATTATAGTTTAAACTGCAACCACAAATTGCCAAAGGCTCGCGACGGATCCAACCGCCTCAGCCTTTTTTTCTTTTTTTTTTAAAGATAATTCTTTGACCACGTCTGTTTTTTTTATCGAGGAAAATATAATTCCTCTTCTCCAGGTTTCTACAATTATACGGGTGCAAATTAGTGACGGAATGTTAAGAACGTCTCTCCCTCCTCCTCCTCCACTCGTGCTAATAACGGAATTCATCTTTTGACGTTGATGCGTGACCTTGGAAGAACCAGAGGCCTCCCTCCCCCCTCTCATCTAACTTATCTCATTAAATCGTTGAATATCAAATGACTATCATACAACCACGGGTTAAGTGGTCATAAACCTTCAGAAGGAGCTAAAACGACGCCGAGATGTTCCTCTCCAGCCTGTGGAAGCAGATCCGAGGCAAAATGCAGTCGTTGTGTCTTTGCCACCTGTTTCCCCGTCTCCACGGATCCGCCGTCTAATGTCGTGAAAATGGCCTTCAACCGTTACAACACAAACATAACACAACCCACATTACGGCGGTGACGTTTCATTAAAACAAACGAGCTATCGTGCCGGTTTCCGTGAAACACCTGTGACGGTCACGGAGACAGATCGCTGTCCCTTTGCCAGAATGTGACCCTCCCTCTCCCGGGATATTTCCCCCGTCACATCGGTCTTTCATCGCAGTAATCAGTCTGAACGGCTTCTGTTGTTGATCCAGCTTGACCTCATCAATTTCAAGGTCTTTTTTTGTTGTTGGCGTTAAGGCTTCAGTCCTAACGACGCCCAAACTCCGGTCATGCATTCAAAATGAATAATATGTAGTCATAATATAGGCATGTTTCCCAGTACTGTTCTTTCAACAACACCAGAGAACATTTAGAGAAGATGTTCCTCTCCCAGGTTCGTGTGACTTCAAGGAATACAACCAAATATACATCAAAGTGGGGCCTATAAATTGAGTTCCTGCCGCTCTAGGATACATGAAAGACATTCTTGGCTATGACCTCCCTCTGTCTCTGTCTCTCTACTTCTCTCTCCCCCTTTCTCTCTCGGTCTCCCTTTTTCTTTCCCCCTCCCTTTTTCTCACCCCTCTCTCTCTCTCTCTCTCTCTCTCTGTCTCCCTTTCTCTCTCTCCCTTTCCCTCTCACACACTCTCTTCCCTCCCTACCCCCCCCCCCCCCTCTCTTTCTCTCTCCTCTTTCTCTCTCCCTCTCCGCAAATTCCTTTTGTCGAAAGTCCCAGTGATGAAAGGCAGCTCGCGGTCGGGGAGCTCATAGGCGCGTGCTCGTCTCTCGTAGCCCTCGCGCGCGCCCTGTGATCTGTCCTTTGATCCATTTCGGTCACATCCGGAGTGACAAGGAGGGCAGGAGTACATCAAAAAACATTGCTTCACTCTATCGTCGGTGTGTAAGAACCACACATATGGCAACATGTTTGGAAACATTAATTTAACACCTAAATCTTAAAAGGCACGGTTGCCATGACAATGTCCAGATGTAAGAAGTTGTGCCGATAAACAACACATGGCTCTAGACACAATGTGGACCAGAACTAGACACACGCAGGCTGCTTACCCTGCCGGTGACCCGTCGTTGCACGTGACAGACGTGTTCTCCAGAAAGTGTAGCTTCATGTCCTGATCCAGTTTCTGAGCGGAGCACGGGTACAAAGACTGCGCCAAGTTCTTTATTTGGGTCATAAAGTTATCCATGTTCCCCTCCACGGCCGTGAAATCTAACGGAAAGCTCTCGGCCCCCACTGCCCGGTCCCTGTACGCTGGGGACGGCTGCGCGGGACGAGGCTGCGCCCGGTTGCCCCTCAGCCTCCGCGCCTCCGGTGCGCCCATCTGGAGCAGCCCCAACAGAATAGCGGACCAGAGGAATGAAGTTATAATTCCCGTTCTTCTCTCCATTCCACGGTTGCTCATTTCAAAAAGTATCTTTACAGTTAATCTCCTTGTGCGTAAATATATTTTGTTCAAATTACAGGCTTGTCCGGTGGTTATTCAACCAAACAAAACTAATTGCAAAGTATTTTGGGGGGTTACCTATTGGAGATACCGTTCGTTTGAAGTATCACAAGATTTGGGGTGTTGGGTCTGTCTCCATGGTAACTTCATTCTACGCTGCGTAAAACCCATCCAATGTATACGGTTACCGCGCGCCATGTGCATTAATCACGAAATAGAACACATCAGTTGAGGATGGCGCCTTGCTGCGTTCCAGTGCACGAGCTGATAGGGTCGAGATTGTAGTGTCACGTACGGCCGGACTATTCTATTTTATTCCAACTTTCCCCCCCATTCCCTTGCGCAAGAGCCAACCGCTTTCATGGGCTGGCACTTTGGGGCGTGCACACACACACAGACAGACAGACACACACACACACACACACAGACACACACACACTCTCTCACGCACCCACACACAGAAACACACACGTACTCAAACGCTCTCAAATCATGTCGACCACGCCCCTCTCCGGTCCCAGTTAAAGCCCACGCGCCGCGTTCTCTTTGATCTTGTGACCGAGGCCATCTGCTTTAAAAGATGCCGGTCTCGGTAGACAGACTGCTCTCACGGATGGGTCAGACCGTGGCGTCGTCTAGGGCACGCGGGCATACCCCCGGTTAATTTAATAGCGGACAAACGAAACCTCCAAGAGCGCACCGCGTATCACGCAGACTGCGCCGCCAGGGTTTAAATCTAACAGGAAAAAGGTCTAAGTATATGTTTTGTTTTTTTGAAGGTGTGTTACTTCTCTCATCCCCTAATAGGAACGAGGAAGGAACTGGGCTGTAATATTATTGTTTATTCAGACGAAGGCCGTTTCCGCTTGAGATGCGAGATCCTTTCACCTGCGTTAACGAGGGGTTGACGTTTCACACCCCCCGGGCTGGAGTGAACCTTCCCCCCGCCCTCAAATCTCTGTAATCTCGGTGTATTTGTGGTAGATTGGGGTTGATACGCTAATTGATCTCCCGCAGTGATTTCATGACGTGTGCTTATTTGGTTTATATAGTCAAGATTGCACGAGAACCGGATTCCCTCTCCTCGGGTCACACACACGGGTCCAGCGCATGTTTCCAAAAGTGTGACTTTGTGTGTGGTGTGGTATGTGAATGATGTGTGTGGTGATATGTGTAAATTAGGTGTGTGTGTGTGTGCGTGCACGTTGTGAATGTAAAACATTTTTTATTCCCAGAGTCAAGAATCACATGATAAACAACTTTACTAAAAATAAGTTTGCATCTTCATAAATGAACCTTTAGAACCCTCACGGAGACATTTTTATGGTCGTTAGAAAGCAAAGACGCTTATGAACACAGCCTTAAAAAAAAAAAACATACACCTATTAAAACCCCAACATTTCTAGAGAAACTTCGACTTTCGTCTGTATTGTAGGAAAGACAACGAGTCAATAAAGTTCGTTCAAACAAACAGAGTGACGTCACATCGCAATGGCAGCCAGCAGCACGGCAGTGACAGTTCTGACTCCCAATGGAAGAAGGCAAACCGTCAAAGTGTCGCCCAACACACCTATGTTACAAGTATGTATTTAAAAAGACGACTTTATGGCCTACGAGTTGACACGAACTGAAAGTATCTCTCTTCCCGCCGGCTGGGAAAAACTGGACATTAATTTCCGTTCCAACTGAACAATGACTATCCACTTTCGTCGCTCTCTGCTGGTTTACATTGACGTTCATCATTCATTTAGCGGACGCTTTTATCCAAAGCGATTTACAAGAGAAGTGGTTGTGTTGATGTGTGGGTTGCTGCCGTGAAATTATCCGATCGGTCTTTTTTTCTACACTGCATGAAGTTGCGAGCGTAGCCGCTTAGCCTATATTGAATCACAGGCGAGCTGATCGCATAAACGGGTTTGCGTTTGTGTCGTAGGTGCTGGAAGACGTTTGCAAGAAACACGGATTCAACCCAGACGAACATGGGCTAAAGTAAGTTGAGATGCCATCCTTTGTAGATTATTATTTAAGTCTAACTCCCCCCCGCGAAGCATGTTTGAGACAGAGATGTGTGTTTGAGAGATAGATGTGTGTTTGAAAGAGATGGAGAGAGATGGAGAGAGAGATGGAGAGAGAGAGAGAGATAGATGTGTTTGTTTGGACATGAGCCTGCCCATGTGTCATGTAAAGAAACAGGCTCTATTGTTTTCACTAAAGCTCTAACCCATCCTCACCCTCCCTTCTCTCTCTCTCTCTCTCTCTCTCTCTCTCTCTCTCTCTCTCTCTCTCTCTCTCTCTCTCTCCCCCTTCCCTCCCCCCTCTCTCCACCAGGTTCCAGAGGAACGTTCTAGACCTGACCCTGCAGTGGAGGTTCTCCAGCCTGCCTAACAACGCCAAACTGGAAGTGGTGCCATGTAGCCGGAAACAGTCTGGAGTGGATAGCACGGTGTGTGTGTGTGTGTGTGTGTGTGTGTGTGTGTGTGTGTGTGGGGTGAATCAATTAATGGGACAATGTGTCCAAACATTTGACTGGTAGTGTGTGTGGGTGGTACAGTGTGTGTGTATGTGGGTGGTATTTTGTGTGTGTGTGGGTTGGGTGGTCTGGTATGTGCGTGAGTGTGTGTTTATGTGGGTGGTGTGATATTGTGTATGTGGGTGGTGCGGTGTATGTGGTTGGTGCGGTGTGTGTATGTGGGTGGCGGGTTCTGCAGTGTTCTTGACAGGATGGTTCCACGGGTTCTCAGGTACGGATTGCCCTGCAAATGGAGGACGGTTCCAGACTGCAAGGATCCTTTTCCAGCGGACAGACACTGTGGGAACTGCTCACACACTTTCCTCAAACCAGGTGTGTGTGTGTGTCGGCATTTCTCCTTTTTTTGTTGTGGTTCTGGCAGGGGTGAAGAGTATTACGAGAAAGCATTTGATTTTACGAGTGCTGAAAATGAGCACCAGATCAAAGCAGGACAGACACACACATGCACAACACACACACACACACAATAAACACACACTGTGATGAAAACTGTTAGCTGTCTTAAGTGCCAGATCTGCTGTGTGTGTGTCCAGCTGTCCAACAGCCTCCCCCCCCCCCCCCCCCCCCCCCTCATCTCTATTATGACATCACTGTGCTTCCTTAATCTGTTTCCACGGAAGCTTCCAGAACTCCCAGAACGGAATGTTAGCACCGCTCCGGAATCTTGGAAAAATCTGGGCTTTGATCTTCTGTTATGGACAGAACAGCAATCATTTGTTTCAGGCTCTGATTTGCTGATTTGGACGCTGTTCAAAAACGTGTTTTGTCCGTCTCTTCAAAAACTGAGTGACTAAGTTCATTTAAGTTTTGGATTTTGATAAGTATTTATCATTCTCCAGATTGGGAGAGAAAATCAGACCTCTGACAACAACATGAAGACAACACAAAGCTTAGGTCTCAATCATGTCTCGCTCTGAGAGTTGATGGAGGACCATCTTTTATAGTGCACAAGAATGTAAACAGCCTCAGAGAAAGAGATTCACAGCTCCCAACTCATAACCACTCTCTGACTAGAGATCATAGTTGAAGCGCTCTTTCTCCTGACCCCAAACCTTTATCAACCCTGACACATAAACACTATCTGTTTCTTATTAATAGCAAGCTCACATGAGACATATACCAACTAGTGTTCAATGACTAGTTCTATTGATTAGTGATTAATGTAAGCACACAGGACATCCCAATTTCTCCCACAACACAGACACACACACTGTTTACTCCAAGTGTGTGCGTGTTGTTTACTTGTGTGTTGTTTACTTTTGACATCATTTGACATCATTCTCCTCCTCCCCCCCCCTCCCCCCTCTCCACCCCTCATCTCCTCCCCTCTCTCCACTCTCCTCCATCTCTCCCCCTCATCTCTTCTGTTATCTCTCAGAGTGTGTGAGCTGTCAGAGTCAGGCTCCGCCCCCGTCTGTGTGTACATGAGAGATGAGGTGAGGCCACGCCCACACTCCCTCCAGTCTTCAAATCCTGTCTTCATCTGCTGCCATGCTTAATTAGAAAAGTGTGTGTGTGTGTCTGTGTGTCTGTGTGTGTCTGTGTGTGTGTGTGTGTGTGTTTGTTTGTGTGTGTGTGTGTGTGTGTGTTTGCAGGTGACAGGTAAGGAGGCGCTGCAGAAGGCAACTCTGAAGTCTCTGGGACTCACAGGAGGAAGTGCCATAGTCAGGTGAGCTTCCTACTTCCTGCTTGTGATGATGAGGGAGGTGATGATGATGATGGATGGTGATGATGATGATGGATGGTGATGATGATGATGGATGGTGATGATGATGATGATGGATGGTGATGATGTTGGATGGTGATGATGATGGTGATGATGGATGTGATGATGATGATGATGATGGTGATGATGGATGTGATGATGTAATCCTCAGGTTTTTACTGAAGAGGGACAAAACATCAGAGGAAGATGATGACAAACCCATGGAAACTGTTGCCATAGCATGTCCGGTTGCCAAGGAAACGCCCCTCCCTGAGCCTGCTTCCAAAGCCCCCGCCCCCTCTACACCGTGCGAGCAGCCGCCGGCTGAGCTATCAATCAAACCCCCCAAGAGCCCTGATAGGCCAGCACAATCCCCGCCTACCCCAGACCCCGCCCACGCTGCAACAGCCAACCCGCTTCCTGTCAAGGAAGTAGAAACGGTGCTTCCAAACCCCCAGAATGCAGTGCGGCCCAAGAGCGTGCCCCCGAAAGGACGAATGGAGGTGGAGGAGGACGGAGAGAGGGCGGGGCCATCTGGTCAAAGCTCTGCCCATTCCTCCACATCCTCTACCTCCCCCTCCGTTCCTTTCATTCCTTTCTCAGGTGGGGGTCAGCGTCTGGGGGGCCCGGGGGCCACAGCGGGGGCCGGGCCTCCCTCCCTGTCCTCCCTGTCCTCTTCCTCATCGCTGGCAGCAGGAGGCCCTCCCAGGGCCAAGAGAGCCAAATCCTGCACAGACACCAAGGTGAGGGAGGGGGGGGGACGGGAGGGGGGTGGGGGGGGGGGGGGGAGGGAGGTAGGGAGATAGGGAGATAGAGCGAAAGTAGGTGGATGGGTTTATAGATCACAAGACGAATGACTGATCTGATCTGATCGGTCTCTCCCAGGGTCAGCCCAGTGCCAAGCAGGAGGAAATGGAGGTGGAGGTACTTCCTGTCTCTTATTTCCTGTTTGTTTGAAAGGCTCACCTGTTGAAATGCCTGTTCATAGCCTCTCTCTCTCTCTCTCTCTCTGTCTTTCTCTCTCTCTCTCTCCCCCTCCCATTCCTCTCTGTCTCTCTCAGTCTGTGGAGCGTGAGCCCCTTTTCTACCACATGGACTCTGGAGCCCGCCGCCACGGCAACAGCCAGGACCTGCCGGACGAGTTCTTTGAGGTCACCGTGGACGACATCCGCAAGCGCTTCGCCCAGCTGAAGAGCGAGAGGTAGGAGGGAGAAAGAGAGGGACGGACAGAGGGAGGAGGGAGGCTCTATATAGAAGCGTCTAGCTGCGCTCCCACCACAACGATAATGCCTAGCTTCAGACATGGAGAATGCCCCAGTCTGTGTTTGTGTGTGTGTGTGTGTGTTTAACAAGCTCCTCTTCAAAATAGATGTCTGTCTCTCTCCGATCTGTACAGAGAGAAACCACAAGTGCCTGCTCTGTGTGTGTTAGTGTGGAGTGTATATGTGTGTGTGTGTGTGCGTTTGTGGAGGGTGTGTGTGGAGGGTGTGTGTGTGTGGAAGGTGTGTGTGTGGAAGCGGTTACTTGCGTGAGTGCCTTCCTCTTAAAACTCATTAGTTCAACAGCATAACTTTCCCTAAAGGTGATTCACGTTTCTCCATAAGGGGCAATCAGGAACCACATATTTATCTACCTGTTATTGGCCAGACAGCCTCCACTTGTCCCACCCCCACCCTCTAATTGGTGTGGGGGGTTCTATCTGTTCTTCCTATTGGTTGAACGGCTCACCCTTAGGCAGTGTAGCTACTGTGTGATAGGCCACAATTATGGAAGGTATAAATTATGCCGACCACAGCAATCCATCTCTTTGACACACATCTGCGACGTACACACATACACACGCAAGCCTTCATGCAACCATAACTCATTTACTATTTATCTTCCCCCCTCCCCTCTTTATCTCCACTCTCCCCTCTCTCCTCCCCTCGCCTCCCTCTCCTCTCCCCTCTCTCTCCAGGAGGGTGCTTGATGAAGCTCCTCTGATGACCAAAGCTCTGAGAGAGTCTCAGATGAAGGAGAAAATGGACCGATACCCCAGAGTAAGTTTCTGTCCTGCTCACCTGCCTGCCTGTCTCACCTCCATACACCTGCCTCACCTCTATACACCTGCTTGTCTCACCCGCACATACCTGCCTGCCTTTCTCACCTCCATACACCTGCTTCACCCCCACACACCTGCCTGCCTGTCTCACCCCCACATACCTTCCTGCCTGTCTCACCTCCATACACCTGCCTCACCTCTATACACCTTTCTGTCTCACCCCCACATACCTGCCTGCCTGTCTCACCTCCATACATCTGCCTGCCTGTCTCACCTCCATACACCTGCCTCACCCCCACACACCTGCCTGCCTGTCTCACCTCCATACACCTGCCTCACCTCTATACACCTGCCTGTCTCACCCCCACATACCTGCCTGCCTGTCTCACCTCCATACATCTGCCTGCCTGTCTCACCTCCATACACCTGCCTCACCCCCACACACCTGCCTGCCTGTCTCACCTATATACACCTGCCTGTCTCACCCCCACATACCTGCCTGCCTGTCTCACCTCCATACACCTGCCTGTCTGCCTCACCTCCACACACCAGCCTGTCTCACCCTACACACCTGCCTGTCTCACCTCCATACACCTGCCTGTCTGCCTCACCTCCGCACACCAGCCTGTCTCACCCCACACACCTGCCTGCCTGTCTCACCCCCACACACCTGCCTGCCTGTCTCACCTCCATACACCTGCCTGTCTTCCTCACACCTGCCTCTTACCTCCACACACCTGCCTGACTTTCTCACCTCCACACACCTACCTGCCTGCCTCACCTCCACACACCAGCCTGTCTCACCTCCACACACCAGTCTGTCTCACCTCCATACACCTGCCTGTCTCACCTCTGCACACCTGCTTCTTTCACCGCCACACACCTGTCTGTGGGTCTCACCTCCATACACCTGCCTGTCTCACCTCCATACACCTGCCTGTCTCACCTCCACACACCATCCTGTCTAACCTCTATACACCTGCCTGTCTGCCTCACCTCCACATACCAGCCTGTCTCACCTCCATACACCTGCCTGTCTGCTTCACCTCCATACACTTGCCGGTCTCACCTCCATACACCTGCCTGTCTCACCTCCACACACTTGCCTGTCTGCTTCACCTCCACACACCTGCTTCTTTCACCTCCACACACCTGCCTGTTTCACATCGGGTAACGTTGCAACACTGTAACATTGCAACGTAACGTTGTAACACTGTAACATTGTAACGGTGTAACATTGTAACGGTGTAACATTGTAACGCTGTTGTCCCTCCAGGTGGTTCTCAGGATCCAGTTCCCAGACAGATGGGTGTTACAAGGGTTCTTCAGGCCTCTGGAGACAGGTGTGTGTTTGTGTTCTACTTGTTTTTATTTTCCAGGACACAAACACAGTCTAGCAGGTCCTTTATAGCAGCCACAGGCATGCTGGGTAATCATGCTGGGATTCTCTGGTGGAAGAAACAACAGTTATTACATGACACACAACAAACACACACTCACGTGTAGTCTTGTTTCCCTAACGTGTTTCTGAAACATTCGTCTTTTCTCCTGTGTGTGTGTGTGTACAGTTGCTGCTCTGAGGCACTTTGTGAAGAGCCATCTAGAAGATCCACAGCTTCAGTTCTACTTATGTGAGGATCATTTCTCTCTCTCTCTTTCACTCTCTAGCTCTTTCTCTCTCTCTCTCTCTAGCTCCTTTTCTCTCTCTCTCTCTAGCTCTCTATGTCTCTTCCGTACTTCCTTTTCACTCGACCTTTTCCATGTCTTCCAGTCATCGCCCCTCCTAAGACCATCCTGGACGACCCCTCTGCTACTCTGTTCCAGGTAAGACCTCTCTAATCCCCTCTCTCTTTCTCTCTAACTCTCCATCTTGGTTTCTTTCTATGATCTCTCTGATCTCTGCCCCCCTCTCTTATCTCAGTCTCTCCCTGTCTTCATCTCTCTCCCTCTCCGTCTCTCAGCTGTGTTTCATTCTAGCCAGACTGGCACATGGGATTGATACAAACCTGCTTTGAGCCTCAAAACACCCACACACACTTACTTTCATACACACACAAGCCACAGGTAGACGGAGGGATGTTTTGATGTGTGTGTGTGTGTGTGTGTGTGTGTGTGTGGTGTGTAATTGCGTGTGTGTTCCACATGCCCAAGGCTGACAGACAGAACTGTTCTCACCTGTTGGTGTGTCTGTGAGGTGAAGCTCTCAAGTCTTCACCTGTCTGTCTGTCCCTCCCTCCCTCCTCCCCTCCCTGTCCCTCCCTCCCTCCCCTCCCTGTCTGTCCCTCCCTCCCTCCTCTCCTCCCTTTCCCTCCTCGCTCCTTCCCTCACCCTCCCTCCCTTCCTTCCTCCCTCTCTTCCACTCCTCCCTCCCCTCCTCCCTCCCTCCCTTCCTCCCTCCCCCCCCTTCCTCCTCCCTCCTTCCCTCTCCCCTCCGTCCTCCCCCTCCCTCTAGGCTAACCTCTTCCCTGCTGCTCTGATCTACTGTGGGTCGGACATGAGGCCAGGTTTGTCATGTAATCATCTGTCCAAATCTAAATATCAACATTAATGTGCTGCATGAACACACAGGTCAACTTGTGTGTGTGTGTGTGTGTGTATGTGTGTGTGTTTGTTTTTTCAGATTGCTACTTACAGAGAAGCCTGCTTGACGTCAGTGTTTCAGCCTTGGAAGCTGATGAAGCTATTGCTGGGTAGGTGTGTGTGCACACGTGTGTGTGTGCACACGTGTGTGTGTGTGTGCGTGTTTGTGTGTGTGTGTGTGTGAGTGAGTGGGTGTGCATGCATGCATGTGTATGTATCCCCCGGCAACCAGTCTATTTTCCTGTCACATCACTGCCATCACTGGAATCCCTTTGAGGTTCTGCTGAACAGCAGGTGCACTCTCATTTCCTCTTAAAACAAACACACATCCATCTATACATAGAGCCTGGTTACCACTCCTATCACTTCAGTCTCCTTCCTACTTCCTTCCGTCTCTCTTTCTCTCCCCCCTCCTCCCTTCTGCTCCCCCTTTATTTCCTAGCTGTATGCCCCGGTCTCCAGCCCCCTCCCTCCCGGCTCCAGAGGCACCCGAGGCACCAGAGGCTCAAGAGGAGACCGCAGGTCCTAGGGGAGGCCAGGGAGAGGACAGGGCCCCCTTCTCCAATCTCACACCAGCCCCTAAACCAGTAAGGACCGACCCAGACAAGGTCCCCAAGTGGCTCAAACTGCCTGGTATGTGTGTGTGTGTGTGACTGTGTTCTTGTGTGTGTCTGCGTCTGCCCAGAAGTATTTGTGAGTAACTCATGTTGTCGTGTGTTCCCAGGTAAGAAGTGAGGCCACTTCCTGTCACCTCACTACGACACCTACGGTGCCTCACCAGGGTCACACAGAGGAGGACGGACTTCCATACTCCAGTAGAACCACACACACACACATACATGTGTGTATTTAGAAACATATACACACAGTTTCTAAATACACAAGCATCCTCTATAGATACCACACACACACACGTTTCAACCAAGATATAGGCAATGAGCAGAATCACTAGTTTTTTCAAAGAATGAATGATACCCATTAAATAAAGAAATACAGTTGGTAAACAAATAATGTTTCACTTGCCCAAATCAATTGGTTGTGTGCTGAATTGCTTTCTTCTCGACAAGATTACAGGAATAAAAAATGACTATTTTAAGAACTGGCAAACTTTGTATTTGATGCCGTGACGTGAATTTAGAGTTCTTCTTTTTTATTATTATCTGTATTTTACCGACTGCCTTTTTTCCATTTATTTTCATGTGTTTTGGAAAGTCTGATCTGTTATGGTTAAAATATTCCTTTCATCTCCCCACATCTACCCATCTTATTTCCTCCCCATGCTCATCTCCAACAATTGAACGCGCTGTATAACAACTGAACACGCTGTATCTAACCAACTGTTAAACTTTCTCACCCAGAACAACCTACTTGACCCCAACCAATCGGGCTTCAAGATTGGCCACTCCACAGAAACCGCCCTCCTCGGTCACCACTGTCCTCCAGTCTGCCAGAGCGGCTTCAAGGTCATCTGTTGTCATTCTGCAGCATTTGATACGGTCAACCATCAGATCCTGCTCGCCACACTCTCTGAGATGGGCATCACTGGCACTGCACTTCAGTGGATCTCATTCTACCTGTCGCGTAGATCCTACCAGGTCTCCTGGGGAGGCAAAGTGTCTTGCCCCCCACCAGCTCTCCACTGGTGTCCCCCAGGGCTCTGACCGTGGACCCCTCCTCTTCTCCCTGTACACCACCTCACTTGATCGAATCATCACCTCCCATGGCTTCTCCTACCACTGCCATGCTGACGACACTAAACTATACCTGTCGTTCCCCCAGACCGATCCAGGGATCTCAGCTAGGATCGAGGCCTGCCTCATCGACATCTCGGCCTGAATTACCAGGCACCGCTTCCAGCTGAACCTTACCAAAACAGAAGGTCTCATCATGCAGGCCAAACTGCCCATCTCCCACAATCTCTCATATACCCTGGGTATTACTGTGACAGTTACCCCTTCATCCTCTACTAGAAACCTGGGGGTTACTATGGATGACGAGCTCTCCCTCACAGCCCACATTGCTTCAGTCTGCTGCTCATGTGGAAGATCCGAAGATTCCTGTCTGAGCATTCCACCCAGCTGCTAGTCCAAGCACTTGGCCTCTCAAAGTTGGACTACTGCAACTCGCTACTCGCCGGTCTTCCAGCATGCGCAACCTGCCCCCTCTAGAGGATTCAGAACGCAGCAGCCCGCCTGGTCTTCAATCTACCCGGGCGCTCCCGTTTCACCCCGCTAGTCGTCTCCACTGTCTGCTAAATGAATAAATGTCAATCTCTCTCTTAATAATTGTTTGTAAACAAAGAAGAAGAAAAAAAGAGGCGTGCTTGTCACGTCTACCGGTAGATGTGTTGTCGTTCTACGGTACCGCCGCTCTCACGACGCGCATCACGGGCTGCGCGTAGGGCACCAAGTGCTCAGGGGGGCAACAAAGTGGTGAGGGAGAGGGCAGAAAAATAATCCGAATTAAATCATGTAAACGAAATTAAACCGAAAACGAACCCGCTATGCCGATGTTGTGCGTAGGTCAGAGGCACTGTGTAACGAGATAACGTTCGTTTATGTCCTGATGTGGCGGTTCCCAACATCCCCACAAGAGGGCGCTCAGTAGCTGCGTGCTGACCGTAGCGCTGTCGACAATGTGTCTGTACCAGGCCGTAGGTTTTTCTTGTGTTTCAACCTTTTGAAAATAGCAAATCGGTCCCCCACAGATAACAGAAATGAAAGAAAAAAAACATATTTAATGGCCGCATGTTTAGTAGAAAACAACAACTAAAATAAGCCGTCCCAGCTACATTGGAAAATAAACGTTCGCCGGTGGCCTGTGAAGGCTACTGATGAAAGAATCACTGACATGCAGATCTTCCGTAACCTACAGTGTCGATAGCAAAAACATCTTTGTCCACTTTATTTTGTTTGCTCAACAACAGCCAATGAGCCGTCAGGTCGTTAATCCAGATGCCCCCTGGTGTCACTCCACATGTTGCTGTTGAATGTCCATCTCTATATTTAGCGTCTGTTTTGTCATCTCATTCATCCAGATCTGAAGCTGGCCTGCATTCTTAACCCCTCATCTCTCACACACACACATACAGGCACTCACTCACACACACACACACACACACACACACACATTCTTGCCTCACACCCAGCGAATGGCCCAACCCTGAGATCTAAATAACTTTCATTTTGTCAGAGAGGAAAGACAAGAGTGTGTGGTGACATTTGAGGACTCAGAGCCATGGGCCACATGGCAAAGAGTCTGGGAATGCTGACACACACTCACTCTCACACACACACACACACACACGCACGTGTGACTCGGTGTGGTGAAGGACCACAGCCAGTCAGAACACAGCACATCTTCACCAACACCAGAGCAGCACTGGACCCTCTGGACATCACTAGTCAGACCTGGACCCATGACCGATAGCGAGAGATACCAGGAACTGATCTTCCACTTCCTGTTTTCAGAAACTTTTATCCAAAGCCACTTCCAGGGGGGGATTTGAACCTGGGAGTTCTCGTTCGTCACTCAAATTGTCCCCTTTCGGTATGAAGACTATCAACAAATAACCCAAGATGTTACTGGAAATGTACCGTCATTAACTGACAGTTTTCCCCATCACGAAACGCCACAACTGACCACCTCGACACGCTGCTTCGTAACGGAGCCCCCTCTGGCAACAGTTCGATCAGCGTGACGGGACACGTGAGAGGGGACGAGGCTGTGGGCGCTGGAATTTAACTCCAAGGTAACGGGCCAACACGTGGAAGGAAAGGACACCAGCTGCTGGAGAGACAGACGTATGTACAACCTGTAGCTAGGATATAGAACTACAATGTGACCTGTAGCTAGAATGCAGATCTACAATGTGACCTGTGGCTAGGATACAGAACTATAATGAGACCTGTAGCTAGGATACAGAACTACAATGTGACCTGCAGCTAAGATACAGAACTACAATGAGACATAGAGCTAGAATGCAAAACACCTTTGAGATTTGTAGCTAGGGTACAGAACTACAATGAGACCTGTAGCTAGGATACAGAATTACAATGAGACATGTAGCTAGGATACAGACCTACAATGTGACCTGCAGCTAGGATACAGAACTACAATGAGACGTAGCTAGAATGCAAAACTCCTTTGAGATTTGTAGCTAGGGTACAGAACTACAATGAGACCTGTAGCTAGGATACAGAACTACAACGTGACCTGTAGCTAGGATACAGAACCAAACTGAGACTTGTAACTAGGATACAGTTGGAGATTTGTACCCCCCAAGTTCTTGAAGTGTCTTGTCTGTGTTTTCTCAGTCTCACACAAGCGAGAAAACCACTTCTCAACATGACTTTGAGATGTCATAGTGGAACCCAGAGTGACTGAATGAAAGAGAGGATTCTGTGTCAACACTGACCAACATAGGCATCCATCTTGGCTCGCAGGATTGCAAAGAACGGACTACAAATCCCACGTTCAGGAAACGCAGATTCAGGAAACACAACAGCTACACCTGTGCCCTCTCTAGCCCTTTCTAGTCCCCCCCCTTCCTCCAGCCATGACCCCCTACAGCAGCCCCAGCCTCAACAAGGGGGCGCTCTGCTCCCCTCTCGGAGCCGCCCGTCTCTCTCAGCTCGCCCTGGGCTGCGCCGTGGTCGCCATGGTGACGCACAGCGCCGGCTACAGCGGCTCCTACGGTGTGTTCTGCATGGCGGTGTGGTGCTTCTGCTTCGCCGTGACGACGCTGGTGTTCTTCCTGGACGCAACGCGGCTGCACACCTGCCTGCCCGTTTCCTGGGACAACCTGACAGTGGCCTTCGCCGCCTTGGCAACGCTGATGTGAGTGCCAACGCGTGTTTCTGTTGACACAGTCTCCTTAACGTTGAAAGGGAAAACAATATCCAGGTTTTGATCGGTTATCCTCCTCCTCTCCTCCACCTCTCTCTCCTCCCCCCCATATCCTCCCCTCCTCCACCTCTCGCTCCCCCCTACTTCTCCCCCCCCTCCCCAGGTATGTGACGGCCTCGGTGGTGTACCCCGTGTTCTTCGTCCGCTCCGAGTGCCCCTACGCCGGCTGCGAGGTCCGGAACTTCCGCATCGCCGTGACCACCTGCTCCATCGCCGGGACGCTGGCGTACGGTGCTGAGGTGGTTCTGTCCAGAGCCCGGCCCGGACATACGGTGGTGGGATACATGGCCACGGTCTCCGGTCTGCTCAAGGTGTGTGTGAGAGAGAGAAGTTTTGTGTGTGTGTGTGTGAGGTTTTACATTAAATTAGCAGACGCTTTTATCCAAAGCGACTTCCAGCAACTACAGAGACATTCTCCCTGAAGCAAGTAGGGTGAAGTGCCTTGCCTAAGGACACAACGTTACAGGGAATCGAACTCACAGCCTTTCCGATCACGAGCTCAACGCTTTAACCGCTGAGCCACCTGACTCCCCCCCCCCCCCCCCCTTTTGTGCGTGTGAGAGGTTGTGTGCGTGTGGGAGTCTGCATGCGTGCGATCATTCCGTCTCTAACCCTCTCCCCCCTCTCTCCAGGTGGTCCAGGGCTTCGTGGCGTGCATCATCTTCGGCGCCCTCGCCAACGGCAGCGAGTACTCCCGCCACGCCGCCACCGTGTACTGCGTGGCCGTGTACGCCGCCTGCTTCGCCCTCACCACCCTGGTGGTCATCCTCACCGTGTCCGGGCGCACCGGCGCCGTCCGCTGCCTCCCGTTCGAGCGGCTGGTGGTGGCCTACACCCTCCTGGCTGTGCTTCTCTACCTCAGCGCCTCCGTGATCTGGGCGGTGTTCTGCTTCGACCGGAAGTACGGGGCTCCGGAGAGGCCGGCGTGGTGCCCGAGGGGACGCTGCTCTTGGGACAGCCAGGTGGTGGTGGCGGCCTTCAGCTTTGGCAACCTTCTGCTCTACCTGGTTGATCTGGCCTACTCACAGAGGACTCACCTCATGCTCACGCACTCAGCTCGCGTCTAGAACGGCACCGCCTGGAATGGAATGGAACAGAATGGAATGGAACAGAATGGAATGGAATGGAACAGAATGGAATGGAATGGAGCGGAAACTGAACTACGAAATGGAATGTCTGATGACAGAAGAGACTTCAAAGGAATCCTGAGGGATGGAATGACACAGAATGGAACTGGTGAACTGAAAACAAGAGTGGGACAGAACTGTCATGATAAATAATAAATAAATACTCATTTAGCGGAAGCTTTTATCCAAAGCGACCTACAGTAAGTACAAGGCCATTCTCCCTGAAGCAAGTAGGGTGAAGTGCCTTGCCCAAGGACACAACATCACATAGCTACAGCCGGGGTTAAGCCTTAACCCGCTGAGCCATCTGACCTCTTTTATGATGGTAATATGATGATGATAATATGAATACACATAATAATACACTCCAACGCAACAGGATAGAAATGGGGAAACAACAGAAGCATGCGGTAGGCCTGGTGGTCGTGTACGCTCATGTGAATAAATAGCCTTCACTGAGGTGTTGTTCCAGGGTATAGCATGTGCAGCATGTCCAGTGAGTCGACATAAGCAGGCTAACTCTGGACTCTGACGCTCCACCCTACAATCTGACCCCTGCTGGGGTCTGTCTGGGGAAATACAAGGGTGTGTGTGTCAGTGTGTGTCAGTGTGTGTGTGTGTGTGTGTGTGAGACAAGCCAGCCACGCCTAACCAGGCAGCTCTGGCATGTTCTGCTACATCCCCATGAACACACACACACACACACACCCATCATCTCAACCCATCCTCCACACACACACACACACACACATGCACACACCCCATCCCCATCCCCACTGACCCACTCTCCACACACACACCCATCTCCACTGACCCACCCTCCACACACACACACACATTCTCGCAGGTTTGAGAGATGACTATCCTTCAAGTTCCAACGCTCCACACTCACCCCCCCCCCCCCCCCCTCCACCCCTCACCCTGGCTGGGGTAGGTGGGAGGAGAGAGTGGCATCTCTGGAAAGCCAGCTGGTTGGAGCTCCAGATTCCTGGGTTATTCTGGTATTTCTGGCAGCTCTGGACATTCCCTAACCAGCTCTCTCTCTCTCTCTGTCTCTCACTCTCTCTCACTCTGTCTCTCTCTCTCTCTCTCACACACACACACATGCCCACACACACATTCTCAGCCTGAATTCTTTTGATTCATTCTTTGATGGCGGTATGTGCAGCAGTGAACCGTGTACGTGTGTGTGTGTGTTTGTATACAGTATATATGTATGTGTGTGTGTGTATGTATGTATGTGCGCACATGTATGTGTGTATGGCCATGCGGTCAGGAGAGAAGTTGCACCTGCTATGTGAGCCTGTAAGATTCCGTCCTCCAGACAGTACTTTTATAAATAGCGCCACCTAGTGTTAAATAAAACAACATATTTTTGCTGTCACACAGAACACCCCAGACTGACAAAATGGTGTGTTTTCTGGCGACCTGAGTATATTGTAAACCTAATGGAGGGTTTTACCTGTCTGTGGCTTTCCCCTACAATCTCTACATACACTCTCTCTCAAACACACACAAACATACACGCGTACTTACACACACAAACACACCCACTCATATATCCTGTCTCTCTCACACACACACACACACAGAGACGCTCTCCTCCGCCTGTGCTGTGTCCTGGTCTTGATGACCAGCTGGGACAGGCGTCCTTCCCAGCCGTCTGATCTTGACTGTGCTGCCCGGGGTGGCGGAGGTGGACAGATGAGGACTGGCTTCTTGTCAGGATCAATCTGCCACGGCTCTGGGGAACACGTCTATGACGTCATCCTGCCTCATGACTGGCGGCCTGTATCTGCTCCCTCTCACTGCACTCGCTGAGAGAGACAGAGTGTGTGTCTGAGGGTGTGTGTGTGCGAGAGAAAAGAGTGTTTGTGTGTGTGTGTGTGTGTGTGTGAGTGTGTGTGTGTGTGAGAAGAGAGTGTATGTGTGTGTGTGAGAGAGAAGAGAGTGTTTGTGTGTGTGAGTGTGTGTGTGTGAGAAGAGAGTGTATGTGTGTGTGTGAGAGAGAAGAGAGTGTTTAAGTGCAAGGGTGTGTGTGTGTGAGAGAGAATGTGTGTGCGAGGGTGTGTGTTTGTGTGAGAGAGAGAGAGAAGAGAGTGTTTGTGTGTGAGAGAGTGTTTGTGTGTGCGTGTGTGTGAGAAAGTAAGTGAGAGACTGTGTGTGTGTGTGTGTGTGTGAGAGAGAGAGAGAGAGAGAGAGAGAGAGAGAGAGAGAGAGAGAGAGAGAGAGAGAGAGAGAGAGAGAACAAAGAAGACATAAACCTGTCAAGTTTTGGTTTATCAGACAGTTCTGACCAAGACCGTTACTGAAGTGTAGCCATGTGGGCTGTGTCTAAATTAGTGTGACGGTCGAACAGCACGTATCATCGATAACAATTAACGTGCTATTAGGGGCTGTCTGAAAACAAATTGTCATTGACATAAGCCATTAAGTAATCTCTCAAACAGCACTGTAACAATCTGGACGCCAGTTTGACATGAGTCACAGTCTGTAACGCTCAAGTCAGTAGAAATATCGAGACTGTAGCTCGATATCTCTCGATATTATGAGATCGAAAACTGTTGGTATTCCAGACGCGTGCAGACAGACATGAAGGCTGCGCGAAACTCTCTTTTCTGACGCCCGCAGCGCACACAAAGTTCATTTCATTACTTGCGAGGACACAACCCGGGGAAGTTGTTGTTAACGCACAGTTAACGTCTGAATGAAAAATTGTTTATCGCTGTTACGAGCCCGTTGTCCTGTTATTGTATAGTACATTTTAATCTGCCAGCTAGCGCGCAATTGGTGCGCGTTGAGGGGCAGCGGCGATGGCGGGGAGGGGGGCGAGGATGATGTACAGTTCACAGAGTACCTTGTATGCCTCCAGTCCTCCCTATCTTAGAATTCTCTCTTTAATATTCGGTGCACGAAAGACAGATGAACGCCTCGGAGAGAAATTGTCTGTCTGTCAGTGGAATTAGCAATGCCCTTCCCCCCCCTGGCCAGACACTGCAGCCTAATCAAAGCGACACAGATCGGCGTCCACGGTTCGCCTAGGCACCATCCTCCTCCCCCCCCCCCTCCTTCTCCTCCTCCCTGCAGCCCTGTTCTCTCCCCCTTCTCTCCTCTCCCCCCCTCCCTCCCTCCTCTCCCTTTCCCTTTCTTCCTCCCCTTTTCTCTCCTCCCTCCCCCCTCCTCTACTTCCCCCCCTCCCCTCCCCTCCCTCTCTCCTCCCCTCCCTCTGGGTAGTTTTAATAAATGTCTTGGGAATACTGTATTTTTATTTGATTTATTTGAGTGTGGAAGACACACACTCACCCACACACACACACACACACATACGGTGATAGATAGCGGTGAGAAGTCAGCCAGTGGGAAATTGTCTTGTGTGAGAGAAACAAGCAGAGACAAAACCAAAGTTGATAACCAAACCTGAAGTTTTTACCATTACTTCAAGATTAGTTTTTTTTAAACGATGATTTAAATGGTTTTGCTACATGTTCGCTTTTCTATTCAAATTTCCTTGAGAAAAAATAACATCCATCTAACTTCCATTTTCTGTTTAAAAATGTCCTTCAAGTTCAACACGTGTGTTTAAGCGACCAGCTATCCCCAAGTTCCTGCAGGGTTCTCTGTTTCCCAGGGGCCAGGAGGGGCCCCTTCATGTGGCCCAGCTGACTGGGGTGTCAGGGTCTGTCTCGGGTCACCCTCTAACAAGTCTCCCCCCAACTGGCCCAACAGGTCTCCCCCCCTAACAAGCTCCACCTAATAGTGCCCCCCCTAACAGGGCCCCCCCTAACAGGGCCCCCTCTACCAGGACCCCCTCTACCAGGACCCCCTCTAACAGGGCCCCCTCTACCAGGACCACCTCTATCAGGACCCCCTCTATCAGGACCCCCTCTACCAGGGCCCCCTCTGACAGGAGAGGAACAGCTGGTCTCTCAGGATCGCAGCCTGGCAGTGATGAAGTATATATATATAGATGTGGAGGTTTGCTGGCTATGTGAAAAACCTCAGTGGGTAGGAACAGACAGACAGGCAAACAGGCAGACAGACAGACAGGCAGGCAGGCAGGCAAGCAAGCAAGCAAGCAAGTAGTGCTGCTGAAGGATTAGTCTAATTTTGGTAGCTGTCAAATTAAATAGACAGGAACTACCCCGGGAGACAGGAAGTTCTATTTGCTTCCTGCGATTTGTTCTGTGAATCTGGCCCATGAGGGATTGGGAAATATTTCTGATTTGCAAGTCTGTCACATCAGTGGATGAAATACCAACCGAGACCTTAACAACCTGAGATAGGATTGATGGGTTATTCATGGATTTCTTTTTCATTTTACATTATGTATTTTTCTGCAGTTGTGACTGAATTTTATGTAATGGTTCCTGAGGTTTCTGTTCATGTCCTTTTGTATAATTCCTGAAAATGTTTTTTTTTTTATACTGTAAAATTCATAGTTGGCGAACCTGTCATTTATTTGACAAGACATGGTTATGTAGATGCAACACTTTTATTCATCAGTAGGCCGCACTGTGTGTCTACTTGATGAGGACTCTATTTTATCCATCTCTAGACTTCTTAATCACCTTTCCAAGCGTTTCACATGTGTGGATGTGAGTTTTCAGTTATATGAATGTGTGTGAACGTTGCATATGTGAATGTGTACGTGTTTCTATATGTGTTTGTGTAAGGACAGTCTGAATTATTTCCTAAACGCCCCCTTGTTGTTTCATAAAGAACAATGGAAGTCATTTGGATTAAACAGATTATTATCTCTTATACACATCTCATATACACATCACGACAGTTTCCAGAATTTTCTCCGAATTTTATGTTTATTCTCCTGTTGTTGAAAAGCTCAAAATCTCATCCTGGCTGTCTGCCATTCCTCCACTCAGGCATTCTGACAGCAGCACGAATGGAATTCAACAGCGCGTGCATGTGACATGTCTGCCTCGAGGGGTCGGTAAAGAGGCTGTCCAACTGTCTGTCTTGTCAGTCTTGTTTTAAGGATTACATGATATGTGCCTGTCTGTCTGCCTACAAACTGCATTTTTATGTGGATGCTAGTTCGTTTGTCATTTAATACCACAACTCAACATTCACTTTTGACTTTTTTATTTTAAGTGCAACTGTGAGGTCACTATTTTATGACCATGGCGTTATTAGAAATGAGCAAGTTTTAAGTGCAAGGGGTCGTTTCTTAGTTAACCGATTTCCCCCAAATAAACATAATCTAGATTTGTGAGGTTCAAGCGCATCGCACTTGACCTATATCACGCCGAACTAGGCTGCCCTTTGTCTTATAGGGCGTGATGATCTTTAAAAACCCGCCCCCAAAAATTCACATCTGGATGCTGATTGGTTACGAAAGACAACCGTATGTACGCTGATTGGTCCATCCGTACAACCGTCCTAATAGGGGGTAACACGCGGGCGTTGACTGGAGAGGAAGCCACGTTGACACGAAAAAGTCGTGTTTCGTGTCATCCTAAAACCGGGGAAACGGGTCGTGGTTACATCTGTCGCTGCAGGGACTTTTCCAGAAGTCTAAGGCAAGTAACAGCGCCAATGTATGAACCGGTTTAAGGAGCGCAGTTGCATATTTCGGTCTTTTTCCCTAAGGCAAGACAAGCTATCTTTTGTTAGCTCACTACTAGCTAAAAAGCAAGAGACCGGCATAGGCAAAACAATGTGACACTTAGCATTAGCAATGTCCTGTTTTCTCACCCTACTATGCGTATTTTTAAATGACTATATTCGGTGATTTGCAGGGAAACGACCTGCGCCACCGGAAGGATGAGCGTCGGTTTCATTGGAGCTGGCCAGCTGGCTCACGCTCTGGTTAAAGGCTTCACTGCTGCCGGTAAGAAACCGGTTCACATCGACCGTTAAAGAGACTCGGTGACACGAGCCACTTCATACCGCAGTGACACTGCAATGCCACCGAAAGCTGGAGGGTCAGCTCATCATATCACGTGTGTGTGTGTGTGTTTGTTTATGATTGTGTACGTTTGCTTGAACTTGAGAACTTTGACAATGCTGACACTGGCCAAGTTTGCTTAAACTCTCTCCCCCCTCATCTCCCCCCCCCCCCCCCCCCTCTTTATTTGACTTAAATTCCCATGCCCAACATCTCATATCTAATGTTGGTCTTTCCACTCCTATCTCTCTCCTCCCCCCACCAGGAGTGATAGCCACCCAAAGGATAACAGCCAGCTCCCCAGACACCGACCTGCCCACTGTCACTGGTCTCAGGGTGGGTAAACACACCAGGGCAGACCCTGGAGCCGTACGTGTGTGGATGTGGGTGTGTGAGTGTGTTGACTCCAACCCCAAATCTCCTCCTCCTCCCATATAGAAAATGGGGGTGAAGTTGACCACCAGTAACAAGGAGGCTGTGAGCCAGAGTGACGTGCTGTTCCTGGCTGTCAAGCCCCACATCATCCCCTTCGTCCTGGATGAGATCGGCCCCGACATCCAGGACCGCCACCTCATCGTGTCCTGCGCCGCCGGCGTCACCATCAGCTCCATAGAGAAGGTCTGACTCTGTCCACTGATTCTACACTGACTCTGTCCACTGATTCTACACTGACTCTGTCCACTGACACTGACACTCTGTCCACTGACACTGTCCCCTGACTCGGTCCTCTGACTGTCCTCTGACTCTGTCCTCTGACTCTACACTGACTCTGTTATCTGACTTTACACTGACTCTGTCCTCTGACTCTACACTGACTCTGGCCTCTGACTCTACACTGACACTTTCCACTGACTATCATCTGACTCTACACTGACTCTGTCCTCTGGGCTGTACAGAAGCTGCTGCAGTACCGGGCGGCCCCCAAGGTGATGAGGTGCATGACCAACACCCCTGTTGTGGTGAGGGAGGGGGCCACCGTGTACGCCACTGGGACACATGCAGAGGTGAGGGGGAGGAAGGAGGGATGTGGGGAAGGAAGACGGGAGAGAGGTGGGTGTGGAAGGGTGGGGGAGGCGGGGTGTATAAAAGGATTGATGCACAAATGAAAGTGTTAAGATCTAACCTGTCTCCTGTGTACCCCTCCCTCTCTACCTCCCTTACCTCCTACCCACCCCAGCTGGAGGATGGCAGGCTGTTGGAACAGCTGATGAGCAGTGTGGGTTACTGCACTGAGGTGGAGGAGGACCTCATCGATGCTGTCACCGGCCTCAGCGGCAGTGGGCCTGCATACGTGAGACACACACACACACACAGGCTTACACACACACACACACACAGGCTCACTAGTGTCCTGAACCACATAAGTAGTGCTAGAAGGCATGTTTATTTGTCATTTGACAACCTCCATCATAACATTAAGGATGTGTGTGTGTGTGTGTGCTTTCAGGCCTTCACAGCGCTGGAAGCCCTGGCAGATGGAGGGGTGAAGATGGGGTTGCCAAGGAGACTGGCGGTCCGGCTCGGAGCCCAGGCTCTGCTGGTCAGTATTGTGTACACAAACACGCAAACACACACATACACACACACAGACACATGTTGACTAAACCAGTTGTACACCAACTCATAGAAGATAAGATATCCCCACCTTCCTGTCCCCCCACCAGGGAGCAGCTAAGATGCTGCTGGACTCGGAGCAGCACCCAGGCCAGCTGAAGGATAACGTGTGCTCTCCAGGGGGCGCCACCATCCACGCTCTGCACTTCCTGGAGAGCGGAGGGTTCCGCTCCCTGCTCATCAACGCTGTGGAGGCTTCCTGCATACGCACGAGGTGAGCACGCACACGAACCCATGTACAGGTGGTTCACACACACAGATACCCACACACACACACCTTTGGACACTTAAACACACTCCCCGCTGCCTCCCCCCCCCCCGTAACCCAACCCTCACATCAACCCCTCCTCTCCCTTTCCCCTCCTCTCCCTTCCTTCTTCACCTCCTCCAGGGAGCTCCAGTTTCTAGCGGACCAGGAGCGGATCTCCCCAGCAGCCATAAAGAAGACCACCCTGAACAAGGTCCTGCAGCAGCCGGGCGTGTCCGTGAATGGGGGGAAACCTGGCCTGAACCTGCGCAACAGCAAGAAGAAGACCTGAGGGAGCCCCGGGGTTAACGGAAACGCATCGCAACTTCAGACTTGTGTGACAGCATGAGAGGAGACACACACAACAGGTGTTCGGACTGTCTGTAGACTAGGTGCCCATACATTCAGATTTGCCTTACAGTGACTGAATTTGTTGCCGTCCACACACACACACTCTGACAGACACACACACACACTTTCTCTCCATCTCAATATCTTCCTAAACCTAAAACCGGTCTGAAGCTGGTCCCTAGCTCACT
Source organism: Protosalanx chinensis (assembly GCA_030340685.1). Taxonomy (NCBI): domain Eukaryota; kingdom Metazoa; phylum Chordata; class Actinopteri; order Osmeriformes; family Salangidae; genus Protosalanx; species Protosalanx chinensis. Next base: position 3,757,755 of record CM059342.1, on the reverse strand, counting down.
GTCTCTCTCTATGTCACTCCCTCTCTGCCTCCGTCCCTTTCTCTCTCCCTCCCTGTCTCGCCCCCATCAGAGCTTGTGTATCTCTGCTGTATGTTGAGGTCAGTGTCACAAACCATATAAGGGCACACTGCCTCAGTGTCACCAGATGGTAACTTGGGGTAACATCATGCTAAATGTTTTCCTTTATTTCATAACACCAAATCTTTTTTATTTTTTACCTCTTTATGAATGTGTATCTTTGTGTTAGATCTGCTTTTCAGTTTTTGCAACAGTTTTGATACTTGAGTTCATTTACATATTTCTGTGGGCCCTTTTAGGGACCGTTTACTTGCATGTCTGGTGGACGACAGTGTAGAGCTCATGACTTTGTTTACATACCGACCTTTGACCTTTTGACCCTGTGACCCCTGGAAGGGTTTCTCCCAGGGTCATGCTTTAGGTAAATTCAGAGTTCCCCACCTGTCCTGTGCCTGGCTTCTCTCAGGTCTCTCATTGGCTGACTTTCAGCTTTGTTTCCTGTTGCTCTGGAAACTTAATTGGAGAAGGTGATCCAGTTGGAGGGGCTTGGAATGTCTTTCTCCAATAGGCTTTGAAGATGTCCACCAGACAAAATCATATATTTTAACTTCATGTGGATCCACAGGTGCTGATGAAAAAGAAACACAACTTTATATGTAAAGGGTTAATTTGTGAAAGCTTGAAATATCAAATATTATATTTATTTTTGGGGTCAAAGTCTTTGTCCAAAGTGCGTGTGTGTGTTTTGTACAATACTTGGTTACGTTTTTTTAGGCCAACTATGTTACCTGTGGACTGTAAACTAACAGTTCCGTTACTAGGCCTTCTTCATGTTGTCAGTCAAACTGGAATATAACTCAATAAACATGCCAACGAAAGTTCCATGTTTACTCCATTGTTAGTTTTAGGAAAACTATTTTCGTACCTAAATGTGTGCTCACTCTTTTGAAAGTGGTTTTCACTTGGTTTTATTGAAGATAATTTTTTTTCCTTTTTCTTAAAAATGGTTAATGATCAACTGGACGGAATGTAACAAAATCCATTAAACTTGGCAGTCCCCAAATTCACGTCAACTGAGACCGGCCGTGACCGACGGTCACGTTTTCAGTGAATTCGAGGACGTCTGCAAAAAACCGCCGTTCTAAAACGGAACTGGGTCACGTGTCACGCCACCTCGAGCCATCCCAGGACTCGAATAGACATTCCTGACGTTGTTTCCCTCCGCTGGAATTGGTGATGGAATCTTACTGGCTTCGACGGGCTAAAGTGCATCTGTAGTAGCCTACTAACACGACCTGCTCGGTCACAATAGTCATGTTGACATCTATGTAACTTCTGGCCGTTAATCAAGATTTTTGGATGGGGGAATACCATTTACATATATTTACATTACATTTATTCATTTAGCAGAGGCAATTTTCTTGAGCAACATTACAGGAACATTCTCCCTGAGGCCAGTAGGGAGAAGTGCTTAGTGCCTTGCACAAGGACACAAGTCTTGTAGCCACAGCCGGGAATCGAACTCAGAACCACCAAGCCCAACGCTTTAACCACTGAGCCACCTAACTCCATATATAATGGCCTTTTTTTTTCTTACAATGGACTACATGCGAGTGATTGGTCCAAACATGTTTTATTTGACGGATAAGAACTGTTCTCCTTGAGAACTCGAGACTTTATTAGTTATAAGCAGCAGGCCGTTTGACCTCGGCTATATTCTGTGTTTTATAATCTCAGGTGAACAATGATTTAACAGCATTCATCGCCGTCCGCCGTGTCCGCTGCCCGGGTTTATTTAGACGCGGGGTGGATTTTCCACACCGGTTAAGCGCTGTTGAAGCGTCTCGGTAATCCGTCTTTTATTCCAAAAGGTTATTTCACCGCTTGCTCCCACCGCTGTCCGTTAAGATAAGTCTCTCCTCGAGAGGATGCCATTTGCCTCTCATTATTCGCTCGCGCCCTCGTGCCTTTGAGCTCATCTCTCCCGCCAAAAGTGGCAGCGGCGCGTTCGGTTTGTCAATCACCTTGACAACCACGGGTGTAGAGCGGAGAAACTCCGTTCAATAGCAGTTAATCTCTCTTTCGCTTTCTGCTTTTGTGTGTGTGTGTTTTTTGTTTGTTTTTTGCCTTCCGTCAAAGGTGAACAGAAAGTAGTTTATAGTGACTGATAAACTAGTTTAGGTCAGACTACTGTCTGGACTGGTGCTTGTAACGACCAAAGGAATGTGACTCCGTATTTGAGTGTATGTTTTCACGCATAGTGAAGTTGTCTCTAGCCTTTAACACCCTAACTTGTAGAATTATTGGATATAAACTATAATGGACTTTTTGTAGATTCGATTAAGTCGAAGTAGGCCATAGTTTAGCATTGACATCGGGTCCCTCGCGTTACTCTGAGGCACAGCCTTTCAAATGAAAGAGCGGTAGGCTAGAATATCGTGTTGTTTATGTTGTGTGCAGCCTAAACGGATTGACCTACAACCTGTCTCACCTCAATCGTGGCCCTTTAAATGCGTGTTGGCGTGGATCCTTCATGAATGAAGCCACGTGATAAAACATCTTCTGACGTCTCGCTTCTCCGGCACAAGTGAGGCGAGAGTGGAAGAGGAAGAACCAAGAATGCCGTTAGAGTAGAAACCGGCGGACGCTGACAACACAAAGCCTGCAAACAACGGGCCTTAAATAAACTACAAAAAAGCTTTGTGGACGTGTAGCCTGTTCCGGGATTTAACTTTCTATTCAGGTGAGTGAAAATGACAAAGTTGTCCAAAGTCAACAAACATTTTTTATTGACTAGCTCCGAGTAGGCTCGCGTTCAGCAAGCGATATTGTTTTGCTGAGTTTGCACGGTTTTAGCTCGTATACGCTTCGCGCGCCTGACCCGGAGTGTGGACCTGTGTGTGTGTGTGTGTGTGAGTGCGTGCGTGTGGAGCTGTGTGTGTGTGAGTGCGTGTGGAGCTGTGTGTGTGTTCATGTGTGTGTGTGTGTGTGTGAGTGCGCGTGTGAGCGCTCGCAGCTTCGCTTACTTGCCTTTCTGACTGCCTCGCCAGCGACATCATACCGATGGAGCGCGAGACACGCCGTTAAAGGGCTCGCGTCCCAGTGCTGAATCATCACCGTTGGATCGTTAGACAGCCAGCCAGCCAGCCACCCAGCCGTAGCCTAGTCTACATGCACAAGCAACTGTGACAGCCATGCCCCACTAATCTCGCGACCTAACGGGGGGGGGGGGGGGGGGGGGGGGCTTTTCACCGGAGTGAGACAAAGGGCAGTTTTGCCTGCGCGTGTTTGAGAAGCATTGTCATGCGTGATAAGCCACGCGTTGGGGCCAGTGGGAGCATTTTTTGAGAACTTGCGAGGTGACAAAGCTTGCAAGGTGGGGGAGATCCCCCTTTTTCTAGAAACTGTCAAAGACGGTCGGAGGGGGGGGGGGGACGTAACCATAACGCGCGTTATTACGGAAGAAGCGGACGATTCGAGAACATCGAATCACTAAATACCGATAATACCGATTTCCCCTCAGGAGAGCAACTGTATCGTCTGTATCGTCAAAGCTGCTCGTAGACCGGCACACCGCTGTCCGAGGGTCCGAGTGCTGAAACGGGGAGAGCGGACGCCGTCACCGACACGGGCAGCTCAACGGGAACGCTGGATAGAAGCGAAAGCACCGCGAGCGCGGTCAGAGTCACTCTGTCTGTTGCTATTTCTGAGGTAAGAGAGATCACGCGGGTTGAAGTTCAACGGTGAAGCGTTTTTACAGCCCTCGGAAGAAATTCGACCTTGCCTGTTTTGGCGACTAACGAGGTAGTTAGTCCCCTCTATTTTGATTCAAGATAAGCAAGACGAGATAAAGCTGGATATATCGGCTGATAACGTTTGGGACAATAGAAATTGTTCAACTGTCAAACGTCATGGTTAGGTTACTACTCCGGGGTAATAGCGTCTCCGTTGTCAAAAAGAAAACTCACAAAATAGGCTACAGGGGGGGAAAGGGTATTTATTATGTAACATTTTGTATAGTAAGCTAGTGTCAAACGAAGGCATATTGTGATTTTTCCAGTACAAACATCCACCAGGCAAAGGTTAAAAAAAATCATATTCTCGTAGCACACGACAGAAGCCTCCTCGGTGTATTTTTAAACCGATCATTTCGGCGATATTTCGAGCGCCTTTTTCATCGTGCAGCCTTCCCTCCCCGCGGAAGAGGTGCTGATTCATCACAACGTGGTGTTTCTCAACGTTCGCGCGAGCGAAGGCATGAAGGGGGGTGGGGGGTGGGAGCCATGGCAACATGGCACCGACGGACAAAGGTCTGGCGCGAGCTACAGGGACAGGAACGTGCGGCGCGTGCTCCGGGAGGTCTTGCCTCCAGAATCAATGGCTTTTGGGTATAGCAAGCTCCTCTTAAAATGGGAAGATGGGGGTGGGGGGGCCTGATCTGAAATAAATCGGTTTTCAATCAGATTGAAGGTGCGAGCATTCATCTGACGTATTCAGGTGTAAGAACGTCGGACTTATTTAACGAATGTCGAAGGATATTGGACGCTGATTAATTACATTACCCTTTTTTTATCATATGATTTGTTGAAAACTGTCTGACTTTTGCCCAAACCGAACACCTAGACTTGGCAGTCGTTACCGTTATAAATAAGTAGCCTTCTTGATTGGTATTTCTGTCGGTTAGGGGAAATAGTTCGTGTCATGCTAGAGAGGGAGAGAGGAAGCAGAGAACAAGACGAGGAAGAGACCAGGAGAGAAACTTAGGAGAGGAGACACCTGACATCATGTTCATTTATTTATTTTTTTGTTCTTCCGTTACAGCCTATCGTTTTTCAATTCTCTCTCTCCCTCCTCTCTCTCTCATTATCTCCCTCTCTTTTTTTTCTTCATCTCCCTGGTTCTCTTGCTCAGCTTAACAAAAAGTACAGTGCATTAAAAGTACACAGTCAGCTACTTGGACATTTTAGTGGAGTGATGATGAAATCGTTGTTGGGAGAACTAACACACACTCTCCAGCTCATTTCCACTGCCCCTTTCTAACACACACTCTCTCACACACACACACGCGCGCACACACACACATACACAGATCACTTAGGTTGTTCACTCAAAAGTATCAGTATTTAATCAGTGCTAGGAGAGCAATTCTCCCTCTAGTACCCCCCTTCCTCCCCACCCCCCAGCTCCCCCACTCAGTCTCCCCCACCCCCCATCTTCCCTCCCCTCCTCAGTGTTCCCAGTAATTGAACGCTGACCGATGCTTATGTGTGCAACTTTGCTGATGGTGGCGCGCGGGAGATGGGGAGTGAGGGATGAAAAGGGGAGGGGGACGAGAGATGAAGAGAGGGGGAGAAGAGATGAAGAGAGGGGGAGGAGGAGAGATGAAGAGGAGGAAGAGAGGTGAAGCGAGGGGGAGGAGGAGGGATTTGCGGAGATGAGGGAAAGTGGGAACAAGGACCTTTTTGTCTTCATTCCCTAAAAATGCTGAGGTGACTGAAACCGGCGCTCGCTTGACAGATGGCGTTTTCACTTGTTACTTACATTTCATGTGTGTCTGTGTGTGTGACAGTGATTAAAATAACGATGTGAAGAAGCTAAATTAGCTCTAACGTTGTGCAAGTCAAATTAACAGCAAGTTGGTGTGTGTCTGCTTGTGTGGGTGGTGAAGTGTGTGGAGTGTGTGGGTAGGAGGTGTTGATTGAAAGGATGACTGACATGTTTTATAGGAGTTCATCGCTGGGAGTATTTCCCAGCTCTGCCTCTCTCTCTCTGTCTTGTGCGGGCGAGCACACACACACGCACACACACACACACACACACACACTGCAGTTACTCACACTTGAGTGGGTAACCACATACTTGCTTGTGTTCAGTCGCATACACACACGTTTATGAAAAAAAGCAGAGACAGTGTACGCATGCTCTAGCACCCTAAGGACTACACTGGGTGAATGTGTGTGTGTGTTTAGAGAGAATTTCTAAGTAAGTGTGCCCTCATTAGCTTGTTTCCAACGCGGGTGTTTTGATAATGGTGTGTAGTACACTGGCAGATGTCCACCAGAGAGAGACAGCGAGAAAGGAGTCAGACTAAAATAGAGAAAAGGAGTGATAGAGTTTAAGAATGAGAATGAGTAAAAGGTAGAAAGATGGAGAGACAGAGTGAGACGGAGAGAGACAGAAAGACAGACAGAGACAAAAGGTGAGAGACAGACAGAGAGAGACGGAGAGAGACAGAGAGGCAAAGACAGAGAGAGGTGGAGACAGACAAAAAGAGACAGAGAGAGAGAGCTGCAGTAGGTCAGTCTCCAGACCTCTGAAACTGATGATGAAACACCATGTAAGAATAACCACCACTGTCTTATATTGGCACAGCAACCTGTATGTGTGTCTGCCTTCCTGCACACACACTCTGCTTTCCTGCAGAGTATGTGTGTGTTTCTGTGACATCAGATCTACAGCATGGTGTTGAAAGAGAATGGGAGAGACTGAAGGCCAGGTGGGTGTAGTAGGGTGTGTGTGGATCTCATCAGCTGGAGTGCGTACCACAACTACCGGGGTTCTAATCTGGCCTGAACCCTTTGCTGGAAGTCTCTGTGTTCTCTCTCTCTGTCTCTCTCCCTCTTTCTCTCTCTCTTCCATCTCCTGTCTCTCTGTACATCTCACACACAGCAGACATGCCATAAGTATCGTATTTCTTGGTGTATAAGTGACATTTATACAGTCCAAAAAATGCATAATGAAGAGGAAAAATACATATATAAACCGCTGTAAACTGCATTTTTGTGATTGGTTACCACCATGCTAGTTTTACTGGTTAGCCTTTGCATTAGTACATTTTGGAGCCTTACTAAAAACTTTATCGCGTAGTCTTTGTCTACTGGAAAATATTCAATTTCTCATGAGCGACGCTAAACTTTGACAGTCATTCCGATAACTATAGCATAAACAACATAACAAGTTTACCAAACTCGATCTCACTCTGACTCCACGGTCTGGAACAGTGCCTATGGATTGGCAGACCGGGGTGGTGGTTCCCCTATTTAAGAAGGGGGACCGGAGGATGTGTTCCAATTACAGAGGAATCACACTCCTCAGCCTCCCTGGTAAGGTCTACGCCAGGGTACTGGAGAGGAGAATCCGGCCGATAGTCGAACCTCGGATTCAGGAGGAGCAGTGTGGTTTTCGTCCTGGCCGCGGAACACTGGACCAGCTCTACACCCTCTACCGGGTGCTCGAGGGTTCATGGGAGTTTGCCCAACCAGTCTACATGTGTTTTGTGGATCTGGAGAAGGCATTCGACTGTGTCCCTCGTGGTGTCCTGTGGGGGGTACTTCGGGAGTACGGGGTCCGGGGCCCTTTGTTAGGGGCCGTCCGTTCCCTGTACAACCGAAGTAGGAGCTGTGTTCGCATTGCCGGCAATAGGTCAGACCTGTTCCGGGTGCATGCTGGACTCCGCCAGGGTTGCCCTTTGTCACCGGTTCTGTTCATTATTTATATGGACAGAATTTCTAGGCACGCCCAGGGGGCGGAGGGTTTCCGGTTCGGGGAGCACGGGATCTCATCTCTGCTGTTTGCGGATTATGTTGTCCTGTTTGCTTCCTCGAGCCGGGGCCTCCAGCATGCTCTGGAGCGGTTTGATGCCGAGTGTGAAGCGGCTGGGATGAGGATCAGCACCTCCAAATCCGAGGCCATGGTACTCGACCGGAAAAAGGTGGATTGCCCCCTCTGGGTGGGTGGGGAGCCTTTGCCTCAAGTGGAGGAGTTCAAGTATCTCGGGGTCTTGTTCACGAGTGACGGAAGGACGGAACGTGAGATTGACAGGCGGATCGGTGCAGCGTCTGCAGTGATGCAGTCTCTGTACCGGACTGTCGTGGTGAAGAAGGAGCTGAGCCGCAAGGCGAAACTCTCGATTTACCGGTCAATCTACATTCCTACTCTCACCTATGGTCATGAGCTTTGGGTCATGACCGAAAGGACAAGATCGCGGATACAAGCGGTCGAAATGAGTTTCCTCCGCAGGGTGGCTGGGCGCTCCCTTAGAGATAGGGTGAGGAGCTCGGTCACACGGGAGGAGCTCGGAGTAGAACCGCTACTCCTCCACGTCGAGAGGAGCCAGTTGAGGTGGCTCGGGCATCTGTTTAGGATGCCTCCTGGACGCCTCCCCCGGGAGGTGTTCCAGGCATGTCCCACCGGGAGGCGGCCCCGGGGAAGACCTAGGACACGCTGGAGGGACTATGTCTTTCGGCTGGCCTGGGAACGCCTCGGGATCCCCCCGGAGGAGCTGGAGGAGGTGTGTGCGGTGAGGGAAGTCTGGGCTTCCCTGCTCAGACTGCTGCCCCCGCGACTCGGCCCCGGATAAGCGGAAGATAATGGATGGATGGATGGATGGATCTCACTCCAAATCATCAGATCCAGTGAATTATTCATCCTCTGAGTCGTTCTGTCGGTGTCGTTGAAAATAACGAACACAAGAAATTATATATTTTAATACACGTCGCAGGACCAGCCAAACCACGAAAAGAAAGTGCGCCTTATAGTCTGAAAAATACGGTAACGGATAGTTGTTGAATGTGTTCCTGTGGACGTCTGACTGAGGACTGATCATAGCAGGAGACAGGATCTGATTCAGTCTCTGATGACGACATCTCACCTCAAGTTCCCCTCACCAAAGTTGCCTCTCACTTTGAGCTATCCAGTTTCTCCAGTAGTACACGCACACACACAGACACACACACACACAGACACACACACACGCACACACTTTGGCTGCTCAAATGTCTGTGGCTGGGCTCGTATTTGGCCGCAGAGGAAAGATGAACGGTAGGTTTTTGAGAAGGGTCAATGAAGACTGGACACTTTATAATACTGTCTTGTTTACGCGAGTTATTTTGGAAAGTAGAACGAGAGCTACGTTTTCGAGTAAAAGGACACCACGCACACACACAAACACAGACGTGAGCACACACACATCGGCACTGGAAACAATGTTAGGGATGTTTGTATGAGGGCTTGGATGGGCGGGGGGTGGGGTACTGTGGCGTTGCATACAGTGTACATGCAATAATGCAATGCAATTATTTTCATCAGCAACTCACACCTTCATAGTCTCGGACACAATTTATTTGCTACTTATCTAGATACATGTTAAAGTGATTTCAATAAGTGGTGTGATTAGTATTACATTATACATTAGTGAGTGATCAAGAGATACAGTTGTAGCAACATTGTCAGTATGGGTATAGTTCTCCCACAACAGTCCTATAGTTGCATCATCTTTCTGTGCCAACTTGCCGCAGTTTTCAGCTGCAGTGTGACCGTTTCACAACTGCTGTCAAACCCTTGTAGAAGATGGAAAAGCGCTAAAGAGAGGGAGACACATGGGAAGGGGAAGGAGACATTGAAGCTTTGGTGGAAATGACGTCCCAAGGAACCAGCCACCTCCTCCGTTATCCTTCTGGCTCTATTCAAATTCAAATTAAAGTTTATCCTAATCCCAGGTTAAGGTTAACCCCAACTCTAATCCCAGGTTAAGGTTAACCCCAACCCTAATCCCAGGTTAAAGCTAACCCCAACCCTAATCCAAGGTTAAGGTTAATCCTAACCCTAATCCCAGGTAAACATTTATATGAATCCCAGGTTAAGGTTAACCCTAACCCTAATCCCAGATTCACTTTAACTCTAACCCTAATTCCAGATTCAGTTTAACCCTAACCCTAATCCCAGGTGTACGCATACCTTACATTGATGTGAGTTCATGCATGATGTGTTCCATTTGTTGGCAACCAAATATTGAAGTGGTCGCCTACGATCTGGCAGGGGGGCAGGGAGGGAATGTGTCAAGATGGTTTTATTGCAGCACTTTCATGTTGTCTGGGGGGTTTGCTGTCTTAGAGATGGGCAGAGAGGATGAACATGGTGGAACAGGGAGTCAGATGGCTCAGCGGGTTAAGGCGTTGATCGGAAGGTTGTGAGTTTGAACCCTGGCTGTGTCTATGTGATGTGTCTTTGGGCAAGGCACTTCACCCTACTTGTCTCAGGGAGACTGTCCCTGCACTTAATGTAAATTGCTTTGGATAAAACGTTTCTGCTCAATGAGGTATTATTATAAGGAGAGAAAGATGGAGGGAGAGAGAGTTGGAAGAAAGATGGAGCGATGGCAAGAGTGAAAAAGAGACAGAGAAATATATCAGATTTCGAATTTGGTTTATTCGCCATGTAAATTTACACCAACGCGGAATTTATTGTGACAGGAAGGTGCTTACAGCAAACATAAACAAATCATAAAGAAAATACATGTACAATCGTTCAATTTTAAGAACTGACTAACGTAAAATATGAAATATGGAGTGTGGAGTGCAAGCGGGTGTTGGATGGACTTGTGATCGATAAAACAAGGGTTCATGTCAGAGGAGAAGTTATGAGGGAGGGAAAGACGGTGAAGCTGTTTTCACAATTTTTTTCATGTGTGAAACCATGCTCTCTTCTCTTTTTGTAGAATCTCTGCCAACAAGTGGGCAGGACTGTTTGTGTGTGTCTGATGGACTATGTGTGTGTGTGTGTGTGAGTCTACTGGACTGTGTGTGTGTGTGTGTGTGTGTGTGAGTCTACTGGACTGTGTGTGTGTGTGTGTGTGAGTCTACTGGACTGTGTGTGTGTGTGTGTGAGTCTACTGGAATGTGTGTGTGTGTGTGTGAGTCTACCGGACTGTGTGTGTGTGTTTGATTTTTTACATCTTCAAGGAAGATAACAATAATGCGATGCTTACCCCAGCTACAAACGCGCGCGCACACACACACACACAGTCCCTCAGGAATCTCACTGTGCTTACCTGGCTGTTGGGCTGGTACACTCTGAAGTACCATATTTATTTAGAGCTCTGCTTCTGCTGACCTAACACACTAGGGGCAGAAGCAAACTAGCATGTAGTTTAACTTATCTTTGACTCGCGTGCACACACACACGGAGACAAACACAGACATGCACAGACACACACACGCACAGGCACACACACACACAAGCGCTCACCCACAGAGAAAGAGGAGAACCAAATTAACCGACAAGGTTTTCTCTCCTCTCTAAAAAAAAAGCCCTTACCAAATAAAAAATAAAACACTTCTGCGTTTGCCGTCGTCTGACGGTGCAGATTTTCTGCAGGAGCGAGGAGATTTCTCTTCACGCTTTCATACCTGCTCTACCTGACGCCAGGCAAACGGGTTGACCTCCTCCTCGCACCTACGCTAACACACACGCGCGCGCGCGTTTCCCCGCTCGCTGACACGGATGTCTCGCGCACCGTCTCTTTCCCTCCCTCCCTATCCCCCCTCGCTGTCTCTCACACATCGATTTCCTGTTGAAAAGTGTTAAGTGACTCGTCTCCTTCGCTCAGCCTCTCCCTCTCTCTACGTCTTCTGTCTTTTTCTTCACCCTTCGTTCACATTTGAGCGGACGCTCTTATCCGAGGAGACTTCCAGAGAGAATTACGGCTGCCCCCCCCCCCCCCCCCCCCCCCTCGAGGCAAGTAGGGTGAAGTGCCTTGCCCCAGGGATACTGATAGTACATCAGACGCACGCACAAACAGTCGTGTCGGCACAGCTGGGATTTTCAAACCCGTAACCTTCTGATTAATAGCCCGATTACCTGACTGCTTGGCCGTTTGCCTCCCTTCAATGTATGTCTTTACCTCTCTTACCCTCTTTCTCTTCATCCCTCTGTATATCCGTCTTTCTCTCCTCTCTCTCTCTCTCTCTCTCTCTCTCTCTCTCTCTTCCTCTCCCTGATTGGGAGGATTAAAATCAGATTAAAACCTCTAAGAGCTTGTTTGTCTATTGTTGATCTCCTTGCTTCTTTCTTTGTCATATAGTTTATTTATACACACACGGACCAATTACACTGATTAAACTGATCAAGGAGACTTGATGTGTGTGCGTGCGTTAGTGTGTGTGTGCGCTCGCGTGTTCAACTCGTCAAATTGGTGGATTTGAGTCCTGTCGGTTGCTGAGTTCAGGACCCTTCTCTGTTTCCTCCTCGACTCCAGTCCTTCTCTCTCCAACTCTTTCTTTATCTTCTTTTATCTCACTCCACCTTTCTCTTGTCTTTTTCTCTCTCCCCCCCTTCTCTCTGTCTCTCTCTTTCTGCTACTATCTCTCTTCCCTCCATCCCCCACTCCTTTAACAAAATGTGTTGAGGATGCATTTTCACCCAACAGCCTCCCTTCCTCCTCTCTACTTTCCCGCCTTCCTTTTCTCTCCTCTTCCTCCTCCACCTGCCCTCGCTGGTACTTTCTCTCTCTGCTCCTTTTTCTCACCCTGTGTGTTTCTTCTCTCTTCCCTCCCCCTTCCTTGTCTCCCTAATTCACTCCCTCCTTCTTTCCATACTCAGCATTTCTCTGTTGTGTGTGTGCTGTGTGCGCTCTGGGTATGTTTGTGTGTGCTGTGTGTGTGTGCTCTCGGTGTGTGTGTGTGCGCGATTCCCTAATCGGCTCTGGAGATGTCAGCACTCTTTCACTCACCCCTTCTTCCCATCTTCTATACTTCTTTTTCTCACTCGCTTTCTCTCTCTCTCCTGTCTTTCCTCATTTCCTCTTGGCACACCTCTTTCTCTTCTTCCCTTTCCGTGTGTGTGTGTGTGTGTGTGTGAGAGAGTGTGTGTAAGCAGGTCTGGTCCTTGGTCGTCAGCGTTCTCTAAGTCGCTCCATAAAAATATCGCCTGCTGCAGCAAAAACAAAACACTGCCCCAACGCGCCAACTGTCGCTGTGGCAACGACCACACGGCAACGGCCATATGGCAGCTGAGGTGGCAAGGACATCTTTGGTCAACTGCTTGGGCCACCAACCTCCGTGTGTGAGTGTGTGCGTAAGTGTGTGGGCAACGGGGGGTAAATAAGATGCCTGGCATCAACAGAAAATCTTTCCTTCTCTTGCTCCTTCTCTCTCCCCCTTTACTTCTCTCCCTCCTCTCTCCCCCTTTCTCCTTCCTTCTCTCCCTCCCCCTGTTTCTCTGCCCTCTCTGTGGGATTAAGGGACGTTGACATTATTTACATGTTTGTCTGTCCCCCCCCCCCCCCCCGCCCCGTCCGTCCGTCCCCGTCGGTCCCCCCCCCCCCCCCCCCGCTCTGTGTAACAGTACTAATATTGTTTCCCACCAGACACATACTATAGATCTTTGATCTGGCAGTCGTAGTAGTTTTTCTAGTACTGTGTGGATATCTGGGTTTATGTCCTTGAGGTTCTGCGTCTGTGTGTGTCTGCTTGTTTCGCTTTGATCTTTGCAGTATTTATAGCGACAGGATTTGTGGCGGGAGACAGACAGAGAGATGAGGAGAGAGAGAGAGAGAAAGAGAGAGAGAGGAGAAAAAGGGGGAGAGAGAGGGAGAGAGGAAAGATGGAGCCAGAGAGAGGGGGAGAGATAGAGAAAAAGAGAGGAGAGAAAGCGGGAGAGGAAAGATGGAGAGAGAGAGGGGAGAGAGTGGAGGAGAGAGAGAGGAGAGAAAGGGGGAGAGCGGAGAGGGAGAAAAGATGGAGAGAGAGAGCGGGGGGAGAGATGGAGAAAGAGAGGCGAGAGGGAGAAAGGAAGAGAGAGGAGAGAAAGGGGGAGAGAGAGAGCGGGAGGAGCGATGGAGAAAGAGAAAGGGAGAGAAATAGAGAGGGCAGAGAGAGAGAGTTGCACAATGGGAGGAGGTTTTTATTGCCGCTCTTTTTTGGAAGGCTGCGCATTACTTCTTAGAAGGAACCGGAAACGCCACCTGTCAATCATCTAACCACCATCCTGCTGCCAGGCAGGAAGACTGGCACGGCTGCGTTGCTATGGCTGTCCTGGGCTCTGGTTGTTGGTTGTTTTGGCAACAAGCCCAACAGCGTCTTTTAAAAAAATGCCAGAAATCCTTTGCAGTCTTTTACATGCTTTCAGAGACAGTATGAGAAGGAGGTGAGAGGAGGAGAGAGAGGGGGGGGGGAGAGAGGTGGAGCGATAGGCAGATAGAGGAGGAGGGAGAGATAGAGTGATGAAGGGAGAGTGTGAGAGTTAAAGGAGAGAGAGTGGGAGAGATAAAGGGAGAGAGAGAGGGAGAGAGGGAGGGAGGGAGAGAGAGAGGGAGAGAGGGAGGGAGAGAGAGAGGGAGAGAGAGAGAGAGAGGGAGGGAGATGATCTGCTGACTCATCATGACTGGTCTCATGATGATAGACGCTCAGAAGCAACAACAATAGCTGCCCTTCATCACACACACACACACACACCCAGCACACACACACATTTTGTACACGCGCTCAAAGAGAAACCAGACAAGAACTCCTCTGAGGACTCTTGTTGCAAGTGTGTGTAGGCGTGTGTGAATGTGTGTTTGTGTGTGTCTAGTCTGATCTCATCTTGTTTCACAAATCCTTGTGTTTGCACTTCTGTGTTTACTCCGTTGATCTCAGTTGGCACTGTCTAGTGTTTCTCTCTTTCTCTCATTCTCTCTCTCCCTCCCTCTCTCTCTCCCTCGTTCTCTCTCTCTCTCTCTCTCTGTGTCTCTCTGTCCCATCTCTTTACTCGCTCTCTGTCAGCAGAATGTTGGAGGTTTTTAAGGAGCAGTCAGTGTGTGTGTGTGTGTGTGTGTTTGTGTGTGTGATATACAGTGAGAGAGTCTTCCTCTCTTGTTTCAGCTGGATCAGAATGACAGGCTTCCCCTTCTGTTCCAGTTTGACAAGTTCTTGCCACATTCTTCCTTTCAGGGGCAGCAACATCAGTCACACCTCCATGTTAATCCTCCTCTCTCTCTCTCTCTCTCTCCCTCCTTCTCTCCCTCTCTCGCTCTTTCTCTATCCCTCTTTCCTCTGTTTCTCTCTCTCCCTCTCTCTGCTCTCTGTCTGTATCCCTCTCTCCTTCTCTCTCCTTCTGTTTCTCTCCCTCTCTCCTTGCTCTCTCTCTCTCCCTATCTTTTCTCTCTCTCTCCTCTCTCTCTCTCTCCTCTCTCTCTGTCTCTCTCCTCTCTCTCGGTCTCTCTCCTCTCTCTCTCTCCTCTCTCTGTCTCTCTCCTCTCTCTCTCTCTGTCCATCTTCTTCTCTCTCTCTCTGTCTCTCTCTCTCTGCTGTTCAGGATTGTTCGGAGGAGAGTGAGTCTCGGGGCATGACGACCACAAACAGGGTAAACAAAGCCTTGAAGGTGAGCGACACACACACTCTTACACACACTCTTACACACACTCACACACACACACTCACACACATTCTCACACGCACACAAGCGAGCAAGCGCACACGCACTCAAGTCGAGTCACTATTCACATTAGGGCTGTCAACGAATATTCTATATTCAAATATATATTATAAACGAATTTCGAACATGAAAATGTATATTCGAATGTAAAAAAAAAAAAAAAAAAAACAGCGGCAGAAGGCAAGACTGACCTTAAATTTCTTGCACAAAACTTTTGATCAATAATCAGCATTTACACCGCTATGCGCAGAGCGCAACAGTGTGGGAGAGAGAGAGAAAGAAAAAGTGCGTGTGTGCGAGCGAGAGGCCAAGGTCTGCGGTCTTGGCCATTAGTTCATCTACTTATTTTTGTGTAGGTAATGTGTTGTTAAATTAACTTAAATATATTACCTATACAATTAGTTATGTCTCGTTGTATGAATTTGTCCTGTTATTGACGTGCCTAATGCGCAACCGGGAAACGCGAATATATTCGAATATATTCGAATACATGTGTGGGGAATATTCGAATATTCGAACGTCATTTTTGAGCAGTTTTGACAGCCCTAATTCACATCCAGCGTGTCACCCGTGTTCCTTGTTCCCTCCCAAACCTTCTGCCCCACCCTGCCCCTGCCCCATACCCACCCCCACCCCCCGCCCCCACCCCTCCACAGGTGAAGCGGGAGCCCGGGGAGAATGGCACCACCCTGACGGACGACGAGCTGGTGTCCATGACGGTGCGGGAGCTGAACCAGCACCTGCGGGGGCTGACCAAGGAGGACATCCTGCTGCTGAAGCAGCGCCGGCGCACCCTCAAGAACCGCGGCTACGCAGCCAGCTGCCGGGTGAAGCGCGTCACCCAGAAGGAGGAGCTGGAGCGGCAGAAAGCGCTGCTGCAGCAGGAGGTGGACAAGCTGGCCACGGAGAACGCCGGCATGAGGGCGGAGCTCCACTCCCTGAGGGCCAAGTACGAGGCGCTGCAGAGCTTCGCCCGGACCGTGGCGGCGAGGGGCGGGGCGGCGGGAGCGGGCGGGGGGGCGGGGGCGGGAGGGGCCGGAGGGGAAGGGTCGGCGTCGGCGATGGGGCCCAAGGTTTCCACGGCGACCAGCGTGATCACGATCGTGAAGTCGAAGACGGACGTGCGGTCTTAGTGGACGGGAAGAGGGTGAAAGCAGGAGGGGGGGAGAGAGAGAGTAGGGTGGAGGGTGGGAGGGTGGGATGGAGAGAAAGAAAGTACAGCGGGAACGAGGGAGAGTCGATGGAACGAGAGAAAGAAAAAGAGGGCGTGAGGTGGTTCTGGCGGACGGATTCGCCAGTGATTGGGCTCATTAGCATATCTTCGCAAATACCCTCGACCCCTTGACCTTTGAAATACAAGAGAACGACGAGACGCAGCCATCTGAGGCAGGAAGCGTTCAGGAGTCTAACGTTTCAAAATGGTGTTTCGTGTCGTTGCCATGGGCTCCCAATGTGTTTGGGTTCTTTGATCCTGCGCGTGATTGGTCAACGTTGTAGCGGGAATTCTGTCAACTTCTGTGATGTCAGCGTTCAGTGTTGTTTTTTGCTATGAACTTAGCTGTATTTTCCCCGTAGCGCCCCTCTCAATCCCTCTCTCTCTTGATATACTGTGTCGTTCCTCCTTCCATGTTTTGAACCCAGTGGGCTTCCGTACGTTGGTTCCTGTACATTTCCTGTGTCATCGCAAATCATAGAAGAAGAACAGGAACAGGTCATGTTTTTTTTTTTACTGGAAAGTGTTTTTGTAAAGTTATGAGACAGACCGATGAATGATCCCATCAATGCACTTGTTTCGCTATTTGCGCTATTTAGTTCTACTCCAGTTCTATTACCTATACGCTCACCTGTACTTATAGGAATACACTGACCAATCAGGGATGAGGTGGAGGCATTGGGCATCCAATCAGGAACTTGTCATGCTGTGTCATATGACTGCTGTGTAGTTTAGTGTCTGACACAGCTTCCTGGTCAGGCTCAGTCATGTGATTCGTTGGTTCAGCTTCCTGGTCAGGCTCAGTCATGTGATTCGTTGGTTTCAACTTCCTGGTCAGGCTCAGTCATATGATTGGCAGGTTTCTCTGTTGCAAAACCAATGAAAGACTTTAGATCTCAACACCAGAAAGCCGAAAACTCAGTATGGGTCATTGGAAAGGCTGGCTAGATTATGTGTGTGAATTTGTGTGTTTTTATAAGTTATAGTTGTTGTTTTTTTTCAAACGTAACCATGACGATGTCTGTGCTGTGTACTTTCTGTGTTCAAATTCGATCTTTGTTGATCTTTGTCTTGAGTTGTTGATTTTATAAATACATAAGAGTATCTTTTCATTGTTTATAAAAATCTAAAACTATACTCCAAAAAATAATATGAGAAATTGTTTGGTATCTCCTTTTTTGCAACTGTACCAAAAGTGGCTTAACAAAGTCGATAGCTTTTCATTCTTCCTCTGGTGTGTGTGTGTGTGTGTGTTTGTGTGTGTGTATGTGTGTGAGACCATGGGCTAAGAGTGAGGGGTGTGTGTACGTGACGAGGTAACGGTGTTGTTCACTGTGTGACGGTTGTAACATTGTAACTCTGTAGGGTTCTTAGGCTGAAGGGGAGAAGGGTGATTGTTGCCATGGTTGCTGTAGTTGTGGTTAACGGGTTGTTCCCATGACTCCGTGTAGCAATGAGTTTTACACAGAGTTTTCAAGTTAATCATTACTAATTAATTCTTATTTGTTCATTCCATGTTTATAAATACTTAACACATGATAACTAATTAGATCATTACAATCTGTTATGTGAAAGACGAATAAAAACAACAACAAATAACGGCAACCACAATTCTAAATGCTTCCTTTTTAAATGAAGGACTAATGGCAAAATCTTAAATTAAACTGGCAAAAAAGACTGCTGCAAAGGCTCATGGGAATTATTCCTTATTGGTTCCACAACAACATCACCCTCCTATCTCTTTGTTATTTTTGAGATGAGTGATTTATTATTGTTATTTTATATTTTCTAAGGTGTATATTTTGTACTATGGATATTATATATATATATATATATTTAATGCAGATTCTAAATGTTTTAGTTTGTTTTGTACATGCCATAGAAGTGAAACTTGTAGCTATCGTTGTCAGGTCTATCAAGAGTCATGAACTGCTTTCACAATCAGTCAGCTCAGACTGGGAGCTCAGTGTTCCTAGGACAGGACTGTAACCGCGACGACAACAGCTTTTTCCTCCGATTGGAGGGTTGTCAGTGGAAGGGTTTCTCTCCTGGGCGTCTGTGATTGGTCCACCTGTAAAGGTGGAGATCTGATAGGGTGGTGTGGCAGAGAGGGAGGTACGGTGTAGCAGGTAACATAACTCCCAAGTCAGTTGTTATTATAAACGTCTGGGTTTCACAAAGCGACCGAAGAGAAACTCGACTGCTGCAAGAGCCGACTGACGGCTGTCTCTACGGAGAACCGGATTGGGTGAAAAGATTCACCTGGCAGATGCTGTTTCCCCGAGGCGATGCACAAGGGGGGGATCCCAACCTGCGATCAAACCCTTAACCACTGAGCTATACGCACCCCCTTCATCTCTCTCCTTATCCCTCTTTCTTTCTCTCTCCCTCTCCCTCTCTCCCTCTCTCTCTCTCTCTCTCCCTTTCTCCCTCTCTCTCTCTTCCCATCCCTCTCCCTCCCTCCCTCCCTCTCTCTCTCGCTCTCCCTCTCTCTCCCTTTCCCTCCCTCTCTCTCTCACTTTCTCTCTCTCTCTCTCTCTCACACACACACACACTCATGGTCCTCCAGCTATGAAGGAACATACACACTATGGACGTGGAATATGTACAGAAAAATAGATCATTTTTCTGCCAGTTTAAATGGTAAAAACCATTGTAAAATTGGGCTAGTTTTCTGTGAAAATCTGCAATTCGATTTCTCTCTGCCTCTCCCTCTTAACTGCTTTTCTCTCCATGTGTTCAAAGTTGTGCTGTGTTGTTCTGATTTAGATCGTGCCGTGTTAATGGTGGCGTTTTGGCATTTCGTTCCAACAAACTAGACATAGACAAACAAACAAAAAATCTTTAAAAAAAAGACATTTGACTCAATCTTCTATTCTATGACACTTCTAAGCTTGTTCTAACGGTGGCTTTCCCTGTCCCACGTTGATGTTGATTTCATTTCAGTTTTGTGTTTTGGTTTCTACAGCCCCCCCATGTTGCTAAGGGGGAGAGCTTTGTACTGAGTGGTGGTGCGTTGTTATGGTGACTGCTGTGAAATTCCAGGAATGGAACTTGAGGAATCGTGAAGTTGTCACCGCTGTTGTTGTTGCTTCAAGTTGTTGTCAGGATGGTTACATTTGTGACAAGGTTATTAACGGCTTCCCTAAACAACCTTCCCATATCCTTCCTTATACACGTTAATCAAAATATTATTATCATTTCACCATCACAATAACTTCCTTATACCGTGTCTGGTAACTGTCTGCTAAACTTCTCATGGTTTCACTGTACAAATAGTTAGACAAGAGATGCAAAGCTAATGTGTGTGAGTGTGTGTGTGTGTGTGTGTGTGTGAGGAACAAGGTTTCTCCCTGTCTCTCGCACACACACGAGATATACAACTCGGTTTTCTCCACCTCTCACACACACACACGGTGAGAAAGTTATTAGCAGCCGAAACACCACAAATATGTTTTGGGAGATCCTCCTCCTCCCTCTCCCCCTTTATTATCTTGTCTATTTCAATAAGCCTCATCACATGCTGTGTCAAGTGGTGAGCATATGACTAGCCTACTCTCTGGAGGCGAAGTGTGTGTGTGTGTGTGTGTTTCATGTATGTGTATGTGTGTCTCTAAGGAATACCAAGACTTCCTATCAGCTAGTGTTGCAGTAGTGTGACTATGGACATTTTTCTGTCTATTCCTTTGTGTCCTAGAAACCAGGCGTTCTATTGTCGTGTATGTCTGTTGGGTGTAATAAATTATTCTATCACAATACTTTTTATGGGTAGAAAATACTCTAAAGTGACTGTCAATTGAATTGTAAGTATTTATCAATGGAATTATTGTACTTTTTTTTGCAATTTGTAGATAAGTAATGATGATGTATTGTTGGTAAATTGTTTTATTTAATTTGTTTGGCGCGTCTTTAATTTATTGATGTATATATTGTATGTTACTTTATTGTAGCATACTTTATTTTGTATATGGCCAATAAAACACGTTTTAAAAACACAGCCTTTACGGTTACCTTTTTATCCAACGGCAAAATAAAACAAACGCATTCTTAAATGTAAATGATGAAATGCTGAATTCAACACTGTGACCGTAATCATTTTCCCCTTGCTGTTTATGCAGACCTAACAGCAGTCTTTACTCCACAACTTTCACCATCTTTCTTCTTAATTAGCGACACTTACCTCGATGATGAAGATGTTTTATTCCATAGCGTCCTATTTTACCAGAAGTACGATCTAGACAACCATGTGTGATGAATGTGTAGAAAACCTATAAAGTGATTAGATTGGGAATCTAGGACAAATCTCTCAAGGTGACCACATTAATCGAGTTGTTTGGCTGATCTAGGTGACTACTTGACCTGGTTCTATCTATATCTGACTCTCTCCCCATCCATCTACCCCTTTTACATTAGACTTGTCCTCTTATTCTGGCCTAAATAGATAGAAATACTGACATTTTACACACAGATACGACAGACAAATGACTGATGATCTGTGATTGAAGTTCCTTGTTTTGGGCCCAATATGCTTAAATGCTGATAAATGTACGTTGTTATAGACAAAGAGATTTGCTTAATACTAGATCTGGTGAAACCATCAAATATTTCTTTGTTTTCCACCGACAATATTCTTACACAACTGTAGGTGGCGGCAGCAAAACATCCTACCCAAGCCGCGGGTCTGCCTCTCAGCAGCTGTGCCGATTTTTCCCGGTGGCCACTCGTGGTATTGCAACATAAAATCCCCATGGGGCCCAGAAAGCATTTTTCCCATAGACCGTAATAGTAAAAGAGAAGCCTGTAAAAAGGTTCTCAGGACACCTACAGCTGTAACCACTATTAATTGCAAATCTTTTTATTCCATATTTTTAAGTCATGGACTTTTAAACCGTCAAAAAATTCCAGAAAAGCCCCCGCAAAGTATTATTCTTATGGTGACGTCAGCTAACTGACGCAGCTGTGCGCCTATACTCCGGTTTCCATTCTTTAGTACATCCATGTTCGGAGCCGAACGAGGAATAAAAATACAACCAGAACCGAGATGCGCGTTTAAAGTCTAAACAACGTGGACATCGTTTTTCGGCTGAATACGTTCTAATGATGAAAATAAAGAGCAACAAGGTTTTGTCTCAAGGTACATGGTCTAGTTTTCTAAAGTTTTCTTTTCTCAAAAACCTTCAGGACATTTTCCGGGTTGCAATTTTCCGTTTTTAAATAGAAAATGACACGCAATCGAGTACATGTACATGTGTTCATTTAGCAGAAGCTTGTTTCCTAACCGACTTCTGCTTAGAGAGAGTTTTACAAAAGAGCATCGATCACTGTTCATAACAAAGTGATAGTCCACAAACATTGTGGGTTGACATTATGAAACATACATCGTAAAAAAACAAACAAGAGCCATAAAAGCATTCAGCAGAGCATTGCTACTGGATTGTAAACTTTGCTAATCCAATCTAAAGTCTCCTAAACAAACGTTTATTGTTAATTGGCATCAACTGCATATTGTAAAGTAACTGATCCTATAAAATCTATTCTCAAGAAGAGTTGTATGCCAGAGTTTAAGTTTATATCACAGTGTTACATGTTTCTGTGGACCAAATAAAGCTGAGCAATAAACACCTCTCACCAAATGATCCCCATTACATATGCAGAGTGTCCATCAAGACAGGCAAAAGATTTCATTGATATGTAATTTTGTAACATTGAGTTCTCATTAACTTGGAGATGTTTTCTCCAGATCCCTCATTGGCCAACCATACCTGATTGTGGGTGGAGACTACACAGAGAAGACTCCAGACAGACTGACCTAGAGAGAAAACAGAGAGAGACTCAACAAGACACATCTGTTCCCAAAGAGAGGATCAACCAGAAGGAGCAGTAACAGAAGAGAAACAAGCTTCTAGAGACTAGATCCAAAGCAGGATCCAGAGAGACAGAGAATAAAGAAAGGCCAGTGATATGGAGACGCATCACTCTGACACCTGTGGGAAGAGCTTTTCCTCATCTAATGACCTCAAAAAGCACATGAAGATCCACACTGGAAAGAAGCCCTACAAGTGTGACCTCTGTGGTAAAACCTTTAGCCAGGCTGGCGGTCTCAAAGTTCACAACATGATCCACATTGGAGAGAAGCCCTACAACTGTGACCTCTGTGGTAAAACCTTTAGCCAGGCTGGTACTCTAAACAGTCACTGCAGGGTCCACACTGTAGAGAATCCCTACAGCTGTGACCTCTGTGGTAAAACCTTTAGCCAGGCTGGTACTCTAAACAGTCACTGCAGGGTCCACACTGTAGAGAATCCCTACAGCTGTGACCTCTGTGGTAAAACCTTTAGCCGGGCTGGTACTCTAAACAGTCACTGCAGGATCCACACTGGAGAGAAGCCCTACAGCTGTGACCTCTGTGGTAAAACCTTTAGCCAAGCTGGTACTCTAAACAGTCACTACAGGGTCCACACTGGAGAGAAGCCCTACAGCTGTGACCTCTGTGGTAAAACCTTTAGCCGGGCTGGTACTCTAAACAGTCACTGCAGGATCCACACTGGAGAGAAGCCCTACAGCTGTGACCTCTGTGGTAAAACCTTTAGCCGGGCTGGTCTTCTTACTCTTCACAGCAGGATCCACACTGGAGAGAAGCCCTACCACTGTGACCTCTGTGGTAAAACCTTTAGCCAGGCTGGTACTCTAAACAGTCACTGCAGGATCCACACTGGAGAGAAGCCATACAGCTGTGACCTCTGTGGTAAAACCTTTAGCCAGGCTGGTACTCTAAACAGTCACTGCAGGATCCACACTGGAGAGAAGCCGTACAGCTGTGACCTCTGTAGTAAAACCTTTAGGCTGGGTGGGGATTTAACTGTTCACAGCAGGATCCACACTGAAGAGAAGCCTTACAGCTGTGACCTCTGTGGTAAAACCTTCTCTTCTTCAGGTAATTTGAAGAAAAATATCATGATACACACCGAAGAGAAGCCCTACAACTGTGACATCTGTGGTAAAACCTTTAGCCTGGCTGGGAAATTAACTATTCACTGCAGGATCCACACTGGAGAGAAGCCTTACAGCTGTGACCTCTGTGGTAAAACCTTTAGCCGGGGTGATAGTCTCACAGCTCACAGCAGGATCCACACTGGAGAGAAGCCCTACAGCTGTGACCTCTGTGGTAAAACCTTTAGGCTGGGTGGGGATTTAACTGTTCACAGCAGGATCCACACTGGAGAGAAGCCCTACCACTGTGACCTCTGTGGTAAAACCTTCTCTTCTTCAGGTAATTTGAAGAAACATATCATGTTACACACTGGAGAGAAGCCCTACAGAAGCCCTAATCTAAAGCAGTGATGTCTGGAGCCACGCTGAAGGCATTGAGGGGCGTGTGGGTTTTTTCTCACAATGAAAATGTTCTAGCATTTCCTGTGATAGAGGACTTAGTGGTTCTGATATGAAGAGTTACTGTGTCTATCACCAAGGGATTCAGTGCTATGGTTATTCAGACCAAAATGACAATAAAAGTTTTCTGAAATACCTTCTCTATCTTGGTTGATTTAGGTGAAGTGTGCTTCCAAACTAATTGTCAGTATAAGCAGAGTGCTAAAATACCTTCAAGAAATTGTTGAAATGTATTTTGAAATTGAAATTCATGTTGCTTATTGTGAAGTACCTTATCCTATGCAATCATTAAAAAACAAAAATGATCAACAAATGTCAAACCTTCCAGACTATCTGTGGTGTTGTTGCATTCACCACAACCAGGAGAGAGAATATTGATCCTCAGAGATTTAGCATATTTAAAAATGGACACACTGGAGAGAATCCCTATGTCTGTGACCTCTTCATTTTGATTTCATTCATTTAGCTGTGGTAAAACTCTGATTTAAAAACTCTACAAACACTGGGGATTTAACAAAGTACCACAGGAGTCACTTGAGAGAAGCTCTACAGCTTTGACCTCTGACCTCTGTAGCCATTTCAAAATTGCTCAGATGTTAAGCAATAAGTTTGGTTTGCCCCCCCCCCCTTAAAATGAAAACATTTACATTTGACAGTGAGTAAATGAGCATCTGTTTCAGAATCTGATATTTTTTTTTTCACCATGCATATTTGCACATACACATAATTTCCAGTACTGTTAACACGTACACAGGTATAAAAAAAAATAAAGACATTTCCCTTCGTTTGTACCTATCTTTTACACGCAAACGGTGAATTCGCATCTGAAAACGAATCTTTCTAAAAACTCCCGCCAAAATGCAGATTCTGGAAAACTACGGTTTTGCGTTTGAATGTAAACTGAGATCAATAGAATTGTGTATGCGGGTTGCGGGCAGAGTTTTTAGAAACTTGCGTTTACGTGTAAAAGATAGGTACAAATGAAGGGAAATGTCTCAGTTTTAAATAAAAAAACGTGTGTACGTGTAAACAGGGCCTATTTTGGAAAACTGAGGGAGGGAAATATTCATTTCTCAACATACCCGGCTATGTGTAAACGTAGCCTAAGTGTGGCAGGATGGTGTAAATAATAAATGACTCATCAAGTCACACACCCATCACTAAAGAACAGTTTAACAAATTCTCTACAATCCTCAAAGCTGTGTAATTTATCAGTCTAAAAGGCTAAAGGTACTTGTGATCTGATAGAGGAAGAAGACAATTACTAGTTCATTATAAAGCCTTGCATAGGAACACCTAATTATGTTAAATACACCACACAACAGAATTTGTATTTATTTATTCAGTAGCATGTGGCTCAGTATAGGTTCTGACATCTCAAAACATTCTTTTAGGGTGGACTATAAAAATATATCAGGCTAGGAATTACACTTAATGTCCAGGAGCTCCTTCCTCCAAACTATATCGTAGCTGTAAAAGAAACAGAGAAGCTGCATAACGCTAACGAAAGACTTACCTGTTTGAATGTACCGATATAACCTATAAAACGATAAGAACTTTAAACTTAATCTGACAAGAAGTCGTAGGCTATATCACATACGGGATCATTGACAGACAAAACAGATTTGACTACCGGCATTTGGTTGATAAATATGACTGCTTGTGGAGAATCCCTTATTTTTTATTTTAGATTAACCTTAATAAAAATGACTCGTTTTATCCTTACTTAAACTTACAAAATAAACAAACAAAATGAATGAACCTCGTATAGTCTATATTACCATGACTATGAAAACATAATCGGTTGATGTGTCCTATAAATCCATAATTTGATTGTGTAGATTCGTCATTATCGGTCAAACTCTTCCACAAGCACTCATGAGCGCGCAGCGCTTATCCAGAACGCAATTTGCTCGTTCTCATTTCCCCATTCCCCATACCGCGGAAGTAAACCAGGAAGTCAAAAAACTTTTTCGGCACATGCGCCAGGTGAGCAACTTCATTGAAATCAACGGCCGCCATTTTTCGATACCGTATCCAGTTTATATTAATACATCCATGGGCAGACCCGGGGCTTGGCAACTTCACGGCCGCCATTTTTCGATACCCTATCCATTCTTTATACATCCATGCATCCTACTGGTGGAAAAACGGATCCAGTTGGCTTTCGAAAAACATGGACTGGATTTCAATAAAACGTCCTCTTGTTATCCCAACCAAGTATCTATAGATTTTATTTTATATATAAATATATAAAATAATATGCCATGTAAAATTCAATATGTCCCAGTCGTAAAGTACATTTTAATCGTCGTATAAATGTTTTGTATTTTATATTTTACGATCCATGACGGGATTTATAGAAGTTTCCAAACTGTCTTCGCCGCTGTCAGAGGCGCGGAAAATGTAAACAGTCAAGATAAAGAGTTTCCTTTGACTTCGACTGATCAACATTCAGTTCATTTGTAACAAATGTAGGTTAAAAAAATAGTTTTCTGTTCTCTTATACAACTTTATACGCTTGTCTAGCTCTAAATTTATGACCGTATTTCCTGATAGTTGGCTTAAAGTAGTTAGTTTTGTAGTTAACCCGGTTGTTTTAGCTAGCTGCTAAGTAAGCAGCTGACTCTACTGTAGTTTAGCTAGAATAGCTGGTTTAGTTTACAAATTGCTACTTCTAGTATCTAGATGGTTTGTTTTTCTTTTCTGTAACAAACCTTACATTATTTATTGACTAACTAACCCGAATTAGGTAGATTATCTCCAGCCATATCGAGAGTTTCTTAAAGCTCCTAAATTGTAAATTCAATGAAATTACACAGGGAACCCGCTATGAAACTAACGTCCCGTTACCGGGTGCTTTGTGGCTCATCAATTTACTGATGAAAATAGCTCTAAGGGGATTTGTTCATTTGCAGAATGGAAGATTACGAAGATTTCGTTCGACGGCGGCATTCAGAGCTGCGGTTGAACGACAGTAACGTCCGTCAACCGTCAAATCAACAGGGAACCGGTTGCCATAACGACCCGTCGGTTATCCGCTTCCGTGGGTTACCGATACTGCCACCGTTGGTAAGAGCTGCATTAGAATACTGAACTATATATATCCATTCTTCTTTATACCCTCTCACTTACTATAGTTATATTACCCCCATCTGTACAGCAAGTGCCCACTTTTATCTCACTTTTATCTTATTTGTATTTTATATGAATTTTGATACTGATTCAGTGAAATGTGTTTACGTACGTGTGGGACCACGTACCATTTTTCTAAAATAAATAGAATAAAACCGATTCAGATTCTGTGTTGTGTTCCTTCCAGCTCTCAGCTGAGAAGAGGGGAGAGATGCAGAGGTACAGGGAGGAGGCGTGCAGAACTCGGGGCAGGGGACACGCTCTGCTGGACACCCGGATGTCCCGCATCCAGAACATTCTACACAGCGTCCAGGTAACCATGGTGATATGGATCTTAGTTCATGAAGCGTGAATATGTACCTCATCCCCCACCTCCCCCCAATCCATAAGCACTGCTGCTACAGAACATTAATTTTTGGTATTTAACTTGTTCTTCTCTGTTCTCTACTCTGTACTATGTGGACAGAATGACAACGGAACATTTTGATTGTATCTAAATTTAACGGACAATAAAGTTTTATCTAATCTGTTCCTTCACTTTGCATCAGCTGAGGAGAGCTCCAACATTGGAGGAGTTCATCCATGGAGAACCCGGCCTTGCAGCGTATACTGCCTCTGCCTCCATCCCTGCCTCCGTCCCTGCCTCCGTCCCTGCCCCTGTCTCTGCCTTTGTCCCTGCCCCTGTCCCTGCCTTTGTCCCTGCCTCTGTCCCTGCCTCCGTCCCTGCCTCCGTCCCTGCCTCCGTCCCTGCCTCTGTCCCTGCCTCCGCCCCTGCCTCCGCCCCTGCCTCTGTCCCTGCCTCCGCCCCTGCCTCTGTCTCTGCCTCCGGCACCAACAGAACTCCTCCGTCCCTAAGAGATGATGCCTTAGCGTCGCAGACTGATGACGCATTCGAATCAGTCATGGGCAGCCTCTCCTCTTCCCCACAGCCAGGCCTGATGCATGATGGGAACCGGTCTGTGAGCGATCACCCACTAACCTCCACGACCTACGGTGCCTTTTCAACCAATCGTCTCGCTCATCCCTTTCGCTCCAATCAGATGCCTTCACCCATGACCTTAACTGAGCCTTGCGCCCAATCGGATGACCGGGAAACGAGATCTCAGGATGTGACCTCCGACCCCCTGGCGGACGTGAGCCACCAGACGCAGTCCTCGGGTTACGACACGTACGACAACGCGGAACGTTCCGGCTTTGTCTCTATCAGGGTGGAGGAGAGGGTGGAAGCGAGCGGTCTAGGGCAGGACACAATAGCTCAGGGAGGCTTTTTTCTTCACAACACCATGTCCGTGCTACCTGATGTCATCCGCCTCCCTCCCCTGGGAGGTGGGGGCCTGGAGGGGCGGTGCGATGAAGAGCCAGAAACTCACAAGGGTTCCGTGGAGGAAGCGTGCGGCAGTTCGTCGCGGCTCGATGACATCACAGGAAGCATGATGCCATCTCCCTCGTACGTCGACAAGGAAGCGGTTCCTCCAATGGGAAACCTCGGAGAGAGCCACCCAGGAAGGGTTTGTGAATTCTTGGAGATATCCGACCAATCAAAACGCATCCGGAACATTCTCCAGAACACGGACATTCAAGATCAAAGTCAGGGTCCTGATGGACGCACAGCATGCAGAGGGACATCCGTCCACCCTCAGGGACCCAACTCCGCCCCAGCTGAACCCCAGAGCCGGCCTAAGGACCAGGACGGAGAACCGGGGAGGGGGCAGGAGGAACCGGGGAGGGGGCAGGAGGTGGAGAACACAGAGCTGGAACCTCAGGAAGGTCCGTACCGCCTCAGCCTCCAGAACCTGCTCAAGAAGTCTCAGGAACACCGGCGTCGCCAACGGCAACTGAGAAACCAAGCCAAGGCCGTGAGAGCGCGGGAAGGCGGGGAGGAGCAGGGTAGGAGGAGAGGAGAGGAGGAGCAGAGGGGGGAGGAGGAGGAGGAGCAGGGGTTCTCAGATAAAGAGAACGACGAGTTCCCCAAGACGGGGAGAACATTGGAGGGTAGGAGAATACGGGAGAGGAGGAGGGAAACTCCTATGGGAACGTTCCGGAAGGAAGCCTGGGGTCTGGGAGGAGAGCCGAAGGAGACTTCCTGGTATCTGGACAGAGAGGAGAATGGCGAGAAATACTCTGGATATAATTTCTGGGACGGAGCGAGAGACGGTGAAAGAGGTAGTCAGACTGAGAACATCTTGACCTGTGAGGATGTTCACCTGGACCTCTCTCCAGAGCTCACGACCCAGCCACGCCTCACAGACCTGGAGCCCCCAGTCCAGACCAGGGGCCCGGGTACAACCAGGGTTCCAGTCCGGCCTCCCTCCCTGCGGGGTGGGAAGTTCCAGAGCGTCCCTACCCCTCAGTTCTGCATGAGCCCCGTTCGCTGCAAGGTGCCTGGAAGGAGTTTTAGGGGTGGAGCCCCCGGGGGGAACCTCCAGGTAAACGTGCCTCTCGAGGTGGAACGGGAGGTGGAGCTGGAGGACCCTGCTGGCTCTCCTGTCTCCCCTACAGCGCCCCGTCTGCTGGGAGGTGGGATGGCAGGAGTCCCTGTTTCCACCAGCTCTGAACAGGGAGAGCAGATAGCTCTGCTGGAGCTCAACCTGTCCAGCCTGAAGGCTCTGATCTCAGACCTGGAGAACACACTCGCAGAACCTCCAGAGAACCACACGCACGCCGCAGAGAACCACACGGCAGCCCGGAACCTACAGGTGTCGGGGCGCCTCGCACGGGCGGCGGACGACGGCGAGCTTGGCGTCGATCACCGACGCAGCCATGGCGACGGCTCGTTGGACACGGTTGTCGAGGGAACCAACCTAGCCTTGGACCACATTCATGTGGACGTGTCCAGACTGTTCCAGGAGGGAGGAGTGACAGAAGGAGGAGGACAGAGAGGAGAGAGGGAAGTTGGAAGAGGAGGAGAACGGGAAGGAGAAGGAGGAGGAGAGAGGGAAGGAGAAGGAAGAGGAGAGAGCGAAGGAGGAGTAGGGAGGGGTGGAAGAGGAGAGAGGGGAGGAGAAAGAGGAGAGAGGGAAGGAGAAAGAAGAGGAGAGAGGGAAGGAGGAGGAGGGAGGGGTGGAAGAGGAGAGAGGGGAGGAGAAAGAAGAGGAGAGAGCGAAGGAGGAGGAGGGAGGGGTGGAAGAGGAGAGAGGGGAGGAGAAAGAGGAGGGCTCACGTTAAGCTCAGCTGGTGTTCTTCCCTGTCGAGTCCAGTGGTCAGACCCTGTAGCGAAGGCTAAGGAAGTTAGCGTCGTCGGCTACAGGAAACAGGAAGTCAGCCTGACTCAGACTCGCTGCGTCACCTCGCTGGCCCAGAAGATGCGCGTGCTCGACGTTTTCCGGAAGGTTCCGCCGGAAACTAGCGTTCTGTACAAGTCCTCCATCCTTTCCGACACCAGCAACCATCGGCCCGATCGACACGAACACCGCTCCTCCCACTTCCTGTCGCTCAACCAATCGTATGACGTGGACATGCCCTCGGGGCTGTGGGACCACGAGACGTCCCGGTCGGAATTGAAAGGTCACGACCTCCAGGGGAAGCAGTTGACCCCGGAGAACTGGCAGGGAGGGGGGCAGGGAGGGGCATCCAGGGCCAAACGTCGACTCCTCATGCAGGCAACGGAGGAGAATGAGGGAGGAGGAGGAGGAGGGATGGACAGGCCATGTTCCAGCACTCCTAAAGGTAGGCCCTGGTTTTCCAGATAGAACCATACTCCATCACTCAGCTGCAGGTTCTTATAGCTCCGTTCCAGTTTTCTCTGGGCCTCCTCAACTCAGGCTGTTTCATGAGAGCTCCTCAAAAAGCTCTTCAACTCTTTGTTGATGTTTTTGATCCCTGTACTCCACGGACGGGATTTCCTTTTTAATTTACTGTGTGTTTACCTTGAGTCTCGAGTCTAATTCACTCTCCTCTCTCTCTCTCCCTCTCTCTCACTCTCTCATTCGTCCAGGTTCGATGCAGAGGTCAGGAGGGCTGTGTGTAGAGCAGGCGCAGCAGAAGCTCAAACACACCCACGCTGCCCAGGTCCGAATCCTGCAGGAGGAGCAGAGACAGCAGCAGCTGGAGCTACTGCAGGTACACACACACGCATACATGTACACACACACTCAGACATACTCACATACACACACTCACATACAACACAGACATCAACACACCACAGCCCACACACACACACACACAGACACACATTTACACACACACACACACACATATATACACACATACATACATACACACACACATATATACATACGCATACATATACACACACATACACACATATACACACACATACACACACACATATACACACACACACATATACACACATACACACAGACACACACACACATACAAACTCTAACACTCACACAGTCACAGAGCGTGTGTGTGTGTGTGTGGAGGGATCTGGCCAGCGTCCTTGCCCTATTAATTACAGCGATCTTACTTTAATTTATTCACCTATAACAAGGATATAATTAACATAAGCTGTTTAATAATAAGACCCTTGACGTCCGCTTGCTTCTCTCCCTCTCTCCTCTCTCCATCATCGGTGATTTGTTGAGAGGAAGCAGCGAGGGGGGGAAAGGGGAATTGACGAAAAAAGGACAAGATGATTTGTTTAATTCATGAGCCTGTGGTTAAGTGCCTGATCACTCCACAAAAAGCCTCGTTAATTATGTTCTCTATCACCCCCCCCTTTCCTTCTCTCCTTTTTTCCTTCATCCCTTTTTCCTCTTCATTGTCCCCCTCTGGCCTCTCCCCCTTCCTCCCGGCTCCTCCTTCTCTCGTCGCGTCTCTTAATTCACATCTTTCCTCCCGCCTCACCTCACCTGCTGTCCTTTCCAAACATTGTCTTCCCTCCCTCCCTCCCTCTCCCACTTCTACCTACCTCTCCCTCCCTCCCTCCCTCCCTCTCCCCCTCCCTCCCTCTCCCACTTCTACCTCTCCCTCCATCCCTCCCTCACCCCCCTCCCTCACCCCCTGCCTCTCCCACTTCTACCTCTCCCTCCCTCCCTCTCCCACTTCTACCTCTCCCTCTCTCTCTCACCCCCCTCCCTCCCTCCCTCTCCCACTTCTACCTCTCCCTCCATCCCTCCCTCACCCCCCTCCCTCCCTCCCTCTCCCACTTCTACCTCTCCCTCCATCCCTCCCTCACCCCCCTCCCTCACCCCCTGCCTCTCCCACTTCTACTTCTCCCTCCCTCCCTCTCCCACTTCTACCTCTTCCTCTCTCTCTCACCCCCCTCCCTCCCTCTCCCACTTCTACCTCTCCCTCCATCCTCTCCCTCACCCCCTGCCTCTCCCACTTCTACTACTCCCTCCCTCCCTCTCCCACTTCTACCTCTTCCTCTCTCTCTCACCCCCCTCCCTCCCTCCCTCTCCCACTTCTACCTCTCCCTCCATCCCTCCCTCCCTCTCCCACTTCTACCTCTCCCTCCCTTCCCTCCCTCTCTCCTTCCCCCCCTCTCCCTCCCTCCTCCAGTCCCTGGCAGTCCGCTATCATCTCCTCCAGAGCGTGTCCTTCCCATGTCCATCGTCCAGCTCCCGTCTTCAGGATGCCCCCACCGCCCTCCTCCCCCTCTCCCTTGCCCGGTCTCCCCCCTCCTCCCCTCTCCCAGACTCCCCCTCCGCCTCCCCCTTCCAGGTAGGAACCCTCCTTTATAACCGCAACCACAACCTTGGTCGACCACAGATAGTGAGACAGACATTACCCCGTGACAGGCATGCTAAGCTAACATCTTATACATCTTAAACATCTTATGATATAGCCAGTAAGGCCTAATAAAGTTAGACTTGTAGCAAACCATGACATCAGTATGGGGGGAGTCGGCGTTGGGCGTTGGGCTCATGATCAGAAAATTGTGAGTTTGATTCCCGGCTGTGGCTACGTGACGTTATGTCCTTGGGCAAGGCACTTCACCCTACTTGCCTCAGGGGGAATGTCCCTGTACTTACTGTATGTTGCTTCTGAAGGAATACATGTAAATGTATGTTGTATCATCATGTGTTTGTCATGGAGGTGAGTGAGGAGGGAAGGTTGTCTGTGATCAGCGGCGATGCCTCCACCAGCTAGACCTTGACTATCTGCCTGAGGAAATTAATTAGCTGTCATTGACCGCAATTGGTATTCATCTCTTCTCTCTCTCCCCCCCCCCTCACTCCTCTCCCTCCCCCCTTCTTTCTCTCCTCACACCCTCCCCCCTGCCCCCCTCTCTCTCTCCTCACTCCCTCCTCACTTCTCCCCCCCCCTCTCTCTCTCCCCTCTGCCCCCCCCCTCTCTCTCTTCACGCCCTGCCCCCCTCTCTCTCTCCTCACTCCCCCCAGTCCCCCCTCTCTCTCCCTGTGTGCTGGCGCCCCCTGCTGGCAGCGCTGGTGAAGGGCTACCTGACCAGGAGGCTGCTGAGGACAGAGAGGCTGGGACAGCTGCTACGCACCATCAAGGTGACTCACACACATACACACATACACACATACACCCAGACTCAGAAGACACACAAAGACACACACACACTCAGAACACACATACACAAGTCCACATTTCACACAGGCATGGTTACTAAAGTGTGTGTATATGGTGTGTGTGTGTGTGCGCATATGTGTGTGTGCTTGGCGTGTGTGTGCCCCCCTCAGGATACACAGCAGTTCCTGCAGTCTTTCCGTCCACAGACTCCAGGCAGAGGAGAGTTCAGCAGCAGACAGGATCTGCTGTTACAGGACAGGGTCTGCCTGCAGGTACACACACACACACACACACCCTACACTCACACACCATACACACACACAATACACTCACACACACACCATACACACACACACACACCATACACTCACACACACACCATACACACACACAATACACTCACACACACACGCAATGCACTCACACACACACACCATACACACACACACCATACACACCACACACATACCATACACACACACAATACACACACACCATACACACACACCATACACACACACCATACACACACACCATACACACACACAAACACTATACACACACATATATCACACACACCATACACACTCCTGTGTAACCACGCCCCCTGCTGTTCCCCAGCTGCGCTCGGCGAGGTACGAGGTGCACGATGTGTTCTTCAGGCTCCGCCCCCAAGACAGGATGCAGATCATCAGCTGGGACCGACAGCTGCACCACCACAGGAAGCAGCAAGAGCAGGTCACCTGAACACTACCTGAACACCACATGAGCACCACCTGAACACCACCTGAATACTACCTGAACACCACCTGAACACCACCTGAACACCACCTGAACACCACATGAGCACCACCTGAACACCACCTGAACACCACCTGAACACTACATGAACACCACCTGAACACCACCTGAACACCACCTGAACACCACCTGAACACCACCTGAACACTACCTGAACACCACATGAGCACCCCCTGAACACCACCTGAACTCCACCTGAACACCACTCACAACACCTGAACACCATCTGAACAGCACCTGAACACCACCTGAACACTACCTGAACACCACCTGAACACCCCCTGAACACCACCTGAACACCACCTGAACAACACTCACAACACCTGAACACCATCTGAACAGCACCTGAACACCCCCTAAACACCCCCTGAACACCACCTGAACACTACCTGAACACCACCTGAACACCACCTGAACACCACCTGAACACTACCTGAACACCACCTGAACACCCCCTGAACACCACCTGAACACCACCTGAACAACACTCACAACACCTGAACACCATCTGAACACCACCTGAACACCCCCTAAACACCCCCTGAACACCACCTGAACACTACCTGAACACCACCTGAACACCACCTGAACAACACTCACAACACCTGAACACCCCCTAAACACCCCCTGAACACCACCTGAATACCACCTGAATACTACCTGAACACCACCTGAACACCCCCTGAACACCACCTGAACAACACTCACAACACCTGAACACCACATGAGCACCCCCTAAACACCCCCTGAACACCACCTGAACACCACCTGAATACTACCTGAACACCACCTGAACACCCCCTGAACACCACCTGAACAACACTCACACCACCTGAACACCACATGAGCACCACCTGAACACCACCTGAACACCCCCTGAACACCACCTGAACACCATCTGAACACCACATGAGCACCACCTGAACACCCCCTGAACACCACATCAAAACCACATAAACACCATCTGAACACCACCTGAACACCACATCAAAACCACATAAACACCATCTGAACACCACCTGAACACCACATGAACACCATCTGAACACCACCTGAACACCACTCACACCACCTGAATCAAATCAACATATATCTGCGTCTGCCACACACAGACCCCACATACCAGCTGTACACATCAAGCCTTCCTCATCTGGACTTAGATGAGTTTTGGTGTGTGTCTGTCTAATTGACTGTGTGTGTGTGTGTGTGTGCAGACAGGATACACAAGACAGACCAGGAGGAGTAGCACACTATCTGCTGCCACCCAGAAGGCCTTGGAGAGGAAGAGGGGCGTGATGTGAGTAACACACACACGCACACGCACACACACACATGCACACACCCTAACACACATAGGCACCCACACTAACAGACGCACACAGAAATGTTTTGACTACAGAATAAGACACTAAGAAGATAGAAGCTTGTCTTCAACTACTTATCCCATCATATCCAAACTCCCCCCCCTCCCTCTCTCTTTCTCACCCTCCATTCTTTCTTTTCTCCCTTATTCTATCTCCTTCTTTCCTCCTTCTCTTTTCGATTTCTGTTTTCTCTCCGTTTCTCAAACTCCTCCTCCCCCCTCTTCATCTCCTCTTCCCTCCGTCAGGATACAAAAGAAGACAGCAGAGAGACGGAAAGGGGTCAAAGTTCAGCCGGGGGTCAAGGTCAAGGTCACACCGGAGGCGGTGGCGTCTGTCAGACCGCCACGGGGTCAGTTCATCCCGAACCCTCGCCGCGTTCCCAAGACCACGCTCTCCAGGAGAACCCGTTAACCAGCGGTAGAGATGGAGAACACAGAACATCTGTCTCTGAAGACCAAGTGATTAGTATTACCTGCCTATGTTCGGTCTCACCAACAGATTTCGTTCCAGACAATCAATTTCTGTGTTGATATTTAGTTTGTTACTGATGTTACAGTTTGATTTGATTTATTAATAAGTGTCATTTGTTATATTTTCATACTGCTGTGTTTGTGATTTATCCAAAGTGGTTTGATATTTAAGTTTCGAAATAAACTTTTATATATTTGTTTTACCAATAACGTCGATATCTTGTTTGTACACCGATGCCCAGCTCTCAGTCTATAACAGAGGTGTCCGATCCTGGTCCTAGAGGGCCACTGTCCTGACTGTTTTAGATGTTTTCGTGCTCTAGCACACCTGATTCTAATTATCAGGCTTCCACAGAGCTTGATAACGACCTGTTCATAGAATCAGGTGTGCTGGAGCAGAGAAACATCTAAAACAGTCAGGACAGTGGGCCTCGAGGACCAGGATTGGACACAACTGGTCTATAATGAAGAACAGCGGTCCCCAACCCTGGTCCTCAAGACCCACTGCATGGTTTAGATCAGGGGACATCAATGCGGTCCCTGCGGGCACCAGATAGCCCCCAAGGACCACATGAGTCGCCCGCAGGCCTGAACTAAAAATCTAGTCTTGCATGTATATAAATGTAAAAATGACAATATCTTAAAAATATATATGTTCATAATCATTATTTTGATAAATCATTAACATAACCAGTATCTTCACATAGATGAGTATCATTAATAATGTGTAGCTAAAGGCAAACTGAGCACATATGTTTTTTCATTAGAGCGTATCAAACTGGTAGCCCTTCATATGACTCAGAACCCAGGAAGTAGCTCTCAGTTTCAAAAAGGTTAGTGACCCCTGGTTTAATGTTTCGCTGCTCCAACACACCTGATTCAAATGAATGGGTCGTTATCTTGCTCTGAAGAGTCCTGGTAAGGAACATGCATTATAATCAGGTGTGTTGGAGCAGGGAAACATCTAAAACATGCAGGACAGTGGGCCCTGAGGACCAGGGTTGGGGACCACTGTTCTTCATTATAGACCAGTTGTGTCTAATCCTGGTCCTCAGTACTACAACCCCTAGGAAAAAGTATGGAATCACCAGTCTTGGGCGAGCACTCACTCAGACATTTTATTCTGTAGATAAAACTCAGATCACAAATATGAAACAATCGTAAGGTCATTCCAAAGTGCAACATCTTGGCAAAGTGAAACACTAAAAGAAATGAAGAAAATATATTGCACTCGTCAGTAAATGTCACTTTTATAGGGCAAGTGCAGGGAAATAAATATGGAATCACTCAATTCTGAGGATTTTTTTTTGGAATCACTCCATTTTGAGTTGAAAATAAGGACACACCCAGTCAATTACCTATCCTTAATAAGGCACCTGCCTCAGATTAGATCTGCTCGTTAGTCAGCAGTTAAAAACAGTGCAGTTGTCACACCTTGGAGGGCTGCTGGACCAAGAGGATTGGCAAGAATCATGGCTCCAACAAGAGAGATGTCCCTTGAGACCAAAGACAGGATTATCAAACTTCTTGAAGAAGGTAACTCTACACGTACGGTTGCCAAAGATGTGGGCTGTTCACAGTCAGCTGTATCGAAGATCTGGACCAAGTACAAACAGCATGGGAAGGTTGTTAATGTCAAGCGTACTGGTAGACCAAGGAAGACATCTAAGCGTCAAGATAAACAACTCAAGGCCATATGTCTTGAAAACAGAAAATGCACAACAAGACAAATGAAGAAGAAATGGCAGGAAGCTGGAGTCAATGTATGTGACAGAACTGTGCAAAATCGCCTAAAGGAAATTGGATTTTCATACAGGGAAGCTAAAAGGAAACCATTTTCTGCAGAAACAGAAAAGAACGAGACTGCAATGGGCTAAGGAGAGGCAATCATGGACTGTGGATGACTGGATGAAGGTTATCTTCAGTGATGAGTCACGAATCTGCATTGGACAAGGTGATGATGCTGGAACTTTTATTTGGTGCCGTTCCAGTGAGATTTACAAAGAGGACTGCCTAAAGAAAACATCAAAATTCCCACAGTCCTTGATGATATGGGGCTGCATGTCAGGCAAAGGCACTGGGGAGATGGCTGTGGTTAAATCTTCAATAAATGCACAAGTTTACATTGACATTTTGGACAGCTTTCTTATCCCTTCAATTGATTTTTTTTGGGGGGGATGATGAAATAATTTTCCAAGATGACAATGCATCATGCCACAGAGCAAAAACTGTGAAAGCATTCCTTGGAGAAAGACATATCCAGTCAATGTCATGGCCTGCTAATAGCCCAGATCTCAACCCAATTGAAAACCTGTGGTGGAAATTGAAAAAAACTGTCCACAGCAAGGCTCCGACCTGCAAAGATGATCTGGCAACTGCAATCAAAGAGTTGGCACCAGATTGATGAACAATACTGTTTGACACTTGTCAAGTCCATGCCTCAGAGACTGCAAGCTGTCATAAAAGCCAGAGGTGGTGCAACAATACTAGTGATGTGTTTTGATTGTTATTTCTTTGTCTGTTTTTCATGATTCCACATTTCCCCTTAGAATCAAGTGATTCCATTTTTTTTTCTTCCTGTGCTTGGTCTGTAAAAGTAACATTTGCTGACCACCACAATGTTTATTATTAATTTGCTTTAGTGTTTCTGAATGCCAAGGAGTTGCACTTTTGAGAAACGTCATAAGTTTTTCATGCTTTTTATCCGAGTTTGTTCTACAGAATAAAATGTCTGAATGAGTGCTCGCCCAAGACTGGTGATTCCATACTTTTTGCTAGGGGTTGTACAGCACTTCGACAGTGCGCTTCCACGTCAGCAGAGGACACTGTTGGATCCCAAACACACGGCTTTTAATCCTCCACAACATCCACATCCGTCTGTCGCATTCGTTGGTTGCTGCCGTCAATATGCTTTTGTTTTGAATCCATTTTCTCCAGCTGATCGAATGGAAGCTACCGGGGACACCGGTGTTTCTCCCCGGTCTGAGCGTAAAGCTCGGGAAAAGGCGAAAATACTGCAAAGGGAGCGACAGAGAGAAACGGTCAAAATGGTGAGACGAGGGACGGGTAGAGGTGGGGGAGTCGGTTTTATTTGGGACCTTTGGGGGGGTTTCTTAACACCGCTATATGCCTGCTAATGCCTGGTAGTCAGATGGGGGTTTTAAAGCCACCCTGATCAGAACCTGTACCGATCCTACCCTCGGTTCTACCCAGGTGGCAAAGATCCTGAAGAAGCCGGAGAGCGAGCGGACCGCGGAGGATGCGGCCGCCTTGCTGCGGCACCGGGACACGGTGGACGAGCTCTCCAAACGGACGGTCCGAAATAACGTCCTCAAGCGGAAACGTGAAGAGGTCTGTGGTTCATTTACATTCAGTCAGTGGTTCTTAACCTTGTTGGAGGTACTGAACCCCACCAGTTTCATATGAGCATTCACCGAATGAATCATGAGTCAGATGTGTGTCTTCACCTCCGCCGAACCCCTGAGACTGACTCACCGAAACCCTGAGACTGACTCA
The DNA here is from genome assembly GCA_030340685.1 of Protosalanx chinensis. Lineage (NCBI taxonomy): Eukaryota > Metazoa > Chordata > Actinopteri > Osmeriformes > Salangidae > Protosalanx > Protosalanx chinensis. The sequence continues at coordinate 3,718,207 of CM059342.1, read as the reverse complement.
CCGAACCCCTGAGGTTCGATCTAACCCAGGTTAAGAACCACTGATTTAGATGTAGTCATTTTAGCAGACGCTCTTATCCAAAGCGACTCACAGCAAGTACAGGGACATTCCCCCTGAGGCAAGTAGGGTGATGTGCCTTGCCTAAGGATACAACGTCATGTTGACACAGCCAGGGGTTTGAACCAGGGACCTTCTGATTATTAACTCGACACGATAACCGAGTGCGCCACATGACTCCCAAATTAGTCACCAAGTTATCCACTTTTCTCATGTTAACGGTTGTACTTGTGTCGCAGGTATACGATGATGCCGAACAGTTGAAGAGCAAAGTTCACCAGCTTGCTGAGGCAGTTAGACAGGCCAGACACCTGGTGATCTACACCGGAGCCGGTATCAGTACGGTAAATGCACGCTCACTCCTCTCCCACGTTTGGGACTCTCCAAAGGTTTATCTTATGTTGTTTGCGTCAGGAGACTCCAACCGCCGATGCTGAATGTATCTGTTGCAGGCTGCATCCATCCCTGACTACAGAGGACCCAATGGGGTGTGGACTCAGCTGCAGAAGGGGAGGGCCATCAGGTAGGGCGACCAATGAGATGCGACATTCAGATCATACGGATAACTTGCTGGTCCCTGCTGTTCATCCCCCCCCTCCCTCCCTCCCTTCCTCCCTCCCTCTCTCCCCCCACCTCCGCTCCTTGTCCCCTTCCTCCCTCCCCCATCTCCTCCTCCTTGCTCCTTCCCCTTCCTCCCCCTCCTCTCCTCCATCAGTGCATCTGACCTGAGTGATGCAGAGCCTACCCTCACACACATGTCCATCAGGATGCTGCACAAGGAGAAGCTGGTGAGTGTGTGTGTGTATACAGATAGATGTTGTGTGTGTGTGTGTGTGTGTATATATATATATATATATGTGCGTATGTGTGTATATATACACTACCGTTCAAAAGTTTGGGGTCACCCAAACAATTTTGTGTTTTCCATGAAAAGTCACACTTATTCACTACCATATGTTGTGAAATGAATAGAAAATAGAGTCAAGGCATTGACAAGGTTCGAAATAATGTTTTGTATTTGAAATAAGATTTTTTTTACATCAAACTTTGCTTTCGTCAAAGAATCCTCCATTTGCAGCAATTACAGCATTGCAGACCTTTGGCATTCTAGCTGTTAATTTGTTGAGGTAATCTGGAGAAATTGCACCCCACGCTTCCAGAAGCAGCTCCCACAAGTTGGATTGGTTGGATGGGCACTTCTTGCATACCATACGGTCAAGCTGCTCCCACAACAGCTCAATGGGGTTCAGATCTGGTGACTGCGCTGGCCACTCCATTACCGATAGAATACCAGCTGCCTGCTTCTGCTCTAAATAGTTCTTGCACAATTTGGAGGTGTGTTTAGGGTCAGTGTCCTGTTGTAGGATGAAATTGGCTCCAATCATGCGCTGTCCACTGGGTATGGCATGGCGTTGCAAAATGGAGTGATAGCCTTCCTTATTCAGAATCCCTTTTACCCTGTACAAATCTCCCACCTTACCAGCACCAAAGCAACCCCAGACCATCACATTACCTCCGCCATGCTTAACAGATGGCGTCAGGCATTCTTCCAGCATCTTTTCATTTGTTCTGCGTCTCACAAACGTTCTTCTTTGTGATCCAAACACCTCAAACTTGGATTCATCCGTCCACAACACTTTTTTCCAGTCTTCCTCTGTCCAATGTCTGTGTTCTTTTGCCCATCTTAATCTTTTTATTTTATTGGCCAGTCTCAGATATGGCTTTTTCTTTGCCACTCTGCCCTGAAGCCCAGAATCCCGCAGCCGCCTCTTCACTGTAGATGTTGACACTGGTGTTTTGCGGGTACTATTTAATGAAGATGCCAATTGGGGACCTGTGAGGCGTCTGTTTCTCAAACTAGAGACTCTAATGTACTTATCTTCTTGTTTAGTTGTGCAACGCGGCCTCCCACTTCTTTTTCTACTCTGGTTAGAGCCTGTTTGTGCTGTCCTCTGAAGGGAGTGGTACACACCGTTGTAGGAAATCTTCAGTTTCTTAGCAATTTCTCGCATGGAATAGCCTTCATTTCTAAGAACAAGAATAGACTGTCGAGTTTCAGATGAAAGTTCTCTTTTTCTGGCCATTTTGAGCGTTTAATTGACCCCACAAATGTGATGCTCCAGAAACTCAATCTGCTCAAAGGAAGGTCAGTTTTGTAGCTTCTGTAAGGAGCTAAACTGTTTTCAGATGTGTGAACATGATTGCACAAGGGTTTTCTAATCATCAATTAGCCTTCTGAGCCAATGAGCAAACACATTGTACCATTAGAACACTGGAGTGATAGTTGCAGGAAATGGGCCTCTATACACCTATGTAGATATTGCACCAAAAACCAGACATTTGCAGCTAGAATAGTCATTTACCACATTAGCAATGTATAGAGTGTATTTCTTTAAAGTTAAGACTAGTTTAAAGTTATCTTCATTGAAAAGTACAGTGCTTTTCCTTAAAAAATAAGGACATTTCAATGTGACCCTAAACTTTTGAACGGTAGTGTATATATATATATTTATTCATTTAGCAGATGCTTTTATCCAAAGCGACTTACAGCAACACAAAGTCATATAGCCACAGCCGGGGATCGATCTCACAACCTTCCGATCATGAGGCCAACGCCTTAACCATTGAGCTATCTGACGCCCCCACGTCATATATATATATAGATAAATGTGTGTGTGTGTATATACACATGTGTATCGATAGATGTTGTGTATATGTAAATATGTGTGTGTGTGCAGGTGCAGCATGTGGTCTCTCAGAACTGTGACGGGCTGCACCTGCGTAGCGGCCTTCCCAGACACGCCCTGTCTGAGCTCCATGGAAACATGTTCATCGAGGTCAGACACACACACACACTCTCTCCCTCCCCCCTCTCTCTTAGACACACGTACAAACACATTGTCTCTCGCGCCGTCCCTCTCTCTCTCTCTCTTAATTACGGATACAAACCCTATGTCTCTCGCCCACCGAAGGTGTGTACCCGCTGCTCCCCAGGAGGAGAATACGTGCGCTTGTTTGACGTGACGGAGCGCACCTCCCTGCACCGCCACGGGACGGGCCGCCGCTGCCCCCGCTGCGGGGCGGAGCTCAGGGACACCATCGTTCACTTCGGGGAGCGCGGGACCCTGGAGCAGCCGCTCAACTGGAAGGGGGCGATGGAGGCGGCCGGGGCCACGGACACCATTATCTGTCTGGGCTCCAGCCTCAAGGTACAGGGGGATGGTGGGGGTGCGAGGGGTGGGGGTGGTGGTGAAGTGGGTTAGGGTGGGGGTGATTTTGGAGTACAAGTTGCGGGTGGTGGTGGGGTGGGGGTCGTGGGGGTTCAAGGGTTGGTGGGTTGAGGGTCAGAGGGGTTGATATAATAATAATAATAATAATAATAATAATAATCATACCTCATTTAACAGGCACTTTTATCCAAAGTGACTTACAGTAAGTACAGGGACATTCTTCCTGATGCAAGTAGGGTGAAGTGTCTTGCCCAAGGACACAACATCACATAGCCGCAGCCAGGTTTCGAACTCACAACCTTCCAATCACGAGGCCATCGCCTTAACCTGCTGAGCCATCTGACTCCCTGTCTGGTGTCGGTTATAGGGGAGTGCACTGGCAGGAGATTGGTCCAGCCTAGTGGTTAAATCATTTACATTTAAATTTATTCATTTAGCAGACGCTTTTATCCCAAGCGACTTACAGTAAGTACAGTGACATTCTCCCTGAGGCAAGTAGGGTGAAGTCCCTTGCCCAAGGACACAACGTCATATAGCCACAGCCGGGGCTTGATCTCACAACCTTCCGATCATGAGGCCAACGCCTTAACCGTTGAGCCATCTGACGCCCATTTAACCTGCACATCAACATGGTTATTGTTAATAATTATGTTATTGTTGTACGTGGAAAGAATGTGAGATTGACATGGTCTGTTTAGGGAATGAAGAGGGATTGGTTTCAACGCTGATCTGAATGGTGCGTCTGTGTGTTCCTCGGGTTCTGCGGTCCAGGTTCTAAAGAAGTACTCCTGTCTGTGGAACATGAACAAGCCTCCCTGTAGGAGACCTAAGCTCTACATCGTTAACCTCCAGGTAATAATATAAACCATCAATCATCCACTCAGACATTTACCCTTATTCAGCCATCATTGTTTTCTAATCTTCAACTAGTTCCTCTTGTTCACGTTGTTAGCATTGTTACATAATGTGCGTGAGACTCTGGGTCAGTGTGATTCACTTCTTGTTGTCCTTGACTTCCTTTTCCTGTGTCGCTTCCTTGTGTGCCTCACTTCCTCTTCCTGGGTGACCTCCCTATTTGCCTTACCTCTCTTCCTGGATCACTTCCTGGTGTCCCTGACTTCCTCTTCCTGGGTCACTTCCTGGTTGACTTCTAGTGGACGCCTAAAGATGACCTCGCCACCCTGAAGATTAATGGGAAGTGTGATGATGTCATGCGTCTGCTGATGGAAGACCTAGACATCCAGATTCCCTCATATGACAAGTAGGATGCACTCACACACTCGCTCTGACCTACACACTGTCTGTACACACACATGATTAATCTCTCCATCCTCCTATACATGCCTTACACTCTCTCTTTCTTTCTTTCCCCCACTCTCTCTTTCTGTCTCTCTCTCTTTCTATCTCTGTCTCTCTCTCTGTTTTTCTTTTCTCTCTCTGTCACTCTCTCTGTCTGTTGCTCTCTTTCTCTGTGTCTTTGTCTCTCTCTGTCTCTCTGTTTGTCGCTTTTTCTCTCTGTCTCTCTTTCTCCTCCTCTCTCTGTCTCTCTCTCTCTCTGTCTCTCCATCAGGTCTGAAGACCCCATATTCAGCTTGGCCACTCCTCTGGCTCCAGAGGAGGAGAACAGCCACTGTCGGAAGGTCATAGCGCCCCTCGCTGGCCAGGATGTCCTCGCCCCTGGCCTCCAGGACCAAGCTGGGGGCTCGGCCGTCCAGGGGGGATGGTTCGGTCGAGGCTACGCTAAAGGACGGAAGAAGAAAAAAGTCACGTGACTCGCTGAAGGCGAGCTGGTTTCGGAGAGGAGCAGCGTTTCACCTCCTCCTTCGCCTCGAGACGAGAGGAGGGGAGGGAGGGTCGCTGAAAACTGGAGAGAGACTAGAGAGGTGGGCCCTTAGAGGCAGCAACCAAGACCCTGGACCCAGGCTGAGATTTGAACCTTGGCCCTTAGGGGAGGTTATTAAATATACCTCTCCTGGATCCTGTGGGCCTCAGCTGCTCAGAGACTCCAGGAATGTCGTTTGTTTTTCTCTCCCCGCCCTGTGGAATGGCCTCCGGAGGCTTGATCTGAAGATTAAACTGTGCTGAAGTTCCGGGCGCAACCACTAGAGGGCTGCGGCGTAACTGATACACAGCACAAAGTAGAGGGGGAAGAATTCAAAAGGACCGTTGTGTATTTATGCTGCGTTACTGCATTTTCACACCCTCGAAAGCCCAGATGAACCCCGAGGTGTTTACTGGTGTGTTTCACTTTTGTGCTTGGCGTTGTTTTTAAAGTCCTCAGGTTTGCATTCAAACACTACAACTCCCACAATTCAGTGCCAGTTTGTAGCTCTGTACTTGGACATTAGGCAGAGTTTACAATAATGTATTTATTCAATTTACTTTAATATTTTAGGGATGAGTGGGTAGGGGGCGGGGGGGAGTGGTTGAGTCACTGAATGGATCACCTTTAGTTTACTGTTGATGTGATGACGTTTACATGATGCCATCCCTGATGCCATCCTATACACAGGGCGTCTTATAAAGCGAGTTGGCCGAATGATTTACCGACGTTAAAAAAAGCGTTATGGAACAGACCTTCACTCGTTTGTGTTACTGAGATGTCGTGACAACTTATTATAGCTCACTATATCGTGACAGCTCACTATATCGCCACTATAGCCAGTGATGTGTTTACTTAAGCTGCTATAATTTTAGCAAGTTCGTGTGTGGGTCGGTCAGTGTTATTAATGAAGTAGTACGTGTCTCAGGGATATCTATAGATCAGCATTTCTATGATCTAAAGTTGACTTTAACTTGGCTGGCATGTTTGAGGAAGCGGTGGCTTTTACCAAAGAGGCTCTTCAGAGCTCTTTTAACGCAGATAAGAGTTACAAAAAGGTGCTAATTTTTCTTTTTCTTCTATTCCTTCTTCCACCAGCGCTGCGAATTTGACCATGTCAGCCTTATTTTGGGATGTTTTTTTATTGTGGGGCTTTCAGAAGTCTTAATGGATCATGTTGATGTAGAGAAATGTACACTCGGTGTATTTCTCTATGGAGATGTACGGATTGCTGATTAAAATTGTTGTGATCAAAAGGATGCTGAAGTTGTACTTGCTTTTTTGGAATGTTAAAAACTATTAAACTAGCATAATAACCCTTTGACACAACGCCAGACAAACAAAAGGTCACCGTACTCTGCAGTCACGTGACAGGAGGAGGGAACACGCAACAAAGATGTCCGCCTTCTAGTCGTATCGTTCGAGCGTGACGTCAGTCCCCGGTAAGGAATGCGTCAACCGGAGCGTCGTTCTTCTCCGCTGGGTGTCCTAGAAACCTGACGCTCTGGATCAAAGTTTCGCTGTTTTAAAGCTCAGGACTTTTAAATACATGTTATATTAATCAGCCTTTCCCGTCTGTATTTTTTAAACTACATTTTACGTCTTTACAACGACAAAAAATGATCAGAAACGGCCACCACGCATCGACCGAGCAGGGGACCGACTCAGGGTCGAAGCCGAGAGACTCCGCATGCAGCCCGGAGAAAAGAAAGCGCTTTGTCCGGGTGTGGTGTGACGGGTGGTAAGTCTGATCAAGCAGACTCAGCTTCGCCCAGAGTCCGTTATTACGCATTTATAATATCGCTGATCGAGGGTAGCGACAGTAACATGACAGGTAACATTTCTGTGATAAATCGGTTTAGCAGAGTGTTAACCATGTGTTTACTAGGAACAGCAACTTGTAACATTGTGTTATTGGGGAAATCCTAACCATGGATCGTGCTTAAGATCCACTATCAGAGCCGCTGTCTACTTCAACAGGTTGGCTGCATTCCTAAACTACGCACGGTAAATTGTCTCACCGGCAAGCAGAAATATAACTTCCAACCGTAACCCTGCCAAAACCTTCAACACTCAGCGATCAAACTACCTATGCATGAATATATCCTCTTTTAAACGAGAACGGAGTTGACCCAGTGAAGGACGAAGTCCATCTTTGATGAACTATCATCCGACAGACGTCATAAAAGCAGAACCAGACAAGATATGTCCTTGTTTTGGAACATAACAAGGACGTGCATATTTCGGTTTCATGTTCCCGGTGGGATTGTCAGAGTGTACATGTTGTTCTTGGCTGCGTATGTTAAACTTTTTTAATCAGGACAAATCAATCGAGATTGACCATGTATAGCTGGTCTGTTGACATTGCAGCGGTGATACAGGTTAGATGCATTTAGTAATTTAGCAGACGCTCTTATCCAAAGCGATTTACAGCAAGTACAGGGACAATCCCTCTGAGGCAAGTAGGGTGAAGTGCCTTGCCCAAGGCCACATCATGTAGCCACAGCCGGGAATCAAACTCGCAACCTTCCGATCATGAACCCAACACCTTAACCTGCTGAGCCACCTGATTCTTAGGTGCTACTGACCCTTGCTGCTTGTCTCAGAGGCTATATCCGTCACACACACCCACACACACACACACAATTGAGTCTGTGATGTAATTTGGTGTACAGTTACTGTCGCAAGTTCACCTGAGGTAGGGCACTTCTCAATCACATGCACGCACACATGCTCAGTTTCCAGGGAGTTTGTTTTGGAAGGCCAGTGGGTGGGGGGGGTTAAAGTGCATTATAAATAACCAAGCGCTTGGACATGTTGACAAGACCCCCTCTCTCTCTCTCTCTCTCTCCAGGGTTGAGAGTGTAAAGGTGTACGGGAAAGTAAACGTTGTTGTGGTTACCTGCAGGTTGTGTAGAGATTATGCCTGGTTAATCCAGGGGATTTAACTAAAGCCATTCGAGGGGGACGAAGGGGGTGCGAGGAAGAGGTGAAGAGAGAGAGAGGGAAGAGAGAGTGGAAGAGAGAGTGAGACGTGAGGCAGAGAGAGACAGAGAGAAAGGTCAGGTGAGGTTTCAGACAGGGGAACTTGAACACCAGAGGTATCAAGTGATTGCCCCCCACCCCCACCACCCCAAGACACACACATAATTCCCCCTCAGGAAGAAAGTGACATCGTAGCCTCCGTCTTTCGGTGATGACATCACCCACTGACAGCCCTGTGTTTCTGTCCCCCAGTTATGACATGGTGCACTATGGCCACTCCAACCAGCTGAGACAAGCCAAGGCCATGGGTGACTTCCTCATAGTGGGAGTACACACAGATGGTAAACACACACACACACACACATGGTAAACACACACACGGTAAACGCACACACACGGTAAACACACACATGGATGCGCTCCTACACGGCTCCTCTCTCCTGTGCTGATCTCTACGCTCATATAACTGCTGTTTCACCTCCCTCCTCTCTCCTTCTTCCCCCACCTTTCTCCTCCCTCTTTTCTCCTCTCTTCTCCTCTCTCCTCCCTCCTCTCTCATCTCTCCTCCTCGCACTTTCCTCCTCCCTCTTTGGTCTTCTCTCCTCCTCTCCCCTCCGTCTTTTCTCTTCCGCTCTTGCTCCTCTTATCTCCCCTCCCTCTTCTCTTTTCTCTTCCCTCTTCTCTCCTCCTCTCCCCTCCGTCTTCTCTCCTCCTCTCTTCCTCCTCTCTTCCTCCTCTCTTCCTCCTCTTCTCTCCTCCTTCTCTCCCCTCCTCTTCTCTCCTCCCCTCTCCCCTCCTTCTCACCTACTCCGTCTTTTCGCCTCCTCTCTTCCTCCTCCTTCTCTCCCCTCCCACTTCTCTTCCTCCCTCTCCCCTCTTTTCTCCTCCTCTTCCTCAGCTGAAATCTCGAAGCACAAGGGCCCCCCAGTGTTCACCCAGGCGGAGCGCTACAAGATGGTGCGGGCCATCAAGTGGGTGGATGACATCGTGGAGGGTGCACCTTATGTCACCACACTGGACACCTTGGATCAGCACAGCTGTGACTTCTGTGTCCACGGAGGTGAGGGGGGAGGAGAGCGTGAGGGGATGGAGAGAAGAGAGGAGAGGAGGGAAGAAGAGAGGGGAGGCGGTGAGAGGAGAGAGGCAGGGGAAGAGAGGAAAGAGGCAGGGGTTGAGAGGCAGAGGGAGAGGGAAGGAGAGAGGCGGGGGGAGAGAGAAGAAGGAGAGAGGCAGGGGGAGAGAGAAGAAGGAGAGAGGCAGGGGGAGAGAGAAGAAGGAGAGAGGCAGGGGGAGAGAGAAGAAGGAGAGAGGCAGGGGGAGAGAGAAGAAGGAGAGAGGCAGGGGGAGAGAGAAGAAAGAGAGAGGCAGGGGGAGAGAGAAGAAGGAAAGAGGCAGGGGGAGAGAAAATTAGGAGGGAGGCGGGGGAGAGAGAAGAAGGAAAGAGGCAGGGGGATAGAGAAGAAGGAGAGAGGCAGGGGGAGAGAGAAGAAGGAAAGAGGCAGGGGGATAGAGAAGAAGGAGAGAGGCAGGGGGAGAGAGAAGAAGGAGAGAGGCAGGGGGAGAGAGAGAGAGAAGGAGAGAGGCAGGGGGAGAGAGAGAGAGAAGGAGAGAGGCAGGGGGAGAGAGAAGAAGGAAAGAGGCAGGGGGAGAGAGAAGGAAAGAGGCAGGGGGAGAGAGAAGAAGGAAAGAGGCAGGGGGATAGAGAAGAAGGAGAGAGGCAGGGGGAGAGAGAGAAGAAGGAGAGAGGCAGGGGGAGAGATAATTAGGAGGGAGGAGGGGGGAGAGAGAAGAAGGAAAGAGGCAGGGGGAGAGAGAAGAAGGAGAGAGGCAGGGGGAGAGAGAAGAAGGAAAGAGGCAGGGGGATAGAGAAGAAGGAGAGAGGCAGGGGGAGAGAGAGAGAGAAGAAGGAGAGAGGCAGGGGGAGAGAGAATTAGGAGGGAGGCAGGCAGAGAGGTAAGGTGAGGAGGAGGTCATCGTGTGTGTCTCATCCTGCCCCAGATGACATCACGCTCACGGTAGACGGGAAGGACACGTATGCGGAGGTGAAGCGTGAGGGGCGATACCGCGAGTGTAAACGCACACAGGGGGTGTCCACCACCGACCTGGTGGGGCGCATGCTGCTGATGACCAAGACACCACCACAGCAACATTGTGAGTCTGGGTCTGTCTGTGTGTGTTGTGCGTGTGTGTGTGTCTGTCTGTGTGTGTGTATGTATATGTGTGTGTGTATGTATATGTGTGTGTGTATGTATATGTGTGTGTGTTGTGTGTGCATCTGTCTGTCTGTGTGTGTGAGTCTATGTATGTGTCTATGAGAGTGTGTGTGTGTGTTGAAGGGTAATGTCTATGGTTGTAGAGGTTGTACAGTGTTACTTGGACTAAAAGTCTGTTTTCTCTCCTCTGACAGGATAACTCTGACTACCAACAGCACACAGACAACTTTGGAAAGGTAAACAGTAGTGTTGTAGTGTGTGTGTGTGCTAGAGCATTGGACTATACATCATTATGTGCCTCTCACATGTTGTTTTTGTAATGGATAACTGTCGCCACAGGGGGCAGTGTACTGACTATCACACCGCATGCCAACACACGCTTCTTCTAGTGTGGCTTTCATGGTTCAAAGTATGTTCATCGGTAAACCTCAAGTAGAAAACCGACTGAGAAGGTTGTGCGCGCCGTCTTCCCCAGGGTCCTAAAGGCCACAGCCCCTGGACGGGGGTGTCCCAGTTCCTGCAGACGTCGCAGAAGATCATCCAGTTTGCCTCAGGAAAGGAGCCGCAGCCCGGAGACACCATCATCTACGTGGCCGGAGCCTTCGATCTCTTCCGTATCCTCTGAGGGGGGAGTGGGAGGGAGCGGAGGTGGAGGAGAGGAGGGGAAGGTGGAGGAGGGGGGGAAGGAAGAGGAGGAGGGGGGGAGAGGAGGGGGGAGAAGGAAAGGAAGATGGAGAGGAAGGGGGAGAGGAGGGAATATGGTAGGAGAGGAGGGGGGAGAGGAGGGAATATGGAGGAGAGGAGGGAATATGGAGGAGAGGAGGGAGGAGAGTAGGGGAAGATGGAGGAGAGGAGGGAGGAGAGTAGGGGGGGGAAGATGGAGGAGAGGAGGGGGGAGAGGAGGGAATATGAGGAGAGGAGGGGGAGAGTAGGGGAAGATGGAGGAGAGGAGGGGGGAGAGTAGGGGAAGATGGAGGAGAGGAGGGAGGAGAGTAGGGGAAGATGGGAGGAGAGGAGGGGGGAGAGGAGGGAATATGGAGGAGAGGAGGGGGGAGAGTAGGGGAAGATGGAGGAGAGGGAGGAGGGGGGAGGAGGGTAGGATAGCCGTACGTGTACCTGAGACAGCTTGTGCTACTTAGGTGTGTGTGTGTGGTTACCTTGACGACCGCTCCCCGTCAGACATTGGTCATGTGGACTTCCTGGAGACGGTGTACAAACAGGCTGAGAAGCCCTATGTCATCGTGGGCCTGCACTTTGACCAGGTACACACACACACACTCATGCTAGGTACACACACACACAGTAGGTACACACACTCACAGTCGGTATACACACACAACCCTCACACTAGGTACACACACTCACTCCAAACGGCTCGTCTTCTAGTCCTGCTCAGTTTGAGGGTGACCTGAACTTGGGTTGTGTGTTTTGTGAAACAGGAAGTAAACCGCTACAAAGGGAAGAACTAACCCAATCATGACGTCCATGAGAGAACGCTGAGTGTGCTGGCCTGCAGGGTGAGACACACATACACACACTACACACACAACCACACATCCACACAACGCATGGTGACTCACACACACACACCACACACTAACACACACACAACAAAGACATCCACACACCACACACACGCACCACACACAACACACACACACAACACATGGTGAGCCACACGCACACCTACACACACACACACAGTCAACACACTTACACCACACACAACACAGACATCCGCACGCACACACCACACACAACACATACACACAACACATGGTGACACACACACACACACACCACACACACACACACACTCAACACACTTACACCACACACAACACAGACATCCACACACCGCACAGACACAACACACACACAACAACGCACACAATACACAGCCCACACACGCGCGCACACACACGCACACACAAGAATCCCATCCCTGACCCGTTCAGTATGGAGAAAGAAAACACGTCTTTGTGTTTAAAAACGATTACTCAGTCTGACGTGTGTGTGTGTGTGTGTGTTCCAGTACGTGTCTGAGGTCGTCATCGGGGCACCCCTACGCTGTGGGTCCAGATCTGCTGGACCACTTCAAGGTAGGACACACTGTGTGTGTGTGAGTGTGTGGTGTGTGTGTATGTATGTGTGTGTGGTGTGTGTGGTATGTGTGGTGTGTGTGTGTGCGTATATGTGTGTGCGGTGTGTGTGTGTGTGTGTGTGGTGTGTGTTGTCTGGGCACCCAGCCAGACTGAGGGAGCTGACACTACTGGTAACAGAACAGAAGAGGTACAAAGCAGATGTATCACTTACAACACAAGCCCACACATCTCCCTCCCCTCTCTCTCCCTCCTCCCCTGCTCCCCCCTCTCTCCCTCCTCCCCTGCTCCCCTCTCTCTCCCTCTCCCCTGCTCCCCCCTCTCTCCCTCCTCCCCTGCTCCCCCCTCTCTCCCTCCTCCCCTGCTC
>CM059342.1:3664337-3704931 GCA_030340685.1 Protosalanx chinensis | reverse complement strand
GTCTTTGTGTCTGGAGGGGGGGTGGGGTGGGGGTGGGGGGAGGGGGGGGGACGTCACTCCCTTGGGAAGTCAAACTATTCCCCGGCGCAGAGGGAGAGAGGAGGGAGGGATGTGGGAGTCAGCTAACCTTTCCAGAGGACCTGGGAATTCAGGATCCGGCGAAAGTTTTTTTAATTTTATTTTTATTAATCCGGACAAAATTCTTATGAGACGGAGCTGCAAAACAGCAAAACACGTCTGCGCAATTTGTAAAAATTTCCCACATTGTTTTACTGGAATGTTACGCGTTAAGATGTGTTGTTTTTAAATGTTATTGACGTTTTTTCGAGCCGTGCGTAAACATGACAATTTCTTTTGGACACCGAACACGCCGCCGCTCCAGGTGATAACGGGACTTACTGGTAAACTCGCCCAACGACGGTTAACTTCGATAAAAGTTGTTTCAATCTTTCGTTTTGTGTACTTGTCGACATCTGGGACTTCAATCGAGCAACAGATGAACGCAACCGTGTTAACTTGAGCCACCGATAGGCTGTGACCCGAACCTTTCGTGAAGTCTTGCCTCCCGGGTGAAAAGCTCCGGGGGGACATGTGTGAGGGATGGGGCTGTGTTTGGGATCCGAGGTCACGGAGGACGGAAAGAAGGCGAAGATCCAAAGCGCAAAGATCGACCGGGACCTGTACGAGTCTGCCAAACGGGACATGAGCGTTGTCAAGGTTCTGTTGCTGGGTGAGTGACGGCCGGTTTAGCGGGGGGTACCGGGGGAACGTTACCCTTCAGAAGTTGGTGTTTATGTGTTTGTTCGTAGAGAGCTGCGGAGAGCGGGAAGAGCACCTTGGTGAAACAGATGAAGATCATCCACAGTCATGGTTTCACCAGACAAGAGCTGACCAGCTTCAAGGTGGACAACCCTCTCGCTGTCTGTCTGTCTCTCTCTGTCCCTTGGTCTCTGTCTCTCATTGCCCCCCCCCCCCCCCCCCCTCTCTCTCTCTCTCTTTGCCCTCTCTCTCTCTCTCTCTCTCTTTGCCCGCTCTCTCTCTCTCTCTCTCTCTCTCTCTCTCTCTCTCTCTCTCTCTCTCTCCACGCACACCACACACGCACACACAAAACACACACCCACACACGCACCCCACACACATACCACACTCACATCACACACACACCACACACACACTCACCACACATCACACACACCACATACTCACACACGACACACAACTCTGAAGAGGGGGCCAGTTTGGGGGGAGTGTGACCGTATTTGAAATGTTGCTGACAGAATATATTTCACAGAGTTCAGTATTTTCTTTGTAGCAGCCAGCGGGACTGTGAGTGAGTGTGTGTGTGTGTGTGTGTCTGAGTGTGTGTGTGTGTGTGTGTGCGCGCGCGTGCGTGTCTGCATCCCAAGGTTCTCTCAACCTTCTGTGGTGTAGTAAAGGAATGTATATAGGAGAACACTGAGAAACATACACACACACACTAGTGAGTAAAATGCACTCATGCATTAAGAAACACACAGTCTAGTCTTCTCTCTTTCTTTCTCTCCCTCTCTCTCTTTGTTATGGTTGAAGATATTGCACACACTGGGGTGTGTGTGTGTGTGCGCACGTGTGTGTGTGTGTGTGTGTGTGGTCAAGGAGCACAGGTGTTCAAGAAGTCTTGCATTATGTCAGGAACGTGGTGATGAAATGATGCGTTTGAAGGGTCGTTTATTTTAGCTTCCCCAAAAACCCATGAATCTGAGTTTGTCTTTGGCAGCTGTTTGACGCCTTATTCTCTCTCTGTCTCTCTCTCCATCTGTCTCTCTCTCTCCTACTCTATTTATCCTTGTCTCATATACACACACTTCGAGCGTACACACACACACACACACGCATGCACAGATGGGGGGAGGGAGGAGCACATTCCATCTTATAAGGCCATTCCCTCCCTCCCTCCCTCCATTTTCTCATAAAAGTCAGATTATGGATGCTTCTCTACAGCCCCCTTCTCTCTCTCTCTCTTCTCTCTGTCTCTGTCTCTCTCCCCCCTTTCTCTCTCTCCCTCTTTTTCTCTGTCTCTTTCCCTCCCCTCCCTTTGTCTCTCTTCCTCCCTCACCCTCTCAACCGTTTCACAGATAGACTCAACATTGTTAATAAATCACTGTCGAATATGCAGTTTGTGCACAGTGAATGTGTGTGTCTATATAAATATATGTAATATAATATATACAGTTATTATCTAAACATAAATAACTCCTCCCATGTGGGCTTCCACTGGTCATAAAATTAGTGTGCCAGAGATATATCTGATGGTTATAGTGGAAAAATACACACACACACACACACTACCCCTCCCTCTCAATCACACACACCTCCCGAACCAACGTCCAGTAGTAAATACTGGCACACCCAAATATAAACATGTTTGCCACACACACACACCCCCGCTCCCCCCCCACCCTACACACACACACACACACACACAGACTGCCGCACCTATGTTGTCTGATAACGAGGTGTACTCTACAAACTCATGAAGTTCTTCCTACACACACACACACACTCACCCACAGAGGTTATCACCCTCATCCGTCTCCTCATCTCTGTGTTTCCCCCTCTTCCACATCTCTCTCCACCTTTGTCGAGGCTGTAGTTGTTTTAACCCAGGACATGATGGACGGAGAGAGAAATGGAAGGAGACTGAAGAGAGAGAGAGAGAGAGAGTGGATGATTCTTTACCTGCCTGGGGCAGGAGAGATGGAGACAAGGATAAATAGGGAGGGAGGGGAGGGAGGGAGTGAAGGGTGACAAGAGAGAGGAGAGAGGCAGTGTGAGAGAGTGAGGGAGAGAGAGAGAGAGAGGGAGAGAGGGAGAGAGGGAGAGAGAGGCCTGGCTGTCTGGCTGGTTAACAGGTGAACTTGATTCTTCTAGTGTCGTTGGAATCGTCTTTGTTCTAGAGTCTGTTTGCAAAGCGTGTGCTCACTGGTTAATGATTGAATATCAGCTCCTAGCTCGTTAAGCTACATTCCTAGCAATGAGGCCTTCCGGAGTGTGTGTTTGCGTGTGTGGGGGGAGGATGGGGGGACGGGGGGCCCGACTGCATTCTATCACCCTGAGGGTGGACACACTCCTACACACGCACACACACACACCCTACACCCCCCCCCCCCACCCCCCAATGGGATCATGGTGTCAACTTCCCCTTCCTTCAGAGGGATGACATACGTTTCACATTACCGTTCAGAGACACACCTGCAGCTTCAGGCTGGGAGTTTGTGTGTGTCGGTGTGTGTGTCGGTGTGTGTGTGTGAATCTCTTGAACTATACGTCTTATGTTCCAAGTCGATGGTGAACATTTCTTCTTGAACCCTATCCCATCCTCCCTCCCTCCTACTCCCCCTCTACCTGCCTGCCTTTCTCTCTTCTCCCCGCCCCTGCTTCACCCCCTCCCCTGCTTTCCCCCCTCCCACTCGTAGCCCCTCCCCCTCTCCTGTCTTTCTCTCATTCCATTGTCCCCTCTTTCCTTCCCTTCCGATCTCTCCCCTTCTGTTCTCCGCCCCCCTCCTCCCCCTCCGCCTTCTCCTTCCTTCCCTCTCTCAGCTCTGGACAAAAAACTGAGGTAAAAGACATGTCGAGCTGTTGGATAAGTACACACACACACACACACTCTCTCACACACACACACACACACAAAAGAAAGGAAGGTAAAGACATGTTCACACAAATAGAGTCTGAGAACACAAAAAAGCTTTCAGCGTAGAGCTTGGCAACTGTCCATTTACACTCACACACACGCACGCATACACACACACACACACACACATTGGTTAGGTAGCTCACTGACACAGAAAACAAAGGAAGAGTAAGAGAACAGGAATGTGTTAAGGAGCTGGAAGGATCTGTGTGTGTGTGCGTGTGCGCGCGTGTGTTTGAGAGTTTGTGTGTGTGTGTGTGTGTTTATGAGTGTGAGTGTGTGTGCAGGGTTACTATGTGCACCTACTTATATATTTTGCATGTTTCCCTTGTGCTATTTGATCTCTGCCCCTGACCTCCTTGGGGCAGCCGGCCGTGCTGGACAACCTGGTGACCTCCATGAGGTTCGTGCTGCACGGGATGGGAGTCCTGAGGATCAACCTGGCCTGCAGCATCAACAAGGTGAGTGGGAGGGAGGGGGACTGGTGTCTACCTTCCTCTCTCTCTCTCTCTCTGTCTCTCTCTCTCTCTCTCTCTCTCTCTCTCTCTCTCTCTCTCTCTCTCTCTGTATCTCTGTATCTCTGTATCTCTCTCTCTCTCACCTACTCTCGCTTTCTTTCTCTCTCTCTTTCTCTCTCTCTCTTTCTCTCTCTCCCTCTCTCTTTCTATCTCGCTGTCTTCCTCTACATCTCTTTCTTTCTCTCCCTCTTTCTCTCTGTCTCTCTCCCTTCCTCTACATCTCTCTTTCCCTCTTTTTCTCTCTCTCTCTCCTCCTCTCTCTTCCTCTCGCTCTCTCTCCCTCTACTGTCATGGCTTCTGTCCGTCACTAGAGGTCAGTATCAACACAGCAACCTGCTGCTGTGTCTGTTCCCACATGAACCTACTCTGTCTCCCTCTCTCTGTCTCCCTCCCTCTCTTTTTCAGTCTCCCTCCATCTCTCTCTCTGTCTCCCTCCCTTTCTCTCTGTCTCCCTCCATCTCTCTCTCTGTCTCCCTCCCTTTCTCTCTGTCTCCCTCCCTTTCTCTCTGTCTCCCTCCCTCTCTGTCTCCCTTCATCTCTCTCTCTGTCTCCCTCCCTTTCTCTCTGTCTCCCTCCCTCTCTGTCTCCCTCCTCTCTCTGTCTCCCTCCCTTTCTCTCTGTCTCCCTCCCTCTCTGTCTCCCTCCCTCTCTCTGTCTCCCTCCCTTTCTCTCTGTCTCCCTCCCTCTCTGTCTCCCTCCCCTTTCTCTGTCTCCCTCCCTTTCTCTCTGTCTCCCTCCCTCTCTTTTTCAGTCTCCCTCCATCTCTCTCTCTGTCTCCCTCCCTTTCTCTCTGTCTCCCTCCATCTCTCTCTCTGTCTCCCTCCCTTTCTCTCTGTCTCCCTCCCTCTCTGTCTCCCTTCATCTCTCTCTCTGTCTCCCTCCCCCTCTCTCTGTCTCCCTCCCTCTCCTCTCTCTGTCCTCCCCTCCCTTTCTCTCTGTCTCCCTCCCTTTCTCTCTGTCTCCCTCCCTCTCTCTCTGTCTCCCTCCCTCTCCTCTCTCTGTCTCCCTCCCTCTCTCTCTCTGTCTCCCTCCCTCTCTTTCTCTGTCTCCCTCTCTGTCTCCCTTTCTCTCTGTCTCCCTCCCTCTCTCTCTGTCTCCCTCTCTCCCTCCATCGCTCTCTGTCTCCCCCCCTCTCTCTGTCTCCCCTCTCTCTCTGTCTCCCCCTCTCTCTCTCGTCCTCCCCCTCTCTCTCTGTCTCCCTCTCTCTCTGTCTCCCTCTTTCTCTGTCTCCCTCTCTCTCTGTCTCCCTCCCTCTCTCTCTCATCACTCCAGCATCTCATTTACTCCCCCAGACACCTTGTAATTACAGTACATGCTGTGTCTGTGTGTCTGTGTGTCTGTGTCTGTGTGTGTGTGTACCCCAGCCCGCTATTAAAGATGCATTATCAGGTTCAATTCGATGTAAAATAACTTGATTGTCTAAGTTGATGGAACTCTAATATCAACTCCACACAGTGGGAGCTCTGTGGCTCTCTCTGGGTGGGATAGAGGGGCATGCGTGACGCGAGTGTGTGAGACGTGTGTGTGTGAGACGTGTGTGTGTTATGGTTCTGGAAACCGTTGGCCTACCCCATTAATCCCCTCCCGCATTCACCCTCTCACCCCTCTCCCCCTCCAGGTGCACGCCCACTCGGTGTTGTCTTGCGGGCGGAGCTTCAACGAAGACCAGGTGCTCCTCCCCTTCATAGGCCACGCCCTCACCTGTCTGTGGGCGGACCCCGGCGTGCGAGCAGCAGCCGCCAGGGGCTACGAGTACGAGCTCAACGACTCTGCTCTCTAGTGAGTACACACACACACACACACTCTCTCTCTCGCACACGCCACACACACACAGGTTAGGGTGAGGGGTGCTGTGCAGGATTCTAATTAACTGCGTTTCAAAGCTGGTGTTTTGACTTGCGCTTTGTGTCGCAGAGAATTAGCCTTGATTGGAGGGGAGGTTGAAAAGGGAGGTGGGGGGGGGAGGAGGAGGAGAGGATTGATAATTCTTTGTGTAGTATATATTACAGATAGTAAATTCTATAATAAAGTATATCATATTGTAGTATTAATATACCAGTATATGTACAGTACATATTACATTTATTCATTTTTGTATACATACATATATATATACATATATATATATACAGTATACAGCATATATGTTGTATGTATATAGTATGCTTAGTTTGAGAGTTTAAAGATGAAACAGATTCATAGTAACAGTAGAATAACGGGTGTGTGTTTGTGTTTACACAGAGGTAGAGCTGGGGTTGGGAGGTGTGTGTGTGTGTGTGTGTCTGTGTGGCCTGGAGCTTCAGCAGGGGGGTGTCATCTCTAATCCTCTCCCCCAGGAGCAGAGCTCTCTTCTGGGGTTATCTGCTCCGACAGCCTCCTCGGATCCTCCTGAAGCCTGCTGGGAATTACATGCTGATGTCTCAAGACGCACACGCGCAGAGACACACACAGACACACCACACATAGACACACACAGACACACACACAGAAACACAGACAGACAGACACACACACACACCCAGTGACACACAGATGCACACGCACACAGACAGACACACAGACAGACAGACACACACACACAGACACACACGCACACATATACCTTCTAAGATACACCGATATATACAATCACAAGAGCATATCTCAGATATGCATGCCCACATGTACCCACACAAACACACATGCTCTTTCTCAGATATGCACACACACACCTGGCTAAGGGTGTCTGTATGTGTGCGAGTGCATGTGTTTGTAAGTGTAAGCGCGCGTGTGTGTGTGTGTGTGTGTGCGCACACACCCAGGTAGCTGATCAGGAATGACTGTCTTAGAATACCACAGTCAGTTCTGCTTGGCTGATGTGCTATTCACACAGGGTGTGTGTGTGTGTGTGTGTATGCCTGTACTGTGTTAAGTTACACACTCGTTTCCGGTTTATTGTTGAACGCACACAGTATCAGTTCCAGCAGCTCTACTCTTATCTAGCCAGGTTTGCCATCTCATTATGGTAATCCTCCGCTGGGGCACCAGGAAGCAGATCAGTCACTTGTCACCTGACACACACACACACACACACAGGTGAAACACACACAGGTGAAACACACACACACAAGCGAAACACACACACAGGAGAAACACACACACAGGTGAAACACAGGTGAAACACACACACACACACACACAGGTGAAACACACACACAGGAGAAACACACACACACACATAGGTGAAACACACACAGATGAAACACACACACACAAAGTGGAAACACACACACAGGAGAAACAACACACAGGTGAAACACACACACACAGGTGAAACACACAAACACACAGGTGAAACACACACACACACAGGTGAAAAACACACACAGGTGAAACACACACACACACACACACACAGGTGAAACACACACACACAGGTAATATGCACGGTTTTGTAACGCACAATGATTTCCGTGTATCAAACCATAATCTCCGCCTCTCCTCTCTTCTTTATCCCTAGTTTCTTTGACAACATGGCTCGCATCATCTCCCTGACTTCGTTCCCACGGAGACGGACGTGCTGAGGGTCCGGCTTCGGACCACCGGGGTCATCGAGACTCAGTTCAAAGTCAACCACCTCACCTTCAGGTAACGAGGACTGCTGCTAATTACTAAGCACCGTGCCAAAGTATGTCACATTTTTAGGGGACATTTATTTATTTATAGACCAAGAACAGACATTTCATCTTGAAAGTCAAGTTATAGTATTAACAATAGAATAGAGAAAAACAGCATTCATCCAATACCATGGTCTGGTGAATACTTCTTACCGATTGGTTGCCGGGGTGTCCGTTATAAGACACACACTGGTCAACTATGACCAGAAACCCATGGTAACCAGACTAGTTAAAGACCTCACAGTGACGCAACATTGTTCCTTTAACTTATCGCTGTTTTACAATTATTACAATTATTCATTTAGCAGACAGTTTTATCCAAAGCTACTTACAGTAAGATTAGATTAGATTAGATGAACCTTTATTTGTCCTCCCAGGAGGTGGAAATTGCAGTACAGGGACATTCCCCCCTGAGGCAAGTAGGGTGAAGTGCCTTGCCAAGGACACAACATCACGTAGCCACAGCCGGGGTTCGAACTTCCGCTCACGAGGCCAACGCCTAACCCGCTGAGCCATCTGACTCCCTTTTACCTCACATCTTCGCTTCAAATCCATATCTGCATTTTGCTCTGTGGTCCCTAGTTTTGCCATCGACAGGTGCCATTTTGGCAGATGTTCGTTTTTTCAAAGCTTTTATCTCTTGGAGCCCGACTCAAATCCTCCGTATAATATCTGACAGTCTATTGGCTGGTTGTCTCAGGAAGTCAGATTTGATTGGTTCGGAGAAGTAAAAGGGTAAGGAAGTCAATATTTGAGTGCGCCAGGCGTCCAAATCAGCATGCAGATGGGTAACGATGACTAACACACACACATTCTCTCTCACACACACACACACACACACACACAGGTACACACACACTCCTACACACTTTAGTTGGTCTCTGTTATCAGTGACAGGTTTGCTTGGTGGACATCAGGCCCAACTGCCACCACTGTTTCTACACACACACACACACACCCACCCACTCACCACACTCACTCACTCACTCACACATACACACACTATAATCCTTCATGCTACACGCACAATCACACACTTAAAACATCCATTTCACACACACACACAAACAGGCACACACACACAAACAGATATACACAGCCAGAGGACCCTGTTGTTAACTCGGTTGTGACTTCTGCTCTGGGATCCGCAAAGTCATCTTTCAAGTGCCCGATCAGAAATGCTACTAGAGTGAAGGATTGTGGGTAATTATGTTCCTCCGCTGCTTGAATGGTGATCCTGTGTGTGTGTATGTGTGTATCCACCTCTTATATCCCTCTGATAAGCAGTATTAAGTGTCATCAAATAAATCTAATTACATAGTAATCTCTACCTGGAGAAACGCTCTCTCTCCATCTCTCTTTCTCTCTCTGTTCCCTCGCTCGCTCTCCCTCTCTCCCCCTCTCTCCCTCTCTCCCTCCCTCCCCCGCTCTTCCCCCCCCCCCCCCCCCCCCCCTCTCGTTCTGCCTTTCTCTTCTCCATTTTCTCCAACTCCCGGTCACTTACCTGGTCCCTGTGACATTTTATATGCATCATAACAATCAACTAGGTTAGCCTTCCTCAACAGAGGCCACTTCAATAACAGCTGCTTAGCATAGAAACGCTGAAGAGAAAAGCACTATGTTAGATAACTGACTGAGATTCTTCTCGAAGAGACGCAGGTGACACACACACACACACACACAAATATTACTTTTCGTTACCTCAGAGTTTTACACGCACACAAACACACACAGACCGCAACTTTTCAGTATGGCGTATTTGTCATTGTTAAGTGTTTGTATATCCATCCTCTCGATTGGGCCCTGAAATTAGGATGTCATGGTTGAGAGCGCCTGATTGGACGCCCTCAGGAGGGTCGCGGCGGGTTGAGGGCACCTGATTGGACGCCGTCAGGATGTCACGACGGGCTGAGGGCACCTGATTGGACGCCCTCCTCGGATCTTTGGAGAGAGGACTGAAGTGCACCACGTACACACTAATTGATAAACAAGGAATTCGGAGTGTGCGTTTGCGTGGGTAGATGTGTGTGTTTTTTGGCTTGTTTGTGTGCGTGCGGCCCCTTGAGGTCGTCGAGAGATTAGGATAAGCTGTTGCAATTAATTCAAGTTTAACCGCAGAAGTGATAGGATTGAGGCTTCAGACAGATGAGGCTTTCTTCCAAGTGTGTGTGCGTGTTTATTTGAGTGGGTCTGTGAATGAATGTGTGTATGAATGTGTGTATGAATGTGTGTTTATGCAAACCGGTTCATTTGGGTCTGTGTTTATATCCTGAGCAGAAAGCAGCAGTGAAAAGCAGGTCTACGCGATCGGGGGAAGATTGACACTTTGACTGAAGCGCGCGCACACGCGCCACCTTCAAACACAAACACAAATTCGGTCCCAACACGCTTCTTCAAATGCGCACTTGTATGGTTGTCTGTCCGCACACAGTAAAGAGCAGATGCTAGCTAATGCAGTGTGAAATTGTCTAGACCTTGTCTATCGGGCCACACTCTGTCTGTCTGACAGTGATGGGGAGGATGTTCTATCCCCATGCGTGTGATTGTGCGTGTGTGTATGGGATTGCACATGATTGTTGTGTGCGTGCGCTATTGTTTGTGCAATTGTGTGTGTTTGATTGTGTGTGCGCTCGATTGCATTTCAAACTGGGTTGTTTTGAGAGTTGTGTGGGAACACTTGATGTTCTGTACATGTTCTATGTTCTTAAAGCAGCTTTGAGGTTCAGTTCATGTTCCTAAAATAGCTCTGGTTCTAGACGTGTTCCTACTGGAGCTCTGGTTCTAGACGTGTTCCTACAGGAGCTCTGGTTCTAGACGTGTTCCTACAGGAGCTCTGGTTCTAGACGTGTTCCTACAGGAGCTCTGGTTCTAGACGCGTTCCTACAGGAGCTCTGGTTCTAGACGCGTTCCTACAGGAGCTCTGGTTCTAGACGTGTTCCTACAGGAGCTCTGGTTCTAGACGTGTTCCTACAGGAGCTCTGGTTCTAGACGCGTTCCTACAGGAGCTCTGGTTCTAGACGTGTTCCTACAGCAGCTCTGGTTCTAGACGCGTTCCTACAGGAGCTCTGGTTCTAGACGTGTTCCTACAGGAGCTCTGGTTCTAGACGTGTTCCTACAGCAGCTCTGGTTCTAGACGTGTTCCTACTGGAGCTCTGGTTCTAGACGTGTTCCTACAGGAGCTCTGGTTCTAGACGTGTTCCTGCAGGAGCTCTGGTTCTAGACGTGTTCCTACAGCAGCTCTGGTTCTAGACGTGTTCCTACAGGACCTCTGGTTCTAGACGTGTTCCTACAGCAGCTCTGGTTCTAGACGTGTTCCTACAGGACCTCTGGTTCTAGACGTGTTCCTGCAGGAGCTCTGGTTCTAGACGCGTTCCTGCAGCAGCTGGGAGATTCTTAGTCATTCGTATTTCAGATGCCATCCCTTGTTTGCGTTTCCTGTCCGATCATAGAATCACACCCGGGGATGATCTTAAACGTGAATGTGTGTGTGTGTGCGTGTGTACGTGTCATTCTGAGGCCGAACCTTTCACACCCAGGTTTGGTCACGACGGCCGTTTCCAAACACTCCGAATAAAACATGAGACCGGCTGCCCGTGTTTTTAATAATGGAGGAGGCGACTCTGGCATCTCTAAGGGAAGTCAGAAAACGTTAGAATGTTCCGGTCTTCATAGTGACTCAGACAGAGATGCAAAATAAAAGAGATCTGAAACTGTGTCTGTACGTGTGTGTGTGTGTGTGTGTGTGTGTCTGTAAGTGTGTGCCTGTAGGTGGGTGTGTGTTTCTGTAGATGTGTGTGTCTGTGTCTGTAGGTGTGTGTGTCTGTAGGTGTGTGTGTCTGTAGGTGTGTGTCTGTAGGTGTGTGTGTCTGTAGGTGTGTGTGTCTGTAGGTGTGTGTGTCTGTAGGTGTGTGTGTCTTTAGGTGTGTGTGTCTGTAGGTGTGTGTCTTTAGGTGTGTGTGTCTGTAGGTGCGTGTGTCTGTAGGTGTGTGCCTGTAGGTGTGTGTCTTTAGGTGTGTGTGTCTGTAGGTGTGTCTGTCTGTAGGTGTGTGTGTCTGTAGGTGTGTGTGTCTTTAGGTGTGTGTGTCTGTAGGTGTGTGTCTTTAGGTGTGTGTGTCTGTAGGTGTGTGTGTCTGTAGGTGTGTGCCTGTAGGTGTGTGTCTTTAGGTGTGTGTGTCTGTAGGTGTGTGTGTCTTTAGGTGTGTGTCTTTAGGTGTGTGTGTCTGTAGGTGTGTGTGTCTGTAGATGTATGTGTCTGTAGGTGTGTGTGTGTGTCTGTAGATGTGTGTGTGTCTTCAGGTGTGTGTGTGTGTGTGTGAACTGATCAACAGGACAGGTTACGTTCTACAGGTCACAGAGAAGTGAAGTTTGGCGGTGCTAAGAACCAACATGCTGCTGCTTGTTTCCCCGGAGACCGCTGTTGACGCGGGACGGGAAGCCTAGTGAGTGATTCGTGCTGAGCACGAAGTGGGTGGGGCTCCAACACTGCCCCCTCCCCCCATCTGGGGTTCACCTATCTGTCTCGTTCATTCCTCCTTTCTCGTCCTTTTTCTTGACTTCTTGTCTTTCTGTGAAGGCACCGTCAATTTTGGACTACTTTAGGCCTGTGTGTGTGCGTGCGTGTGTGTGGGCGTGCGTGTGAGTGCGGGTGTGAGGAACGATAAGAGATGAGGATGAATGGATGGCTTATTATCGTAATAGGGCTGTCTAGTGTATCACAACCAGGAGAAATGACATGCCCCATTTAATCAGATTTCCGCAAGCGCACACACAGTCTTTTTCGTCCCACACACACACACTTCCGCGGCCCAGGGTTGTCCGAGGTCTCGTTAAACTCATTCTTATTAACGTTCTTAGTAAAGCCGGCAAATCACCCCGCTCCATTTACCCACCAATCAAGCCAGCGGCCAATCACAGGCGTCACGGCCCGGCAGCATTAGCATACAGACGCTTCCTGCTTGACCTCCGACCTACCGCCACGCAAAGTTGATAAGATACGCTCCCTGCCTCTCGCGGCCTCTTTGTCTTTGAATTTTTCCTTTCCTGTCTCTCACCCCTTTGAGAGACAGACAGAGAGAGAGAGACAGACAGAGAGAGACGGACAGACAGAGAGACAGGCGGAGAGCCAGAAGCAGAGCGATACGGAGAGACAGAGTGAGAGGCTGTTGAAGAGAGTATTTTAAGCAGGGGGAGAGATCGGCCATGCCAGAGCTCCCGTTTTATATTTGACCAATCAGTGAAACTCTAATGACAACCTTGTGACATCCTCGAAGAAGAGAGAGGGGCCACGGACAAACGATGGATGACCTTTGAAATCCGTTGCATGATCATATGCACGACGATGAGACCCAGATGTGTGTGCGACTGTGCGCGTGGTGGAACGTTCTGGAATTGAATGGTTCACACACACACACACACACACGTTTCAGCTTCTGTGATAAATTTTTTCTCTCTCCTTGGCTCTCTTTTCTCTCTCTCTCTCTCTCTCTCTCTCGCCCCCTGTCCCCCTTCTCCTCCCACCACCTCATCTCTCCTCCCCCCCTTCTCCTCCTCCCCCCCCCCCTCTTTATGTTGGAGGCTGGAGTGGCAGAGGGGAGACCACAGAATGACATAGGAAGGAAGTGAAGCGATACAAGTGTTCGTTCTTTCCCCCTTTTTTTGGGGGGGGGTGGGGGTATAGCGAAGACGTGACCTTTCAAAAGCTCTCCACTCTGTGTGTGGCATTTCAGGGTAATTGAAATAGGGATGCCACCCTCTTAACCAGACCCTTAGCCTAACCCTCTGTGCGTGTGTGTGTGCGTGCGCGCGCGCGTGTGTGCGTACACAAGGGTTTTGATTGACGGCTCTTCTGAGCAGCTTTCTATTTTCGTGGCCATGACCTCACATACTGATGCTGCTCCTGAAGAGGAACCATAATCAATCCCAGCATTGCTCTATCCTGCCCTCCGTCTCTCACACTCTTGTGTCCAGTACGTGACACGCGCACGCGCGCGCACACTGCAAACACTAGTTACCGTCACACCAACTACGGCCAACCAACAACACAAACACACCCACACACACACACACAAACACACACAGCTCTAACCAGCACCAGGTGTTTTTTTGATGTGTCTTCGATGTGCGAATGCTTTCATATAACCCAGCCAGCGTTTGTGTGTTAGCATTCGTTAGAATGTCTGGCTAAAAACACGCAAAAACCCAGCGGTTAGCCTGTTAGCCCCTCTTGCAGACAGGGTGGTAATTGTAGGGTGATTTGGGATGGCCTTTTAATCCTAACTCACATGATTGTCGTTTAAGATGTGCTAACGGAATGACGTCATGAAATATCTCTGTCTGTCTGTCTTTCTTTCATAATCAGAATGGGGGTTTATTCGCTTTGCAAGATTAACTAACATAGAATTCACTGTGGCAGAAATGAGCAAACATAGAACATATATGTGGCATACTAATAAAAAAAATGATACAACGTAAAATACACTACAAATATGATACAAAAAACAAATAATAAAAATTATACAAATAATACAAATGATACAAATGATACAAAAAAATTGAAGTAGAAATAGCATAGGTACAAAGTTTATTTTCCTTCCCTCCCTCTTTTCCTTCCCCAACTCCCTCCACGAAGGATGTATGATGTGGGCGGGCAGAGGACCGAGAGACGGAAGTGGATTGGCTGTTTTGAGGACGTGAGGGCGGTCCTGTTCGTTGTGTCCCTCAGCGGTTACGACATGACATTGGTGGAGGACCCATCCATGGTGAGACAACTGACCAATCACGTCCAGCTGAGGGAACTCACTGGCCAATCAGAGAGTTCTAACACTTGCTCTTTCCTAAGCTAATGTTTGAGTTAGTCAAAACTTATTTTCTACTTTTATAAAACGTTTATGCTTGTTTTTTTCACTTGAAAACATTTGAATGAATTTAATTCAGCAAATTGACTTTTTGGGGGGCAGAACCGACTTCAGGAAAGCCTAAAGTTGTTTACGTCCATCTGCAACAACATCTTCTTCAAAAACACCTCCATGGTAAGACATGAGCAATCTACACAGAGTTACTGATCTACCAGGAATGAACCGTGTCCTCTCTGTCCCTCACCATCGTCTCTCCTCCCCTCTCCTTTCCTTCGTCTCTCCTCCCTCTCTTCTCCCCTCTCCTCCCCCTCCTCTCTCCTCTTTTCCCTCTCCTCTCCTCCCTCTCTCCCCCCCCTTTCTCCTCTCCTCACCCTTCCTCTCCTTGCCTTCCTGCTTCTTTCCTCCCCTTCTCCTTCCCCCCTCCTCTCCTGTCCTCCCCTTTTCCTTCCCCCTCCTCTCCTCTCCTTCCTCTCCCCCCCCCCCCCTCTTTCCCCTCCCCCTCTCCTCCAGTCCTCCCTACCCTATCTCCCGGGAGCATAACATGCATATGACTCTCTGGGGAGGTGATGGAGAGAGTGCACATGGATGAGTGGATAAAGAATACAAAAATGTTCTAGCCCTCTTCCTTTCTCACTCTTTCATTATCTATTTCTTTCTTCCTCCCACTCGCTCTGGTTCATTCCCTCTCTCTTTCTCTTTTTCTCCCTTTATCCACCCCGGACATTACTTTTTTGCCCACTCACACACACGCACACAGACGTGGGTCTTCAGTCATTGTAGTATAGCCACTCCTAATTACCCAGAGAACTGTAATTTAGGTGTGTCGCCGTGGTGACCTCCTGCACCTGCGTGGTTGTAAAGCCCCGCCCCTGGTAACAAAGCATGTAACGAGCTCCTTAATTGGCTCAGACAAACTTCCTGTGTGCGTGTGTGAAGACAGACCAGTATGTCTGTGAGGACAGGTGTGTGTGTGCCTGTGAGTGTTTGTGTGTGTTTGTGTGCATGTGTGAGTGTTTGTGTGTGAGTACGTGTGTCAGGAACATGAAACAAAGCAGTTTAAGTATGCTGTAACGATGTGTGTGTAGACCTGATCTCCCACCACCGCCTCACACACACACACACACACATACACACACACACCTGTCGCACAGACAGAGATATTTGTCCATCTTCAAACACACGCACACACATGTAGGTGTATGTATAGACAAGGATGAGCGCTCACATTTTAATTGGTCATTACCAGAATGTGTGTGTGTGCGTTTAAAGATATTGACTTATTGTGCTGTGTTGTATACTGGATATATAGCTTCTCCATCTCACGTTAACAAGTCTTAACACCTTTTCTTTCTTTTTGTACACCCTTACTGCTGACTTCATCACATCAAACATCAACAATCGATCCCTGTTCCAAACACGATGTCACTTCCTGAAAAGTGAGCGTGTCAGGGTTCTGATTGGTCCCGTTTGTTATTGAGACTCTCTGTGTTGTTTGTTGCTAGATCTTGTTTATGAATAAGATCGACCTGTTCCAGGAGAAGATTCTGCACTCCGGACGACACCTCCGACGATATCTTCCTCAGTTCAGAGGTAATGCCTGACACGTGCACACACACACACACACTCAGAGCACTCTCACCACACACACATACACAGCCCTCTCACCACACACACACACACACCCCTCTCAACACACACACACACCCCTCTCAACACACACACAGGCCTCTCACCACACACCCCCCCCCCTCTCACCACACACACAGCCCTCTCACCACACCCACAGACAGCCCTCTCACCACACACACACACAGCCCTCTCACCACACACACAGCCCTCTCACCACACACACATACACAGCCCTCTCACCATACACACAGACAGCCCTCTCACCACAAACATAGACAGCCCTCTCACCACACACAGCCCTCTCACCACACACACATACACAGCCCTCTCACCACACACACATACACAGCCCTCTCACCACACACACAGACAGCCCTCTCACCACACACACAGCCCTCTCACCACACACACAGCCCTCTCACACACACATACACAGCCCTCTCACCACACACACACAGACAGCCCTCTCACCACACACACAGACAGCCCTCTCACCACACACACACAGACAGCCCTCTCACCACACACACAGACAGCCCTCTCACCACACACACAGACAGCCCTCTCACCACACACAGACAGCCCTCTCACCACACACATAGACAGCCCTCTCACCACATACAGCCCTCTCACCAAACACACATACACAGGCCTCTCACCACACACACATACACAGCCCTCTCACCACACACACAGACAGCCCTCTCACCACACACACAGACAGCCCTCTCACCACACACACACAGACAGCCCTCTCACCACACACACAGACAGCCCTCTCACCACACACACAGACAGCCCTCTCACCACACACAGCCTTCTCACCACACACACACAGACAGCCCTCTCACCACACACACACAGACAGCCCTCTCACCACACACAGCCCTCTCACCACACACACAGACAGCCCTCTCACCACACACAGACAGCCCTCTCACCACACACACAGACAGCCCTCTCACCACACACACAGACAGCCCTCTCACCACACACAGACAGCCCTCTCACCACACACATAGACAGCCCTCTCACCACACACACATACACTGCCCTCTCACCACATACAGCCCTCTCACCAAACACACATACACAGGCCTCTCACCACACACACATACACAGCCCTCTCACCACACACACAGACAGCCCTCTCACCACACACACACAGACAGCCCTCTCACCACACACACAGACAGCCCTCTCACCACACACAGCCCTCTCACCACACACACACAGACAGCCCTCTCACCACACACAGCCCTCTCACCACACACACAGACAGCCCTCTCACCACACACAGACAGCCCTCTCACCACACACACAGACAGCCCTCTCACCACACACACAGACAGCCCTCTCACCACACACAGACAGCCCTCTCACCACACACATAGATAGCCCTCTCACCACACACACAGACACTGCCCTCTCACCACATACAGCCCTCTCACCAAACACACATACACAGCCCTCTCACCACACACACAGCCCTCTCACCACACACCCCCCCCTCTCAACACACACACACGCCTCTCACCACACACACACACACAGCCCTCTCACCCCACATGCTCCTATTCACTGACATGTTCGCACGTCTTGTGATGGTGAATAAGGATGATGATGATGATGATGAAGATGCCTCTCTTCCCCCCCCCCCCCCTCCCCCCCCCCCTTCCCCCCCAGGGGCAGACTGTGACGTGGACGCAGCAGCCCGCTTCATCTCGTCCCTGTTCGTGTCCTGTAACGCCTCACCATGCAGGCTAATCTACCACCACTTCACCACCGCCACTGACACCTCCAACATCCAGATCGTCTTCCAGGTCGTCATGGACACCATCGTCAAGGAGAACCTGGAGGCCGTCTCACTGCTCTGATAGAACCCCTGGGTAGAACCCAGGGTTAGAACCTGAGCCTAAGACCTCATGAAGGCACTTCCTCCAGGAGAGAGGAAACACGAGATCAGCTCTTGGGTCTTGGGACTGTTCCTTGAAGAGCTGGTTTGATTTTGATGCCGTCTGGAATCTCTAGGTCAGAGGGAACCTTCTAGAACTCTCCACAGGAGCTGAAGGTTCTAGGTGTGTCAACAACCAAGAACCAGGTATTCATTGGTTTTACTTTACTACGTTGCAGTGACAAAAATGTGTGGGGGGGAAGGGGGTGAATGTGTTTGTGTCTGATAGGGGGTGAGAGAGAGAGTGTGTGGGGGGCGTATACGTGTGTGTGTGTGGGTGAGTGAGTGGGAGGGGGGTCAGCAGAGGATGGTAGTTTGATGATGGGTGCTGGGTTCACCCATGCATACAGCATTGTATTTCCTATCATTTATCAGTGTGTGTGTTCGTGTGTGTGTGTCATGCACAGCTAATGGAACCTTGATCTTGAAAACCCCCCTTTCTGTTTGCCTGCTGGCATCGACTTAATCACTTACCGGTCACCTTTTTTCTTCTTGCCGTCTTTCTGTCCGTGGCTCTGTCCATCTTTCTGTCCGTGGGTCTGTCCATCTTTCTGTCCGTGGGTCTGTCCATCTTTCTGTCCGTGGCTCTGTCCATCTTTCTGTCCGTGGCTCTGTCCATCTTTCTCCTTACTGACTTATATCGCGGTGATAGTTGAGCCACAAAACACACACACACACATACCACATCCCTTTCCGACAGGTGAGGCATCTCTTTTGTGAGATTTCAACTTCCTCAGAAGATTCTTAACAGGGTTAACGCCTGAGTAAAAAGAAAATGAAATGTACAGATAAAGTGCAGTGTATGATTTGCGTGTTTGTGTGTTTTTCTAACCATTTTGTTATGTTATTTAATTGCTATTTTACAGTATAATTATTTGTAATCAAGTTTTTAAACTGTGGATGTTTAATCTTTTTGTGATGATTAACCTGTATGGCCACTTCAGTTATAATTGTATTGTGACAATGTGAAGGCGTTCATATACTGTGCCTTTTGGTAAAGGTGTCATCTGTGCACTAATTATATTAAAAGTTGTTTTGTGTGGTTTGGGAGATTTGTTGATCAGAATATGCATTATTATTTATTTGCTACAGAGGACAAACTTTCCACAGAGTGTGAAAGGCAATGTGAAAACCTTTCCATTTCAAGGGTTATTCCGTGTCAGCTCTGTGATTTGTTTTTTGACAAGACAATAACGGTCAGCAAAGTTAATATAGTATTTGTTCATTTTTAATAGATAAAATAAGTTAAAGTACTTTTAATGCTGCATAGCAGTCAACAGTTTATAGACACTTAATACATTTGGCAACGTGGCAGACTATTAACTACAGGTGAGGAATCGGCACCCGCATGGGTAAATAAAAACGGGAAAATAATACAAACAACTCTCACACATCCCACTTTAAATGTTTTTTTTTTTTTAGTTGGTTTCCCTTTTTTTCCTCATTTCTTTTATACGCAGTTTAACAAACTAAAATCTTCACATCGCTTAAAAAAAAAAAAAGGACATTCAACGTCATTAACGGTCCCTTAACGGTCAACGTTTCTTTAACCTCCCGCGAGCGCAGAACTCTCCTGTTTAGGCGGGAGAATGATCTTGTCCCTCGCGGGCGCAGCTCGCACCTCGGGGGCTCACGCGGCCAGGCAGTCCAGCGAGTCAAGCGTGAGGAAGACGTCGGCGCTGCAGCGGAAAGTGCCTGTGCCGTCCCGGAGAAGCTCGCAGCTCTTCAGGTTGGGTGAGATGTCTTTCACGCAGATAGCCTGAAACGGAGACATGACGATTAAAAGTAAAAATGAATATTTTATGAATGTCCACAGCTATAGGCCTACATTGACAATATTTGTCTATAGTTCATTGAATTAAAAATGTGCCTCAGGTTTAAACGTCTCAAGTATATATAAAAGACAAAATTGTAAATGACCTGGAACATTTTAAGTGTACTGTTTGTCTACAGAACTCTTAAGTCTGCGTGGTAAAAAGTTGAAACCGGTGGATCGCCTTTTACGCACGAGATGTGCGTCTCATGCTCTGCGTTCTCGTCAGTTTGGACTCTTTAAATGTTATCCATCTTGTCAAACACTCTACATACTAAACTATGCCCACCTGAATATGTTGTAGTTTAACGATATTTCCTTTTATTTAGCTTATCTAAACTTCTAAAAACTTTTTTTTCCTCGAACTTCATGTTTCCAGCAGACGTTTCCTTTAACGCTCAGTGACCCACTCACCATATTTTTGAGGACGGGAGTTTGACGACTGCCTTCGTTGACGTTGTTCCCGGTGGTCTCCTCGCTGTCCATCACCGTCTCCTCGGACTCGGACCTCCGGGCGTAGGGTGACCTACGGATACCGGAGAGCAATCCCGAGGCTCTGCCGACCGAGTAGTAGCTCGGGCCGGTCGACTGCTTGTACCAAGCCTCGATGGGATGGAACGAGATGAACACGGAGATGCAGACGCAAACCACGGCGAATCGAACGGATCTTTCCATCACTGAACCTTAAAGTGGCGCTTTTACTCAGCGGGTGTGGAGGTGGATTCTCTTGCCGTTGATTGGCTCGTTCTTGACTCCTGTTCTTGGGTAGCAGGGCAGTCTCGCTCTTGGTCCGATGTGTTTTGGGGTTTTCCAGAAACCGTTGCCGCGCTTTATATAGGGTGAGGTGCGCCTCGCGATCGTGACCCCTCGACGTTCGTCAATCTAGATCGTAAGGGGGGGGGGGGGGGGGGGGGGGGGGAGATGATTCACCCCGCGTGCGCACGCAGAGGGACAAAAATCCAATCGTTGTCGATTCTTTCTCTGTCACTCAAGTTTGGAAAGGAGGAGGGGGAAGGGGGGGTCCTCAGAAGGGTCGCTTTTGACACGAATGTCATCTTCGAAGAGAAGTGGGGAAAAAACACGCCAAGGTAGAAAAAAACCCTAATCTAACCCAACGACGACCCCAAATAGAGTTTAGTTGCATACGTCATTCAGGAGATCTCCGGGGAATATAGGAATATGATGACACTGTCTAGAACCAAGCTGAGAGAAACACAGGCTTTAGGCACACATATCTGAAACTGATTTAGATCCACCGTCTTTAATCCTCGGATTGTGTGTTGACGACTGCAATTAGATTAGATATCTATATCTAATTAGATTAGATAACACCTGTGTCTTGAAGACTGCAATATTGCTAGTTATTTTATAGTAGGCCTATTTTCTCCCCAACATTTTTTTGCATGTTTTTGCAAATGGTTATTTTTTAAAGACTACTACAGTTCTTGTTTTGTCTTTATATTTTTTGTATTCATGTGTATTGTATACACCAACCGACCTAGTCAGATTCCTTGATCGTGTAAATGTAATTGGCAGTAATCAAAGTTCTGATTTTGATGTTGGTCAAACGGTACAGTCTTGTATTTTAAGTGTTGTTCAGAAATATCAAACGATTTTATTAGTCGTTACCACGTGTATGGTTATTATAGATTCGTGCTATTTATTCGTGCTATCGATGATGTTTTGAAAAGCTCTCTTTTGGAAGTCGCTTTGGATAAAAAGCGTCTGCTAAATAAATAACTGTGATGTAAAATGTAATTAAAACCGGCGACGACGGCATAGATTAATCTTTTATGATTTTAGTAGACAAGGCACGTGGCGACTCTTTCACAACTGTCATAAGTAAAATAAGGATCAATTGTAAAACATTCGCTCGAATACGAACCAACTCAATGATTCCGGGAAAACTTGATCTATTTTGCCATTTTACTTGCCTTTCATCCAATGCTTCCCTTACGTCAATGAAAGTTGAGGCATTTACAGTAGAAGAATATACAGTTTATTAAATACACAAAATGCGTCATGACCTATGGGTTTTGATGAAAAAAAGAGGGAATGGTTTGAAGACCCACCTGCTTACAGTGTCGTTTTGTGGTTGACTTGTGGTCAGTACCTGAAGTGTGGAGTGACTGTAGGCCAGGGATCACCAATCCTGGTCCTCGAGGTCCGCTGTCCTGACAGTTTGACACGTTTCCCTGCTCCAGCACACCTGATCCAAATAAAGGGTCATTCCACAGAGCTTGATAACGACCCATTCATTAGAATCAGGTGTGCTGGAGCAGGGAAACATAAAAACTGTCAGGACAGCGGATTTCGAGGACCAGGATTGGTGATCCCTGCTATAGGCGGTTTGGGGTCTTGTTGCGGTCATAACCACAAATACAGTCTTTCTGTTATGGCTTCTCGAAACCAGTTGTGGTCAATTTAGTGCCCAGCTAAAATGTTCAGGTTAAAAACAAATCTAAACCACACACAACCCAAGCGTGTTCAAGTCCTTGCTCCCAATTCCATCCAATCAGAGACCCTGACACAACCAGGTTGACAAGGACCATCATCATCCTATCCAATCAGAGACCCCGACACTCGCGGCCCATCCTCTTGCCTCCAATCAGAGGTCGTTGTGGAGCGGTCTGCATCTGGGCTCCATCTTGTCCTCCAGGACCCGGTCAGGGCCACACACCCAGGGGTCCCCTGTCCCCCACTGCCATTTCTCCAGGGCCCCCCGCAGGGCCTCCAGTACGGGGCCGAGGGCGGGGTCAGACGCCAGGTTCCGGGTCTCTTGAGGGTCGTCGCGCCGGTCGTATAGCTCCCAGCGGGGCCGGTAATAGTACTGTTCTAGGGTCTTGAACCAGCTGGTGGAACGACCAGACACGGTGCGGTTCAGGAGGTCCTAGGAGGAGAGGGGAGGGGAGGGGGAGGAAGAGGAGAGGTGGAGGTGAAAGGTTAAAAGTTGGAAAAGGAGGTGGAACAGAGTGCGTTCTGTTGTGTAGGGAGTGTGTTTGATAGTGTGTGAATGTGTGTGTGCAAGTGTGTACCTGGAAGGTAGGAGACACATACAGGTCCTGGTCTATGGGGAAGGGCATGCGGTAATTCAGGTTGTGCAGCAGCCGGTATGCCCCCTGCTGGATGGAGCGGATAGGGTAGTACATGGTCACCTGGGAGAGGAAGGGGAGGGAAGGAAGGAGAGGGGAATGGAAAGGGAGGGAGGAGCAGAAGAGGCGGGGGGAGAAAAGTAAAATTTTTATAGAAGGAAGAATAACAGGTTTTTTTACATGTATAATGGTAAATCGCACCGCAACACACATAAACACACATCCATACACACCTCATGCAGGCTCTGACTGGAGTAGACCGTGTTCCAGGAGGTAGGTTCGACGGCGAGGGCGGGGAGCAGAGAGCGTCCGGTGAGGGTCACAGGGTCAGATGGGGTCCCGGGAAGCTGGTAGGATGGATACGGCACTGAGAACCAGTCTAGGATGGTGGGGGTGATGTCTGAGAAGGATGTCGGGCAGAGAGTAGGGAAGCAAGCGAGTGTGGAGGTCAGTATTATATTAGAAGCATGATGTCGCCCTCTTGTGGTAACTTAGTGCTGGTACAGCCTGGGAATGTGGAGGAACTCGCGTTATTTTTATTACTCTGTCTCTCCTTTTCTCCAATATAGTTTTTTCATCTTAATCTATTTTTATCCCCTCTGCACCTCCCTCCCTCCCCTCTCTCCCCCCTCCACTTCCCTCTCCCTCCCCCCGCCCTCACCCAGCAGGCTGACGTAAGCCTGGCTGTTCTGCCCCCAGCGTTCTGTGTGTTCTGGCGAGGAGACCAGCATGGGTTCCGCGGTTCCGGAGTGGTACAGGTTGGTTCTGCCGTTGGGGAAGGGAATGCCGTTGTCTGAGCTGTAGATGACCAGCGTGTCATTCTCATAGCCCGCCTCCCTCAGCTCCTGCAGGACCAGGCCAATACCTGGGGGAGAGGGGAGGGAGGAGGGAGAGCAGAAGAAGTGTAGGGAGGAAGGAGTCTTTACAGAGGTGTACATTTACATTCATTCATTTCAGAGAGAGCTTTACAAGAACATCGATCACTGAGCATAGCAACGTGATAGACCCCTAAAATAGCAGGTTTATAGATTATGAAACATACATTGTGAGAACCAATAAGTGCCAAAGGAAGAGCTATAAGAGCAAGTTTAAGGTGAGTCTCCGACCGACAGTAGTTCGTCAGGTGTAGGTGTGGAAACAAATGAGGAAGTGTGCGTGTGTGTGTATGTATGTGTGTGCGCGTGCCTCACCCTGGTCCAGCCTGCTCACAGTAGTGTACTGGGCAGCGATGTCCGCGCGAGCCGTGGGTGTGTCGGGTACGAAGTACGGGACCTGCCAGGTGCGTAAGGGGGGAGGAGACAGGACAGCATAAATTACCGTCCTCGTTTTAATGTCATTATTCAACATGGTTAAAGGTCACAGTATTTACGCAGTCATATTTGAAGCCATGGTTGATAGGTGATATTTGTCAGGGGTTATTGGTTCTCATGTATGATTCACAATCTAAAAAAAAACACTGTGTTCGGGGTCTCTCACGTTGCTATGCTATGACCGATGCTCTTTGTAAAAGCTCTCTCTTGTAAGTCGCTTTGGATAAAAGCGTCTGCTGAATGAATAAATGTAAATGGGTCAGGAGTCATGGTCCCTCGTCCCACCTGGACCTGGTCCGGGGTGTAGTATTCCGGTTTCCAGTCAGGAATTCTCCCCATTCCGGCGTCGCCGTTTCCGAACTTCTCACAGAAGGCTCCGTACTGCGGCTGGGAATGACCGCAGCGGTGTGTGTCGTGGAACGCCACGTAGAGGAAGAACGGACGCTCCTCCTCTCCTCCTCCTCCTCCCTCCTTCTGGGTCTGTAGAAACCTCCGGACCAGCAGCTTGATTCGTGTGATGTTGCGGCCCACCTGCAGCACGGAGTTGTTCTCCTCGGTGTAGGCGAAGTCAAAGGGGTAGACTGGAACTGGACCCACATGCTTCTTCCCTATTATACCTGAGGAGGAGAATGAGAATGAGAG
The DNA here is from genome assembly GCA_030340685.1 of Protosalanx chinensis. Classification (NCBI taxonomy): domain Eukaryota; kingdom Metazoa; phylum Chordata; class Actinopteri; order Osmeriformes; family Salangidae; genus Protosalanx; species Protosalanx chinensis. The sequence continues at coordinate 3,679,790 of CM059342.1, read as the reverse complement.
AGAACAAGGGGGACAGGTATTTTATTTGTGACTGATAATGAAGCTGTCTCTAAACTCCATTGAAGAAGGGTGTGTGTGTGTGTTTACCTGTGCGGATGTTGGCCTTGCTGAGTAGCAGAGGAAGGCTCTGAACACCATCGAAGGAGTTGAAGTGATGGACTCCCTGGTGCAACCCATACATGCCATTCTGGTGCTGCGCGCACGTGCACACACACACACACACACAGGTGAGTACCTGTATGTGTGTATGTGTGCAGCAGGTGTGGGGGAGAGAGGTGGTTACCTGCGGTAGCCCCGTGAGGATGCTGGAGCGGCTGGGGGAGCAGCTACTAACGGACGTGAAGGCGTTCTGAAACAGCAAGCTGCGGCGGGCCAGAGCGCGCAGGTGCGGGGTGCGTACCACCGAGTTGTTGTAGACTTCGGTTTCAAATCCAGCATCGTCCGCTGCGGGGGGGGGAGCAGAGAGGAAGGCACAAGATCAACGAAAGACAGTTAAAGAAGAAGCGAGGGAAGAATGCAGTTCGAAACAGGCCGATCGATTGTGGAACGAGGGAGAAAAACATTGAACTCTAACCTATAATCAGCAAAACATTTCTCCTCTTGGACTTTCCAGCGGCGCACATCGCCGTAAGAAAAAACAACACCAAACTACACGAAGCACGCATTCTGGATAAACTATCTGGTTTTCTTCCGAATGATCTTCATGCTTTTTAAATCATTAAAAAAACCTATATTTTAAGTCGCTTTGGTTAAAAAGCGTCTGCTAAATGAATACATGTAATGTAAATGTAAAAACGTTTGATTTAAACTCGCTTTTCTTGTTTGGAACGTTGACTTCGTAAGTCCCGCCCACTGTGATCACATGACTGCAGTAACATGACTGCCATCACGTGACACGCGCTGTTTTTAGTTTGACAGGTCGCGCGGAAGATGCGCCGGTTTGGGGAAGTTGCCTGCGCGCGGGGGGGAAGAAGCATGATTTATTTTTCTACGGACGAGATAATTAAATCAACAGCAGTTCTTCTTTTGCAAAGAAAGGAAGGACAGGAAGGAAAGACAGAAACGAGGGGATTATAAAGGTTTTAAACCCCACATGTATTACAACAACGGCTGCTGCTCTTTTACAAGCAGTGCTGCTTAACTGTCGGGTTTGCGAGTGTCGTTTGAAACAGCATGGCTGTCATAATACCGAAATATTTAAACTGACACAGCAAAAATAGGACTTTAAGGTTGTGGATTTTGCCTAGTTGGTCGTGGTTGCAACATAGCAAAAGACCAGGGGCCTCATGTACAAAGACTTGCGTGGATTTCCTACTGAAACTTGGCGTACGCCAAAACCCAGAAACTGTCGTACGCACAAATAAATTCAGATGTATCAAAGTGTGCGTAGGCATGGATCCAAGCACGTTTCTTTTGTACATCACAATCAACTTGGAATTGAGCGCACATGCAGAAGTGCCGAACTCCTCCCTGTCCACGCCTCTATTTAAATATTCAAATCAATGTAAATAGGCCCTGGACCTGAGATTTCCACCCTCTGGAGGACAAATAAAGGTTTATCTAATTTCCCTCTTGGTCCGATCAGATAAATCAAAATGAGTAGAGGGAATAAATGAGTAAATCGGGCTTGATAGAAAGCTTTGCAGCTCTAATTTCAATAAAATCAAATAAACATTTGAATGCGCACCTGCCCAAATGTGCATTTCGCTGGTTAACATAGACAATTAAACGAATAAACTATTTACGCACCCATAGCCACCCATCGCGCACCGCGCCAGCCTCCAGCCTGTTCCCAACCATGCTGTTAGTCAGAATGAATGAGTCATGCGTTGAGCCCAGGCCACCTTGCCACTATTTTAGTTAACTGCATTTGCGCATCACATATGATTTGAACATTAATGGAATTAAAATGTTTTCTGTTAAAATAAACAAATTAATCCTGTGATGGCGCTTTTATAGCAATGTGTGTGCAGTCAATATCTCCGATAACCTTAGGGAAACCGGCTATCGCTGCTAATTGCGTACTCCAGTAACACTGGCCTTGGTAACCGAAATCGGCTTATGAGCCAGTTATTGTTTGCAAGTAAATCCTCGCGTTCCCTAAAAACTTGCTCACGTCGGATTGCACCATTTGCAAGGTCCTCAAACAACGCGAACGCTGCCATTGTTAATACCATTTCCTTCATCACATTGCGCATGCTTTTATATTCACCTATATGATTACAAACGCCTGGGTGTGTAAATTGTTCACAATGGTGTCTCTGATAGGCACATCACTTGACTGTTTTCACATTATTAACAGTTTCCCAGCATCACCTCTAAGTGACGCCAAAGGAACAATAGCTGTAGAAACGTGCGTACGACAGCTATGAAGCACCACACATTTCCACGGTCATTTCACGTTTGATACATCTGAACGTGAGCGTGGGAAAGGACGTACGCCACGTTTTTGTGCGTACGCAACCTTTGTACATGAGGCCCCAGGGGCCTCATGTACAAAGACTAGCGTGGATTTCCTACTGAAACTTGGCGTACGCCAATACCCAGAAACTGTCGTACGCACAAATAAATTCAGATGTATTAAAGTGTGCGTAGGCATGGATCCAAGCACGTTTCTTTTGTACATCACAATCAACATGGAATTGAGCGCACATGCAGAGGTGCCGAACTCCTCCCTGTCCACGCCCCCATTTAAATATGCAAATTAATGTAAATAGGCCCTGGACCTGAGATTTCCCTCTTAGTCCGATCAGATAAATCAAAATGAGTCGAGGGAAGAAAATAGTCAATCAGGGGCTTGATAGAAAGCTTTGCAGCCCTAATTTCAATAAAACAAAACATTTGCTGCATTTCGCTGGTTTACATAGACAATTAAACGAACTATTAACGCACCCAGAAGCCACCCATCGCGCACCGCGCCAGCCTCCAGCCTGTTCCCAACCATGCTGTTAGTCAGAATGAATGAGTAATGCGTTGAACCAGGCTACCTTGCCACGATGTTAGTTAACTGCATTTGCGCATCACATGATTTGAACATTAATTGAATGAAAATGTTTTCTATTAACATAAACAAATTCATCCTGTGATGGCGCTTTTATAGCAATGTGTGTGCAGTCACTAGCTCCGATAACCTTAGGGGAACTGCAAATTGCGCTTTAATGTTGGCCTGTTCAGCAGCATTATATGGGAATTTGATGTACCTGGATGACATTCGGATGATTATATCCCACACAGCTGGCATAGCTCGGCTCAGGGTTGACTGGCACACTTCTGACTCCACTCCTGTTGCCAGGAACCCCAGTGTGCTCAGCACCTGTGTGGGCACAGACAGGGGCGGACTGAGACAAAAAATCAGCCCTGGCATTTTGGACCAGACCGGCCCACAACATTTGACAACACACCTTTTCAGTCTTTTAGATGCAACTGTGCAAGTCTTTAAAACAACATACCTTGAGCCATGCAATAACTTAACAGGAATCAGTGAGGGTGGACACATGAAATACTTCCAAACTTGTCATTTATTAACAGTATAAAAATACACTGCACCACTCAATCACAGTAATGAACAAAATTATGTTATTTAAAAAAAGTTTTATTTTCTTTCATTTTAGGCTCATTGAAATTATCTCTAGCCAAGCTACATAAAACAGCCAATTCTTTCCAGGCCTAAATAGGAGCTTACCCAAGGACTACTAGTTGAACAAAGAAATGAGTGTGCTAACTCTTCACTTTTCACTCACATTTTTGGTGTGTGTGGCTTTAAATATGCCTAGGCTAGAATTACTGGAATTTACAGATACCTGCTGCATTCACACAACATAGACAAAATGATATAATTTAAAAAGTGAGATTTTCTCAAAAAAGTCAGCGGAAATGCAATAGTGAAATAACATGCCAGTTGTAAATTCGTAACTCCTGTTCCGAAGCACCCACAAACTCGTGTGAGGTCTCTCTGTAAAGGCCTGGACCTTGGGAACAATATCCGAGCGGGCACGGGCCTCCCACCCGCGCTCAACGGGCCACGGCACAGCCTCAACCGGGGGTCGCCCAGAACGAAATACAGAGAGCATGCGGCCAGAAGTGCATGAATTCAATGAAGTAACACTTTTTATTTTTTTTTTATTTTTTATTTAACCTTTATTTCACCAGGAAGGTCCCATTGAGTTACAGCAACTCTTCTCACAGGGAGTCCTGGCCAAGACAGGCAGCAGAAAAGAAGTTGCAGAATTTGCACAAGGCCACACACACAAACAAAGTACACCACAATTTACACTATAATGCTACAAATTACACTTCATGACAGGCTATATAAAAACAAGCTAATACATATAGCTAAATAAATAAAAGTTAATAATAAATAATAAAAATTATAAAATAAAAAGCATCAGCATCAGCATCAACACTACTATAAGAACAGAAAAAAAGTGCTTCCCCCTTATATATGCCTGTCTAGAAGCGGCCATGCTCCTCACTTTCAAGAAAAGGGTCAGAACCCACTTATTCCGAGAATTTAATGGCACTTAGAAACATTAGAAATAGTATGGCACTCAGAAATATCACTTGTTGTTGCTGTTGTTCAGAAACTCGCTATTGTTGTGTTGTTGTTGTTGCTTTATTACTCGCATTACTGTCCGGTAGAGGCTCACCTTAAAACTTGTAAAATGTTCAGCTGAATGCTCTTATAGTTCTAGCCTTCCTAAATGTAAATGTAGTTCAGTTAACAGTGACAGTGTGTCAAAGAACACATGCTATGACAGCTATCAGCTTTATAAATATATCAGCTTTATAATGATTTAATAAATAAATCAGATTTATAAATATCCTTATATCAGCTTTATACATATACCACTATCAGCTTTACAAATATATCAGCTTTATGAATATATCAGCTTTATAAATATATCGGCTTTATACATATATCAGCTTCATAAAAATATTGGCTTTATAAATATATTAGCTTTATAAATATGCTAATATTTGTGTCACTTCTCTGTATCTCAGTCATGCAGTATTTCCAGTTTGACAGCAGTGTTATGGTTCAGTTCCACCTAAACAAATAGTAGGGAAGTACCACAACAGCTTTGTTAACCTGCACAACTGGTTTGACCTCGTCCACATGCAACGTGAGCAGCTGCTGTGTTGTGTTTACAGGATATATCCTGCACGTATGACCTGCGTTTGATTCGGTCATCTGTCACGTTATGTTGTGTCGCCCTCTAGTGTTGAAGATACGAAGCACAGCTTCAGGTCATGTTTCTTTTGAATCCTGAACACTAGCTTTGCATGTATGTTTATTAATTTTTTAGCAGACACTTTTATCCAAAACATGTAGGTTTGTTGGGGACCTATGGTTATACTAACAAGATTCAAAGGCAATTATATTGTTTGCGGCTGGCAAAATGTAAATATAATCCTACAGTATGTTTAGGAAAAATACTATTTAACTGGCCTTTGACTTCACTCACTGTTCAGAGTTGCATGGAATAATCCACACTGGCTAAATGTGTTTATCAAGTCCCATTGACTTCATCAGTCAACGGCTAACAATAGTCAATAGAGGACTGGTAGAAATGACGAGCAAAGTCCTTTATTCTGGCTCTGCTTCACAATATTGGTGCCTAGTGTTGTAGATTAATGTAATACATCAAAGCATATTGTACATGATCCAACATACCAGTGTTCAACAGATATAATGTGTTAATACACCTAAACGGTCAGTAAATAGAGATGTGGGTGAGTTCAAACTGGCTGACGTCATCAGCGAGCAGCTTGATGCCTATAATGTGGATATTATATATCTTTTTTTAAACACAAAAATATTACATCTCTCCGAATACAAATATATAAGAACAATCGTACACTAGGGGGTTATTGTGGATATTAATGTGCACACGTGTTTTAGTATAGTTATGATGTAGTTCATTTCCATAATGCCCCCAGGGATGACTGTTCAAACTGATTTCAGAAATCCTAAGGGACCTGGTCGCTGCTTTTCACTTCCCCATTCAAGATTGCATGGGATTATACAATCCAGGCTATTTTGACCTTCACTACACTTCTTCGACTTTATAGACCCAGAGTCGTCCTATTATCTAGATGAATGTTAAAGGGATTCCATGTATTACGTCTCAAGAATACACTGCATGAACCAAGCTATGATCGTTTTACCAGAGGAACAAACATCTGCCTCAGACGTCTGCCTTAACTGCACAAAATAAAGAATCAAATCAACATTTATTTGTAAAGCTCTTTATTAAGCAATGACACAAAGGGCTTCAGATATGCCCATAGAACGGACTCTCAACCAACCTAAACCCTCAAGGAAGACAAGGAAAAACTCCCAGGAAACCTTGGGAGGAGCAATTCAGTGAGGGATCCCCTCCTCCAGAGACGGTTGGTGAGAGAGAGGAGCAGAACACAAGCTAAACATAGTTGTACATCTGGAAAGAGTTCGTTGGTCTTTGAAACATCAAATCCCTCGCCAATGCAGACCGTTCAGCCGGTTGCTCCCTGACCTGCGAGCCAGAAGCAGGTCCTGGGTGCTGAAGACACAAGTTTCATGTTGTGTGTGAATGTGGGTGTGTGAGTGTGTCTATGCAAAGACTGTGTAACCACACTGGTCACACTGGTCACTGTCCAGTCTGTACCAGTAGACTTACAGACAAAGACTTCGGACGTTGGTCTGTCGTCCTCAGTGCTGGGAGCTGCTTCTCCTGGTTTCATCTCTACATGTTGCATTTAACATGAAGTAAAACCAGTTACTAAAGAGAAGTTCTGCGCATCAAACTCTGTCAATTAAACATGCTGTATCTCATTTAAAGACTAAACAGAATACACCTGAAGTCCAATATAAATCTGGATGTAGCTGTTTGGTTTGACCTTGAACAGTTTCTTGAAGCGAGAGAGGAAGTTGATCTTTCTCCTCTTCTCTGGCTCCACCTGAACAAGAGATTCCTCCCGTTTGTCATCAAAGGTCACCCTCCTCGATCCTCCGATCTTGGTTGGTGGACTGGGAGGTCCCAGGAAGCTCATCCATGGCCTGGCCGTTCACTATGGCTGTGGAGACACAAGATAGAGCTGCTATGAGTTTCGTGTTGTGTGTGAATGTGGGTGTGTGAGTGTGTCTATGCAAAGACTGTGTAACCACACTGGTCACATGTTTTACACTGTCCAGTCTGTACCAGTAGACTTACAGACAGTCTTCAGACGTTGGTGTATGCTCATTGTGGCCGGCTGGGTGCTCCTACTCTTCCTCCTCCTCAACCTCAACGAGAGGTTCCCCATGCTCGTCTCTGAAGGTCACTACCCTGACTCTCTCAGGCTGAGAGGGCCCAGCCACCACCTCCATAGCCTGGTCCAGAATGTTGGCCACCAGGAGGCTGGCAACACGCTGGTAGGCGCTGGAGTCGCCCTGCTGGGCAGTGCTGCTCCCGGGGCGGTGGGGGGGGAATGCGTCTCCCTGCTGGTCACCCGATGCACTAGAAGTGCTGCTCCCGGGGTGGTGGGGGGGGGGAGTGCATCTCCCTGCTGGGCATGGGATGGTGGACGAGGAGTGCTGCTGCTGGGGCGGTGGGGCCCGAGTGCGTCCTCCCTCTGGGCACGGGATGGTGCACCATGTGAGCTGCAGCAGGGCCGTTGGGGGGGGGGGGTGCGTCTCCCTCAGGAATCGGGGTGACCTGGAATCTACCCACCACATAACCCCTGGGGGAACTGGGGGGAGAAGGGAGGTCATGCTCCCCTGACTCCTCTCTCCCATCTGCGGACACTTCGGTATCAGCGCAGCTGTCAAAATGGAAACAAATGTCATTTCTACTATGCCATCCTCTCTTATACCACAACACTATCTTTGTGCAATATTACTGATCCCTGAGAATCCCCCCATCCTTCATCACTCTAATCCTTCACTTGTTTCTCTAATCTAACAAAGTTGTTCACTGGCAGTATCTCAAATTAAACTGTACCATCTACTCTGGCCCTCAAAACTGAAATCAGCTTGAAATGTATTTTGGGGAAACTGGCTAATATAACTAGTTTACCGGAAGCGATCATGTGTCAGTAACAACAGACACTCATATATGAGAGACAAGAATACAGGTTGGGCCTCACCAGAGACAGGGCACTAACACACCCAAAAAATGGCCTAGTAGTAGACCAAGGAAAGCTAGGTGTGGACACTGTATGACATGGTGGACATACTTACCAGGGAGACAGAGTACTGGTACAACAGCCCATTCTGGTTCTCGGTTAAACTTATAAGTTCTTCTGGCACGTGGTGTCGATGAATCTCAAAGCGCAATGAAGTCGGTTTCACACCTGACCCCTATTTATAGAGCAAGACCATCATTATGATGTCATGGAACACCTGCCTTTCGATTGGAGGACTGGCTTGATGATAATTCTCTTCATGATGTCATAATAGAGCTTCTTTTTGGGAGAGCTGGGCTGATTCCAGCAAGAATGCATGGCTGATTTCTCTATACATCCAATGTCTATGTATAAACTCATGTATGGCACGATTTTTTCTTTTTACTTATTGGTTACCAGAGGTTAGGGTTATGGTTATAAAGGAATAAAGGGGCCAAAACTAAATACATAAATACATGGATAAATAAATAGTTTAATGGTTAAATACTTGAATAAATAAATACATCTATATCCCAAAGACTAAATAAATGAGTCTTACTCAGAATTGTCCATACACATTTTAAATCTAAGACCATTTCACTTGATTTGCACGTTTGTGTGGCAGATCATATTTTTGAAGAAAACCTCCTCTATTGAAAACAACACATCCATTTGTATGTTTTTAAATAGTGATTTATTGTCACACTGGCATGTATTTATCACGGCAAACAATGACACTGCACGAAAGCGTACATGTAGACAGCAACACCACTGTGAAGTTTGCAGACGACAAAATGGAAAATACTGATCCAAGTTGTTAATAAGCGCAGTGAGATGAGTTGGAATAAGCACAGAGAGGTGTTTCACTTGTGTGGCTGCAACATGTTCTACTGCAACACAGTGGGAAATGAAGTGCTCATACAATACACTCTGGCTATTTTGACCTTTGACTTCATCAGCGACCGAGGCCTTCATAGTCACTCCTCACAGTAGGCCAGACACCATCAGAATAATCTGCATATTTTAGATTGTTTGACAAACATTTGAATAAATTATCGAGGTTTGGTTGTGTTTGATTTCAGAGATACTTTATCCACTTTATATCATTTGATTTTACATTCGATTGAAAAGGTATAGGCTGTGGAAGTATACCAAACATTATTAGAAAAACTTGTATGTTCGAGATCTTATACAAAGCCACCACAGTCCCCAGACATTGCGGGTTTATAAATAATGAAACAATCATCCATAGTGATGGTCCTACTTTAAACTGGCTCCTAATATTGGAGGTAAACTGTTTGCTGGTCGGTTCAAAAAGAACGTTCTAGACTTGATCTCCGTGTGATCCTGGTAGACTAGCATCACCTATCACGTTCATGGTTAGCTGGCCTTTTGGGATCCCTGTTCTTAATTGGTCAGCAAACTCACCTGACTTTAACCCCAAGATCTGTGAAGAGGAAGATGCGATATGACAGATGCGATATATTTTTGATATAACTCAAAAAAGTCAGCGGAAATGCAATCGTGAAATAACATGCCAGTTGTAAATTCGTAACTCCTGTTCCAAAGCACCCACAAACTCGTGTGAGGTCTCTCTGTAAAGGCCTGGACCTTGGGAACAATATCCGAGCGGGACGGGCCTCCCACCCGCGCGCAACGGGCCACGGCGCAGCCTCAACCGGGGGTCGCCCAGAACGAAATACAGAGAGCACGCGGCCAGAAGTGCATGAATTCAATGAAGAAACACTACTATAAGAACAGAAAAAAGTGCTTCCCCCTCATATATGCCTGTCTAGAAGCGGCCATGCTCCTCACTTTCAAGAAAAGGGTCAGAACCCACTTATTCGGCGCACAACTCCAGTAACACTGGCCTTGGTAACCGAAATCGGTTTATAAGACAGTTATTGTTTGCAAGTAAATCTTCGCGTTCCCTAAAAACTCGCACACATCGGATTGCACCATTTGCAACGTCCTCAAACAACGCTAACGCTGCCATTGTTAATACAATTTTCTTCATCACATTGCGCATGCTTTTATATTCACCTATATGATTACAAACGCCTGGGTGTGTAAATTGTTCACAACGGTGTCTCTGATAGGCACATCACTTGACTGTTTTCACATTATTAACAGTTTCCCAGCATCACCTCTAAGTGACGCCAAAGGAACAATAGCTGTAGAAACGTGCGTACGACAGCTATGAAGCTGGCGTGGGGCACAGCACATTTCCACGGTCATTTCACGTTTGACACATCTGAACGTGAGTGTGGGAAAGGACATACGCCACGTTTTTGTGCGTACGCAACCTTTGTACATGAGGCCCCAGTTGTCCAGATGAGCAGTTGCGCCTTGTATGACAGGCAGCCTCTGCAAATCTGCACGGATTAAAACCATTAACAATCACTTAATTGTTCTTTAACGATTTTCTATTCGACATGCAACATGTGTCAGTGTGAAATGGAATCGACACCGGAATCCAAAAGCGGCGCTGTGAGTTAACTCCAAACCAAGTTCCCTGAGATTTTTGGTTTAGGTCTTTCTTTCGGGATTTTGTCTTGTAAAACCAGATTTGAGAACTTTCGACAGATTTCCTCTGGATGATGGAGCCTCTGGCGGATCGGCTGCTTCTGGGGGCCCGCTCCCCTCGGGGCCGTCTGGGAGCCTGTTGCTCCTACAGTAGCTTCAGCACCTGGCTGCCATTCCTGACCTGGCTGCCCAGGTAGAGGGGGAGGGAGGGAGGGAGGGAGAGAGGATGGGAGGGAAGGAAAGAGAAGCTGTTTTGGAGGGAGGGAGGAAGAGAGGCAGCGAGAGGGAAGCTGTTTGGGAGGGAGGGAGGGAGGGAGGGAGAGGCTGTTTGGGAGGGAGGGAGGGAGAGGCAGGGAGGGAGACACTGTTTGGGAGGGAGGGAGGGAGGGAGGGAGAGAGGCAGGGAGAGGTATGCTGTTTGGGAGGGAGGGTGGGAGGGAGGGAGGGAGGGAGGAAGAGAGGCAGGGAGAGGTATGCTGTTTGGGAGGGAGGGAGGGAGATGTATGCTGTTTGGGAGGGATGGAGGGAGGGAGGGAGGGAGAGGCTGTTTAAGAGGGAGAGAGGCTGGTAGAGAGGGAGGATAAAAATACAAAAGACTATCTCTTAGAAACAGTATTGGTACCTGAGCCAGGTGATGTTGCCCTCCACCCTGCTCCTCCAGGTACAGGCTGAGATGGCCTGACCGCAGGCCTCACTGTGGGGCTGACCACCGTACCACAGGCCCTGGCTTACGCCGAGGTGGCCGGCCTACCTGTCCAGGTGAGGGGGAGGGGCTTAGCTATATGTTATACGTGTTCGGTGTAAACATGCTGTCTCTGGTCTCTTTCTCCTCTCTTCACCCTCCTCCCTCCCTTCTCTAACGTTTCCTCGTTCTCTCTCTCTCCCCCCTCCTTCTCTCTCCCTTGTTCCTCCCCCTCCTCACACCCCCCTCTCCTCCTCTTACCCCTCTCCTCTCACCCCTCTCCTTTCCCATCCCACCCTCATCCTCTCCTCCCTGCCTCCCCAGTTTGGCCTGTACTCTTCCTTTATGGGGGGCTTCATCTACACGGTGCTGGGGACCTCCAAGGACGTGACCCTGGGCCCCACGGCCATCATGTCCCTGCTGTGTGCCCCGCTGGTGGGGGCAGGCCTGGCCGGGCCGTGCTGCTCAGCCTGCTCTGCGGAGCCGTCCAGACTGCCATGAGCCTTCTCAGACTGAGTAGGAGGGGGGATGGAGGGAGAGAGGGGAGGGATGGTAGGAGAGAGAGAGAGAGAGAGAGAGGGAGGGAGGGATAGAAGGAAGGTTGATGAGTGATGCAGGGATGGATGGATGGAGACTTGGATGGAAGGAAAGATGGATGGCTGATTGACAGGTGAAGGATGGGTGATTGACAGGTGATTGAGGAATGATTGACAGGTGATGGATAAACGATTGGTAGGTGAAAGAGGGATGATTGACAGATGAAGGAGGGATGATTGACAGGTGAAAGAGGGATGATTTGATTGACAGGCGAAGGACATATGATTGACAGGTGAAGGACAGATGATTGACAGGTGAATGACATATGATTGACAGGTTAAAATGAGGATGATTGACAGGTGAAGGAGGGATGATTGACAGGTGAAGGACGGATGATTGACAGGTGAAGGACGGATGATTGACAGGCGAATGACATGATCGACAGGTGATGGAGGGATGATTGACAGGTGTGTTCCGCAGGGTTTCTGCTGGACTTCATCTCCTTCCTCGTCATCAAGGGCTTCACCTGTGCTGCCGTGGTAACCATCGGCCAGATCAAGGTGAGAACACGCCTTCTTCAGCACTACCTTATTTGGTTTGTTTCAGATTGTCCTCAAAGTGCGCGAAGGATGTTCCCCAGCAGTTCTTCCTGCAGGTGTACTACACCTTCCACAAGATCCCAGAGGCCAGGTACACTGCTAGGGCTTGTTGTTTGTGTGTATTTATACATGTTTGTGTGTATTTACATTCACATGTATTCATTTACATATATGTATTCATAGCAGACGCTTTTATCCAAAGCGACTTACAAGAGAGAGCTTTACAAAAGAGCATCGGTCACTGAGCATAGCAACGTGATAGACCCCGAACACAGTGGGATTTTAGATTGTGAAACATACATCATGAGAACCAATAAGTGCAAAGGAAAGGGCTATAAGAGCATGCAAACATTTATATGTATGTGTGTGTATAATATATGTAGGTATACCTACATTGTACAATGTACATTGTACTCCTTGAACAAGTGACTTGTGCTGGGACTTGGCACTTTTGAGGGGCGGGACCCACTACTAGACGGTTGTCAGAAGAAGACTGTGGGTGGCGGGTGGGGGTGAGGAGAGACTTGGGACCTCATGTACAAAGGTTGCGTACGCACAAAAACGTGGCGTACGTCCTTTCCCACGCTCACGTTCAGATGTATCAAACGTGAAATGACCGTGGAAATGTGCGGTGCCCCACGCCAGCTTCATAGCTGTCGTACGCACGTTTCTACAGCTATTGTTCCTTTGGCGTCACTTAGAGGTGATGCTGGGAAACTGTTAATAATGTGAAAACAGTCAAGTGATGTGCCTATCAGAGACACCGTTGTGAACAATTTACACACCCAGGCGTTTGTAATCATATAGGTGAATATAAAAGCATGCGCAAGAAAATGGTATTAACAATGGCAGCGTTCGCGTTGTTTGAGGACCTTGCAAATGGTGCAATCCGACGTGAGCGAGTTTTTAGGGAACGCGAGGATTTACTTGCAAACAATAACGGGCTCATAAACCGATTTAGGTTACCAAGGCCAGTGTTACTGGAGTACGCAATTAGCAGCGATAGCCGGTTTCCCTAAGGTTATCGGATATATTGACTGCACACACATTGCTATAAAAGCGCCATCACAGGATGAATTTGTTTATGTTAATAGAAAACATTTTAATTCCATTAATGTTCAAATCATGTGATGCGCAAATGCCTTCCGGGCGGTAAACGGGACTGCCCCGACCTATATCAACTCTCTCCTCCAGCCCTATATCCCCACCCGCCACCTACGGTCATCTGCTGACAACCGTCTAGTGGTACCCCCCCCTCAAGAGCGCCAGAGCGCAACACAAACTCTTCCACTGCCTGGCTCCCCAATGGTGGAATCAACTCCCGACCTCCATCAGAAGCACGGACTGCCTTCTAACCTTCAAAAGAAGGCTTAAAACTAATCTATTTAGAGAATTTAATGGCACTTACCAATAGTATGTCATTTCACCTGATCTAATGTATTGTGTGTTGTATCTCTTGCTTTATATTCATAATCGTTGTGTTATGCATTTATAGTTCTTCCTTTGGCACTTATTGGTTCTCATGATTTATGATTCACGATCTAAAAATCCGACTGTGTTCGGGGTCTATAACGTTGCTTTGCTCAATGACTGATGCTCTTTTGTAAACGCTCTCTCTTGTATGTCGCTTTGGATAAAAGCGTCTGCTAAATGAATAAATGTAAATGTAAATGTAAATGCAGTTAACTAAAATCGTGGCAAGGTGGCCTGGCTCAACGCATGACTCATTCATTCTGACTAACAGCATGGTTGGGAACAGGCTGGAGGCTGGCGCGGTGCGCGATGGGTGGCTATGGGTGCGTAAATAGTTTATTAATTCGTTTAATTGTCTATGTAAACAAGCGAAATGCACATTTGGGCAGGTGCGCATTCAAATGTTTATTTTATTTTATTGAAATTAGAGCTGCAAAGCTTTCTATCAAGCCCCTGATTGACTCATTTCTTCCCTCTACTCATTTTGATTTATCTGATCGGACCAAGAGGGAAATTAGATAAACCTTTATTTGTCCTCCAGGGGGTGGAAATTGCAGGTCTAGGGCCTATTTACATTGATTTTAATATTTAAATGGAGGCGTGGACAGGGAGGAGTTCGGCACCTCTGCATGTGCGCTCAATTCCAAGTTGATTGTGATGTACAAAAGAAACGTGCTTGGATCCATGCCTACGCACACTTTGATACATCTGAATTTATTTGTGCGTACGACAGTTTCTGGGTTTTGGCGTACGCCAAGTTTCAGTAGGAAATCCACGCAAGTCTTTGTACATGAGGCCCCTGATGTAGTTGGCTGCAGTCCTGTTCACTGCCTGGAAGGTCAGCACCAGGGTCCTAAAACTGATTTCTGTTCAATTCTTCATCCCTTTGTATGTCCCTTCTTTACCTTGCACTTCCCGTTTCCCCACTTCCTTTCTCCTCACTTCCTATCTCCTCGCTTCCTGCCTCCTCGCTTCCTGCCTCCTCACCTCCTGTTTCCTTTCTACGCAGTGCGAAATGCGCTGGTGGTGGTGGCGGCGTCCTGCGTGGCGTTCTCCTGGGAAGCCTACGGCCTCCATGTGTTCACCATCACCGGGAAAACCCGCCCTTCCAGCCGACGCCCACCTCCGAGACCACGCCCAACGGAACAGTCGTGCCCTTCTGGAACATCGTACAGGTGAGTGACGGGAGGACGGGCCAATCAGAGGAGAGTGTGGGTGTTGACCGATGAGGATTCTGCTTGTGAGAATTGACCTCAAACGTTCGTTATTCCGTTAAGGAAGCGCTTCTCCGCCGACTGTTTCTGAACCAATAGCATTTAACGGTCTTATTGTGACGAGCTCCATCATTGTCCAGTCAAGAGATGAGTGACAACCTTATTTTACCAATCCTGTGTTAGGATTTCGGAGGGGGGCTGGCTGTCATCCCTTTCATGGGTGTTTTGGAAAGTATCGCCATCACTATAGCCTTCGGTAAGCTTCATCCATTTCACCATTCATCCAGTCATTCATTCA